>OX371225.1:81654874-82254874 GCA_947310385.1 Nephrotoma appendiculata
TTAACTTTATTTTCTGGGATGATAGATTTATCTCATTATAATTTTTCCTGGGATGAAAGATTCTGGGATGGTAAAATTTCTGGGCTGATAGTATTATCCTGGGATGAAAAACTGTCGTGATAGTTTAGTGTTGCCATTTTCGTTTTACGGGATGAATCCTGGGCTAACTTTATATACATAAATTTTATGCAAATTTAGTTTGGACAAAGAGCCATTTAAAATATTAAATGCTGGAAATCGTTGTGTTAATCAAGTTTCGATGAGTGAAGTATTGCCCTGTTATCATAAACATTAAGAAAGAAAGAAAAAAGGATCTTTTATCTCTACTTCCTTTAACAGACGGCGAATTTCATAATTTTTATCGAAATCTTCAAGCAGACGATGACATTCGAAATTTAGATCCAGACCTCGATGACTATAGCAGTACCGATGAAACGTAAATATATGTATCATTAATTCGTACATGTGAATTATTTTTTTGCATTTTAAGATTGATTTTTTTTATGTTGAAGAATAACATTTATTTAGTAAATTAATAACTTATCTTGTTTTAATAGTTATTTGAGATAAGTTCTTTAGATATAAAAACACCGTTTAACAAAACGACTTATCTCATAATTTTGGGAATTTCCGGTGAACCCAGAACAAACTAAATAGTTTAGTTATGCCCCATAATTTTTTCACAAAATTTTAATTTGGTCCCCTGAAAAGTAGCTGAAAAATAGATAAGTGGTTTTGTTGAACTGCTACAGATATATTCACTTTTAAATTTCAAAAATACTTCTCGTTTTTAACATTTCAAACCCTTATATATATCTTTTGAACACTATATAACATTATTTAAATTAGAGGTTTACTAACATATATACAAGTAGTACATTATAAAAAAAATATTGGGTCCCGGTCGAAACGGCATATTTTAAAACGGCATTTTAGTTTTTCCAACATTACAACGGGAAGATTTTTTCTTGACGTTGTAGAACAATTCAATCCAGCTTAAACGTATGGAAAAAAGCTCTCAGCATTGGAAGACTTGAAGACCATTGTAACATCGTTAAAGTACGAAAATGATGAAATTCAGTCGAGAATGTGTATTTTGGAGGAACAATTGCTTAAATAAGCCTGAAAACTACATCAACTAGAAGCTGATACGATAAACCGATTCAAGACCAAAATATTTCCAGGATTGTTATCAGTGGCTTACCATCTAACTATGAATACATTTGTGGTCTAATATCTTGTGTTATTAAAAAAATCGGGGCTAATCAAAACAAATCAAAGCTTTTGCAAAAGGATTTGTTTATTGAACAACTAAATTCAACTGAACGCAAAAACAATATTTTGGCACAAACTCGAAAACACAGATCACTATCAACAGAAGATTTTGGGGCTTCTCTACCAATAAAACACCCTGTACAGCACATCTACATAATGCATAAATTGACAGTGTTCCTGTCCAAATTATACCGGGAAACTAAAAATATCAAAACACTGTATAAGTATAATTATTTGTTGGCCTAACTGGGAATCCACAATTATATAGTTTGTTAAATATTACAGTTTATTTAACCTATATAAGCTCAATTATCTTTTTTTTAAATTTTTAATGCCTTTAATCGGTTCTGAGGCAGAAACACTTCCAACTCTTTCGTGGTTTCTTTTCTCCTTCCTACCTAACTCCGTTATGCCAAATCAAAGACGCACGGCTATAATAGGTCCGATTAATCTGTTGAGTATAATCTGTTGATGACAATTTCCTTTTGCATCCTGCACCTATCGGGATTCGAATCCGGTACCTCCCGATCCAAATGCTAAAGCTTTAACCACTGTGTCATTTGGTCGCTCAAATTTTACTCTGTTGGGGAGCTTTTATCCAAACTTATCAAGATTCCATCGCATCGCTACTACTGTCCATGGTGTTGTTTATTTACATTTTTTGACAGATTAAAATTTTTATTTTGTGTTTCATTTTCTTAAAGTTGGTAACATTGAATATTAATGCTATGAATAGTAAGCATGATAGAAGTTATTTTTAGTGCGTTGCACATTTTCTAACTTTATCAAATCTTTAAATTTTTTAAATCTATATTTAACATATTATTTTTATGATTATTGCTCAAATTAAATCTGGTTGTGTTTTCAGACTGGTTATAAAATCTGAAAACACAACCAGATTCAATTTTTGTTTCTGAAATTTGGATTTATTCACGCAAAAGTGCCGAATTCTATTTGCATCATTATAATTTTAAAGCATGCTGTAACGATAATTACCGTGCCGGTGTTGTTGTATTTATAAATAAAAATCTGAAAAGCTGATGTTCTTAGGTTGGACATTCAACTAGATAAAAATGTTTGGTCGTTACTAACATTGCAGTTGCCGACACGTAATCGATCACGTAGATTACATAGCAATTTTCTGTTCTGATTACACAGTTTTATGCTTTACTTTACTTTAGTTATAGTCTGACAAAATAGTTTTTTATTTGGTACTAAAACACGCAAATTTTTAGTTAGTTTGATAAAATAACACGTTAGTAGCGAAGTTGGTATAATTCGTTAGTACCGACTCATACGCTGACCTAAACTAATTCTCATTGGAAGTAAAAGGACGCGATTTTACAACAGTTGCCGCTAAGCGTTCATTATATGGTCAACCTGGACCACAACCTCGTGACAAACATCAGTATGATGAACACACTTAAAATTCAAGCAAAAATAAAAATAAAAAATTAAGTGCGCTTTAGACCACACTACTGAAGTAAAACTTCTAATATATATTTAATATTTTTAATATAATATAGAAAAATTATATCGATAAAAACAATGGTCACCCTGTGCGTTCTCGAGTGTCACCTAGCCGTTTATGTCTGATGCCACAAGAGGTAACCTTGTAACTTGGTAACTTTTAAAGATAAAGTATGTGTGTATTTCGATATTATTTCAAAATAATATTATTATTTCTTACCACTATTTTCTTCAACAGATCTTCATAATTGCCAGATGCCTTTTTCAAGTCATTTTTAAACCACAATCTGTTGCAGACTGTACATGAATAACCAAATGGATTTTTCCGGAATTTTTGATCGAAATTTTCATGAGCCTTTTTATGTTTTGTAATGTCGTCGTACTTCAAAGTCAAAGTTGAATCATAGAGGTCTGATTGTTCTTCATTATTTTCCGACGGATTATTACTATGAACAGAGAAAGATGTATATTTAAATATAAAATATGAGCCTAAAATTTCTCTATCAACAACAAAACATAATATATAATTGCAATAATAATTACGATTCGATGTTGATATTATCATTTCTTCTCCCACGATATGCTCGCGTACGTTCTGATGTTTCAATTTGTTGCTGTGATTGTGAATTCCCTCTTCTAGTTAGCTCTGCGAATATGCCGTTTATTGTTGATGGAGCATCCCTTTGATTTACTTCTGATGATGATGTGCTGACTATAGCATCTAAATCTTGATCACTTTGCCGCTTCAACAGTATCTTCTTTGCTCTAAGTAAGAAAATACAAATAAGAATTTTACGAGCCTTCAATGGCATAAGTTTTATAAATAAAAATAAATTAATATTTACAATTTTTTTCTTTCCCGGTATTCTCGCATGCGTTGAGCTGCAGTTTTTGCCTGGTTTTTTGATGACTCACTAACGCCTTTTTGTTTCTCTCTGCATCGCCGTGTGGCTTCTGCAGTCTTTGCTCTTTGTTCTATTGTCCTTATTTCAGAGGTTCCAGGTACTTGATTGTCTCCTGATGGACCAGAATTTCGAATATCTTCTGTAGCAATTTCAACTATTGCATCTGACTCCTGTTGTTGCTTACTTTGTTGTTTAAGCAGTGCTTTTCGTTCTCTGAATTCTCGACCACGTTCTACAGAAGTTTTTGGCGCTTTATTCAACCTATTATTTCATCATTTTAGTTTGGAAAATTTAGTAAATTAATAATAAAATAAAATTAATAAATAATTAATTTACCTAACTTCAATAATTTGTCTCGGTTTTTGTACATGATCTATAGTGGGATTTTCATCATCAACTTCCATTTGATTATTGTTATGTTCAATCACGATGTCACCAATTATTTGTAGTGGTGAACCTCTACAATTAATAATAAAATTATTTTATTATTTACGTACTAATTAAATTTTATGTTTAAAGTTTATGTTTACGCTGCATATGACGCTACGACGCCAGCAACTAGTATGAGATACGCACTCACCTTCGTGATTCATTATCAGTTGAGTGGGTCTCACTAGGTTTAAAATCCTGCCTTGAATATGTTGTCACACACTTTTTATGCACAATTTCCGTTCGTAATTTCTTTTTAGTTGATTGTCCTGGAGCATCGGTTTCATTTTCAGAATCTGTGTCCCTTCCTGCCATAATTTGTTTTTATTCACCCGATAATTCACAAAATATGAACTTCAAAATGAATTT
The DNA here is from genome assembly GCA_947310385.1 of Nephrotoma appendiculata. NCBI lineage: Eukaryota > Metazoa > Arthropoda > Insecta > Diptera > Tipulidae > Nephrotoma > Nephrotoma appendiculata. The sequence continues at coordinate 81,659,323 of OX371225.1, forward strand.
CCAATTTTATTCCCTAAACACTTTCACTAAACATTCAATCCACTAAACACTTTTATTGCACTTCACGTTGAATATTCAACAAAATATTAATTTATAATTGTTGAAGAATGAAATGCAATTACGAAAAATAAATGACACATTTCATTTTAAATAAACAACACACAAATGACAACTTCATTTAATGTTCCACCTTGGGATTTATGACTTCTCATGGCACATCCTGATACTAAAGGAAAATGATTTCGTTTTGCGTTTATTGTTTGTAATTATTCATAACAATGGTAGATGTTCATTTGTCTTTCGTTCGCCTCGTTCGATTACATTTTTCGTAACGCATTTGCCAGCTTAGTCCCCAAGTCAAGCGGGCCTAAAGAAGTTTTACTTCAAAAATTTAATTCAGCACCCATTTCCATCATCCAATTGGGTCTCATCCCTAATGTACCTGATTCTTATTTAATTGGCTCACAGGGAAGAAATACATCCGCTGTCAGTTCAGTGAACAAAATATGAACCTATGTTGTTGGTGGCTATTTTTAATAATAGTTTGTATTTAGTCTGAACCTACCCCGTTCATACTGTGAGCATCACACCGATTTTTTTTTTAATTTTCGACTGATTAAATTGATGGTTGGCTCATACCAGCTGTTTATAGATGTTACAAAACAAACCGTGTATGATAAATCTGAACTAATTTTGCAGCTTAGAACTGAATATCAAGCATGATTTGATTTCTGAATATTAGAGACATCTATCGGTGAGTAGTATTAATTGACCACTAATTTAGGTAGAAATTTTAGCCGCATTTTTTAAATTAATAAGCTTAGATGAAATTGCATATAACCCGAGCGCCCGATGCCAACTTTATTTCTAAATTTCCGCGTAACTAAATTGATAGTCGGTTCTAATAAATTATTGATACATGTCTCTAGGGAAGAGAAAACAGAAGATGCCTGATATTTGAATCTGCAAACCTCGTCCTGATATGCCAATAGCCGATTTGCAACAATTTGGAAATTGATAAATTTTACTTTATTAAGTAAATTTTAATTAAACATAAAACGTGATTTGCTTAGTGCTATTTCTGAACGACTAGTGAGAATTAGCCATCAATTCGGTTAGTAGGAAAGGAAGTCGGTTCATAGTAGGTACCAATAAATGGCGTGATACATATTGCACTGACATTTTATCCTAATTCGTTAATTAAATTTGTGTTTTAGCAATTGTCGAATTATTTACTATAGATTGTAGACAATTAACAATTTATTACTAAATATTAAACCCAATACGCGTTATGGATACAGTAAGAACCAGAAATAACTAGTAGCTAGTAACAGCTATTTGGAATAGTAAGTCATTTAGACTGTGTGTCACGCTAATTTTTTTATCTAGCTTTTGACTAACAAAATTAATGGTAAGTTCATACTAGGCCTTCAAGGATGGTACAAAACAATTCGTGTCTGGGGTTCAATTAAAATTTGTTAACTTTATTAAGTTTTTAATTTCGACCATATTATAATCGGCTATTGACAAATCTGAACTAAGTGTTTAGGTGTATAGAGACATTTAACTGTCATGAACTCACCTTCATTTTAGCTAGTTGGAAATTGAGATAAAAAAGCGATGTTAGGTATATAGTAGCCATATTTCATGATACCCATTGATCCGGATCTGTTCAAATTTTATATGAAAAACTAGATCCAAATTTTGTTTCATTTTACAAATTTTGATTTGAAATCTAGTAAACGTCTTGAACCGGATCAGTCGACGTTATCTACATGGTTGACGAGTTGTCAACGCAATAATGTAAAATTTAGTAGTTACATAATAGTTACATCTCTGATGTCAACTTGTTAAACAATGTAAGCAGTTTTAATTCAACCATCCACTAATTACCAATTCAATTTTCGGATCATAATTTAAATACACTAAATATTTGGCCGACTTCGAATACTCAAGTGAAATGCAACAGTGATCATATCTCCAAAGTAAATTATGACAAGCTTAGGGATTGCCTCCTATACTTGTCCCAGTTGTTTATAGTGAAAAGGATTGTAATATAGTATTCAACAATTTCTTGAAAATTTTCAATTCTGATTTTTGCTAAGATAAAAATATTTTTCTAAATAACAAGAAATTAAAACCCTGAATGAATTCCTATCTGTTAGGCCAAATCAATAAACTTAAAAAAAAATTCTAAGAAACTAAGAATATATCCAAATAACGCTCGGTTAGATAATTATGTCACAAGGCTTTCTAAATATGTGAATAACAATGTTAAACAGGTTAAAACATTATTAAGCTTATGCGGAAGGAAATTGATAATATTTTGGGAAGAAATACACACACAAACCAAGTAACGTAAATTTATAAAAATAAATCTGAGCATATTCTTACGGATAATAAACATATTTGGATTGAATAATTGAATAACTTCTGATCTTATTCAAACTAGTACTTATAAGAGTGAAAAGTACAAACGGTTTATTTTGGGACACCGGGATAACTATTGTACTTTTTCCTATTTCGACGAAATCAATTCTTTTGACATTACTCGAAATTTAGAAATTCAAAAGGATTCGACGGTATAGACAATGTGATTATTTTTAAATTGTACTTGAGTACTTGGAGATGTATTGAAGTTTCTCAGTCTCTCTCTTTTCAGTTTTTAAAAAGGGTGAATAATTACAGACCAATTCCTTATTGAGTAGAGTAGATTTTCCAACTTATTTGAAAAATTAATAAAACGAAGATTGGTCTCTTATCTTGATAATATTATATGTTTCAATGACCACCAATTTGGATTTACAGCTGGAAAATCAACTGAAGAAGCTCTCCTACATTTCCTAGTAGTATTTCTTACTTTTTATTTAAGTTTTCTTTCAATTAAGCAACGGAAAAAAGAGTTTTAGTGTTACAAACTGCCCCGTATAAAGGGTAAGTTTAAACATAGTATGGGGTAACTTGTAACTTAAACCAACAATAAACAAATTCAATATGTATTAAATAAAAAAGCAGTTATAGCTAAAGTTCACAGATAAATAAAAAAATAAATAATTCAAATTCAACAATTAAATAAAAAAATATTATTTTTCCATTCGTGACAATGATAAATATCGTTTATACCTTCAAACTCGGTACATGCCTCATGGGACCAAAATTTGCACGATACTTCCTTGTAGGACTTTATGCTTAACCTTTTGTCGTTTATCCAAAAGGAGTTTTGCTGGCTTAGGCTTTACTATAAGCAGTCTAGTTGCTTCCTCTTTCTCTAATGCATTCTTTTCTGGTGTATCAGTGAGTATTGCACTTTTCCTCTTTGTCCTTCCACAGCGGTTTTCTTTCCTTGGAGCTGCTTTTGGGAAAGGACGAACCAAATTTGGAGCGAAAATTGTATTTATTTTATTTGTTGTTTGTGGAATGGACGTTGTTGATTTAATTTGCGATGGTCCAGGCTGGTTTATGTTCAAATGATTTGCTTCGTTGGATTGGTTTAAAGTCATTCCGAAATAATTTCCTATATTATTATAAATTCGAAATTGAATATGTATACTATATTGATTATAAGATGAACATATAATGTACTTACCATTAGCGATTTGCAAAAACTCTTCTTCGGTAGCATATATAATTGGCAACGACTGAATATCGATTTCTTCAATAACTGTATTGCCAGGTTTAGGAATCTCAAAGCATGTAATATCATCATTTGGAATGGATTCAGATGTTTGGTCATTAGTCACATTATGATTAATTAAATGAGCATAGATTTGTGCACTTTCATTAAATGATCGATGGAAATCGGAACCGCTGTTAATATTTGCAACTGGTAAAGACCGAATATCAATTTGTTCAATAATTGATATCTTTTGGAATTTCGCAACTTGTAATATCATTATTGGGAATGCAGCCTAATGTTTGGCCAATAGTCACATTAGGTGGTATTACACGAAACTGAGTTGTTGCACATTCTGAATAAGGTCGGTCAGTTACAGTTGATGGAAGGAAATCTGAACCTCCAATAATATTTATGCCAAATGATTATATTCCAGACACCCTAATTCCTTTTGTAATCGACTCTGGTATGAAAGCTCGTGGTAAAGCTTGTGGAAGGCTTGGGTTATTTATCAACCAAGCATCTTGAGCAACCGACATCCATTTTTTGAAAGGGCTGGAGCCGATGAGAACAATGCAGTGGGAACGATAATAACACAACTCCGTTAGCCTTAGCAAGGTTTATGGTTTTAATAGCTAAGTGAGATTCGTGGTTGTCTACACTTCAGCTAATTTTTGAAAAAATATAGCCTCATTTGTTTTATTAAAGCTAGTTGCTCTAACCAGGGTGGTAGCTTCCAGAGTTCCAATGGAAAATACTGGATATTTCTTTAGAAAAATTGTAAGCCATTCTGAGCCTGCCATTTTATTTGTGTGCCAGGACGATAGTACGTCTACCCCAAAAGCTACAACACATTCAAAGGCTAATTTTCTAGTTTCTGATCTTAAACTTTAATTAATCCTCCTTGTTCAATTTTTTTTTCACATACCGAGAAAAAGTTGCATACGAAAAATGATAATGTTTGAAACTGAACGTATAGACTCCTCGCTTTTAACCCGTTCGACTGCTTCGGTAATTTCAGCAAGTGATGAGGTACCTCTTTTGGTTTTATTTTGAAATGTTCTTATGTTACCTGCAGGAAATACATTTTAATTTTTATAAGAAAATAAATTAAAAAAGTTAAATTTATAAAAATTGCTATTTCAGAAACGGTGGGGCAAGTTGTAACATGTTTCAATTTAGATGGATTGGATATGCATTAGTTAGTTATTCTACAACTATTGTATATTTATTATCACTAAAATATGTACTTATGTTATTTTAATATTAACAAACCTTCAAAGTTTATAATATCATTTACATTAAATGAGACTTTAGGTAAACACACTATTAATTTAATATTACAAAACTAAACACAATACTTACTTCATATTCTTGAAAGCACAAAAATTGAGAAATAAACAATCTGACACATCTGTACGTCTTGAAAATTGGAAGAAAACTAAAAATGAGAAGAGCTATCGTTTATCGTTCTCAAAACTAAATAAAAAATATTTTTACTAGCTAAATTACGTAAATTTCAACATGCCCCGTGTTTCAACTAGCTCCGGTTTCCCCTAATATATATTTAGCTATTAACAAGAAATGTTGAGTGGTTTTTATGGACATTTCGAAACCATTTGTTACTGTTACTTTCGAAACTGTAGTCAAATTATCTTAAATATGGTGTTCCTCAAGGCTCAGTTCTGAACCTTTGTTGGTTTTAATTTATTTTAATTCGGTTTTTGAAATTAATGTTACTGGCTGCAATACAGCGTTCGCAGATGATTTGGCATTAACCTTTGTGTCAAATAGGTTTTATTGAAAGTGACTTACGCGTTCTATCTAAATTGTTTTTTTATCACTGTCTTATTGCTAGTGATAAGTCTAGAGTTATGCATTTTAGGCGTTCTGACATAGCATTTGAACAAATTTTTATCAGACACCATATCAACTCATTTCATAAGAACCTATATGTTCTCAGCAGTACTTTGATCTACTTTGCGTAAATTTGCGTTTAAATATTTAGTTGATATAATTGATACACAGCTTAATTGAACCTCCCACCTTAATATAATATCAGGAGAATTGAGATTACTGCCGTGCATGGATTTTATAATCTCACACCTTTGTGTCTATCTTGTTTTGCGAATGTTATATATCCTATGCTCTTGTAGAATCAATCATAATGTGTGGGATAACTAGTTGGGGTGGAATTTACTTTGCTAATATTGTTGATCTTTTTATAGCGCACAAAAAATTGTTAAAATAATTTATACTCGTCCGAAAGTTACACCCACAATTTCGCTTTTTCTTTAGTTGAATTTGTTGCCTCTGAGAGATATCTATACGTGTAGTAAGAAAATTAATAAATTATATTATATCCTAATGAGCCGTAGAATAAATTTACTAATATAACAAAAACAAAAACTTAGCTTGTATAAAGTAATATGTATGTAAAAAATTGTAACCATAGAATATTATTTAAATGTTAATTATAACTTTTCTTAATTGCTACAGACATAACGTCACTACAAGTATAAATCACTACAGACATAACGTCTAACGAAACTTTACTTTATTTCAAATTTTGGCAAAAAATTATAAAACGGCATAAGGTACAAAATAGCATTTTTTAAAAGGATATATTCCCATATTTCCTGTAACAGAACATTTCTTGCGCATCCTAAAATTATACCGACCATTTCGTCTCAATAAATATTTTTTATATTTTTTTTTAAACAGAACAAGCAAATAATATTCGAGTAGAAAAAATATAATGCACGACTGCGAACAAAAAATAGCGAAATATGGAAAAAATTTACTTTACTGGGTCCCGGTCGAAATGGCATGTTTTAAAACGGCATTTTTCAAAACGGCATCTTTCAAAACGACATTTATGGTTTATTTAGATTCTCTTCGGCATTTTTAAATAAATTTTAACCTAATACTAATCTATTATATTAATAGGCTTAATTTTTTCAAACTCAACCCTAAAATGACTGAAATGACCTCCTAAATCAGGGTAGGACATAAATATTGCGGTGTGCACAGGCTAGAAAACACGGAAAATTTTTACCGGGAAGTACCCGAAACGGGTACCTCAGGTGGATTCAACAAAATTTTGTTACGACGCCAGAATGCCATGACAAAATATGTTTATATTGAATCTGAAGTCATGCGTATTACACCATGACAATGACAAAATTTATTAAAATTGCCGATGTTTTTGTCATAATACTGTGATGACAAAATGAGTAGAAATTTGTAATTGAATCTCAAATCTCAATAAACAAAACAGAGAACATAAAATGATTTTACAAACATTTTGGTGTTAATAGTTGTGAGTGTAAAAATACAATTTTGTCATGACACTCTATCTATGTATTTAAGATTTAATAATTAACCGCGTATATGAATTTACTTTATTTTTGATAAAAGTTCATCAAATTTACATCTTAAAAAATCTTCTTAATCATTTCTTAACCAAAAATTAAACAAAATGTATTCACGTGACTGATTATTCAGCCACAGGTCAGCTAGTTATATACTAAAAGAATATATTTCCAGCAGTTGCTTTCAAAAAGTCGTATTTGCTGTATTCTTTTTTTTATTAAGAAAAAAGACATAAACTTACACCCCAATTCTGATGTATGGTCACAGAATCGATTAATATCGAGATTCGCGAATTTAGATGGCGAAATAGCTATATTCAGCAAAACGAGCAATGCCGCGCGGTGTATAATAGTTTTTGCTACGCGGAGTGCCACGAAGTGAAAAGGATTTTGAGCCGCTACTCATTTTATCGGTCAATGCAAAATATCCAAGAAGCGTGCATAATTCTGCTATTTGGGCGACAATACCAGTACGTTTTTATTTACTTCAACATCATGAAAACAGGAAGTATAATTGGTTGATAGGTGATAGTGGTTATCCTTTAGAGCCATGGCTTTTTACTCCATTTAGTCAACCTACTCTTCAAGAAGAACAATTTAATAAAATTCACATCAAGGCTAGAAATACAATAGAACGCGCATTTGTAGTTTTAAAAGCCCGCTTTAGGTGTTTAAATAAAGCCCGTACACTACACTACAATCCTGAAAAAGCACCTTTTATTATTTATTCATGTGTGATTTTACACAACATGCTTACCGAATTTGGCATTGAAGATGAAGTTTATTCAAATGTAGTGTATGACGAAGAGGAAACAACAAATGGACAACGAAGAAGCCGAGCCAATTTTTGTTGATGATAACTATTTATCTGAAGGGCGGCGTATTCGAAATGACTATGTAAATATTTAATAATTTTTGAGTTTATTGCACATTTCAATTATATTTCATCACATTTACAAAATTTTTAAAAATTAATTAATTTACAAAATCATTGTTTTTGAAACAAGAATTGTGCTAACACGAATAAGGCTTCCCCCATTCTCCTCAATGCCTCACTATTCTGTTTATCCAGAGCTAACCCGCCCTTCAGCCATTTTTTGTCTTGTTCTGCTTTTTCTTTTGCCTAATTTGCCAATTTTTTTGGCACATTCTGATATAGCTAATAATCCAGAAGAATATGACCTTTTTTGTGCAGTCCTTGTGTTGAAAGGATTAGCTGTACTTCTTGATGAATGACTTCTTATTTCTGAATGCTCACTCTTTACAACCACCGCCTCTGTAGCATCACCTGAATCTTCGTCAACGACATTCTGTAAGTGTAAGTATTTAATTGTGTAGCGTAATAAACTTTAACACCAGATGGTAATATGAATTTATTTCTTACCTTAATCCCCCTCACCGATATAGCATTGTTGCCTCTAACTGACAAAACTCAGAACACATTAAAGGATCTCTCTTCAAAAGAAGTCATATACTTTTCTGTGGTCTGACCCCCTCCAGTAATTATTTGGTTAATTTTTGTTTTTCTTGCTCTCGATTTGAGCTGGTGCATCTAGTGCGTTAGATACTAAAACAATTATTAAACGAATTTAAGCTAGTTGAACACAATTATTTTGTTAAAAGATTTCCAGTTTGCAATCGTTAGACGTTTTAAATGGCCCTTTTAACGCATTTAGCTTGGTGGCCAACTCTTCTCACTTTTCTTTTAAATAACAAATGTTCTTCGAAATATTTTTTCCGGCTTTAAATTGCGGATTTGCTTCCAGGAAGGAAATATCGGTCTCGAGTTGCTCGTTTGTCGTTCGAGCAGAACTAATTTGCCGTGTATTTTTCATCTACATTATGGAAATTAAAAAATACATCATTAAATTGTAAATAAATTATTAATAATTAAATACATAATTATATTGAAATTACTTACTATTATTAATATCCGACTACAAAAATACCAATTGATAGGTCTCCAAAATATTTGGAGAGATATTAAGAGGTATTTTAAGCCTACTAACATCAGAATACCAATTAATACTTTCCTCTTAAAAAACCACTTAGTAAAAATTGTCACAGCTAAGAGGTCTTAATGCCAGAATCGGGTGGCGGATTTTCTCTTTCCAGTTTCTCAGTTTCTGCGTTCTTAATTTTAGAGTTTTTTTATAATTCTGCAAATAAATGAAGTACCCCGATATGCAGGGGACCAATTACCGTATTTAAATATCGGTGGCATAATTCGACATTATTTTGCGTTCGTGGTATCCCCTATGAATTTTGATCATAAGCGCTCCACAATTTTGGCGGGATTCTTTCCCAAAATTTAATGCTCTTGTAAAGCCAGTCTGTTAGAAGATCTAGTTCCGAACCCACTTCATTTGTTATTTCTTCTGGAATTTCTTCAGGTTCCCGGAAACATAATTCAGCAATTTGTCGCATTTTAATCGCAAACTCTATACCACTGCCGTAACTCTATATCAGTGCCGTCTGTATATGTTTTGCATAAAATGAAAATTGTATCCTTTAACAGTAACACTTTTGAATACGCTGTAAATGCTTTTGATTGCCGCCTTCTCCAAATCAGGTATCATGATTTTCGGTGATATATGTACTCTGATATCCAAAGTATTTTTATCTTTTAGGTAAAAGAGGTGAAACATTTAGGTGAATGTGTATATTATATGCATATCAAATTTTCAAATATTTTGTAATTCCAATGAAGGAAAATACCTTTGTTATAACCTACTAAAGTTTTTATATAAAACATGTAAAAGAAATTTATCATAATCAATTCCAATTTATCAATTTTATTCCAAATCATTAGTAAATTCAACCCTACCATAGGAACATCTGAAATTTGACCTGTATCGACTAAGAAATAGACAAGTTACTTTTCATTTGGCTTTATCCTAGAATTTAATCCAAGAATCGTTCAAACATTTCATTCATGTCAAATTACAGCGTGTTCCGTTAATAAATCACCGTACCTGTTAGTCACCATCCAGAAATTATAGAAAAGATAATTTTAGATTCATAATTGGTTAAAACATTCCATTCTATTTAGTGCAGTTTAAAAAATGTCGTTTTAAAATATGCAGTTTTGAAAAATGGCATTTTGGAAAATGTTGTTTTGGTAAATACCGCTTTGTACCTATGCCGTTTTAGAATATGGACTTCTGAAAATGCCATTCTGAAATGTGCTGCTTTGAAATTTGTCGTTTTAACGTAATGTAATTTTAAATTATTCCGTTCTGAAAGGATCCTTTATACATCATAATATATAGTTGCGATAAACAAAAAATGGTCTTAAAAATGTACTATTTAGCTGATCTTGGGCAGGACCACAAAAGGTGAAAAACCCTTCAACAAAAATTGTAGTGGCGACGTACGTTAATAACGCTACATATCTTGAAACTAATATCTTTGAATCGAATTTTTTCGATAAGAACGATAAATTAAGAAAATACATACATGTGATGTATTCCAATATGGAGTAATCCGCTACAATATACCGATGCCGTTTTAAAATTCATAGTTTTGAAAAAGACCGTTTTGAAATATGAAGTTTTGAAAAATGCCATTTTATATTATGCCGTTCTGACCGGATCCCAAAAATATTATACTTCTTCAAAAGTAATAAAAATATTCACAATTAATATGAGAGCGAGTTACGCAGAATTGAAATATACAGTGCTACACTGATAATATTATATAACATAGTGTTAATTATATTTTTTTTCCGTGTATTTATAGATAAAAATAAATTTGCGGTGGCGCTCCATTCAACCGAGGCCCTAATGGCGGGCTTTCTGAAATCGTCCGATTTAGGGCCACATCCACACAGTTACGGTGCACCGCATCCGCACCATACACATCCACATGGTCCGTTACCGCCGGGAATGCCAATGACATCGTTAGCACCGTTTGGTCTGCCGCATGGTTTAGATGCGGTCGGATTTCCGCAAGGTATGTGGGGTAAATATCAATTTTTCTTACTACTTTAGAATTAAGTCGTATTTCATTTTATTACACAAAACCATTAAACATTTATCTCATTTTATATATATTTTTAAAACGAAGATTAGTTTATAGAGTATAATAAAACAGGGCTGCGAACTAACATTTTATATAGTTTATAATTATTTATAATAATCCGGTTCACCGCCCTGATTTTTGTTATATATACATCTAATAAAATTTCTAACACATTACGTAAATATAAATATCCAGTAGCCAAACATTTTTATAGTAATATTTCAACGAGTAAAAGATGATTGATGATTCTTTACTCTCGGATTTGTGTACCTATCTTATATATATACTTACATACTTTCTGATCTGTATAAGGTCGAGTAATTTTGACAAAAATATTTTGTGTCATTTTAAAAGCATTTTCGGTTCTTCTTATACGTTAGATGTCAACATCATCATCATCATCATTATTATTATTAGTGTATTACTATTAGCGCGTTTGCCGGCGCGGTTCCTTTCTCAAAATAAAATATTTTTTTCTTAAATTAATAAAAAATTAGTTTAAAAAAAATTTGACATGATTATACACGTTTTTTTTTTTATTTTGCCAATCTAACCGATTCAAGGTAATTTTTCATAAATAAAAACGATCCGCGATTAATTTTTTATGTATGAATTCGGATTGGATATATAGAAAGATGCTTTAAACATCTTTAAGTGGTTTTCTCGTATTATAACAATAAAGTGTTGGTTACTAAATATTTATTTATAATAATAAAAACTATATATAAAAATTCGATTAATATAGATCTTGTATATGTATGTGTGTATATATGGATAAAATATATCAAATGGATTTCTGGATGCTGAGTGATGGTTTAAATGACATTTTTTTAGTGTTTCGTTTTGTATGTAAATTTTTCAAAATTATCGGAAGTCTAGCCATGATTCCTTATAAAATATTATGCTAAGATGTGAGATCATATTATAATTGTGGTTTGATATAAGCTATGGTGATTGATTGAAATTTCAAAATGTAAAAAAAATGTAATTAACTATTTTGCAAATTACGACAGTTTTATATATCGAGCGCTGTGTCAACATGACAAGGTTCTCCCGTTTTATAAAATTCACGCGTTTTCGACATGATATTGCAATTTTGACTTATCCAGTAAAGCAAATATTTAAAAATATAAAATTCTAAAAGTAAACATGCATATAAAATTTGTTTACATTGCCGTGTAAACAATTATGTAGATAATGTAATTTATGTTAATTATGTAATTTGTTTGTACAACAGCTAAGAATAGTAAACTGGTAGGTGATAAAACAACTGGTTACTAACTGGTTAATCGGTTTTTACCCCCCCCCCCCCCCCCCCCGCCCTAATGATTAAAATACATAAAGTGGCTAGTGGTCATCTACCATCGATAATGGGCAGTTTTATCAGGACCAATAAACCCATTTTTATCAATAGAGCGTAAAGTTTCTGAAACATTTAATTTTACCAGCCCATTAGTAAACGGCCATTGGTGAAATATTTATTTGGTAAATTGGACGAATTTAAATAATTTTAAATTAATTAGTTTCATATTCAATATTTTAAATTTAAATGTCACCTAGCTTGTAACAGCTGTCCTATAAAATCAATGTGAATTTTATTAAAATATTTACTGGTCGGAGGCTATATTCCCGTTTTGGTTTTAATAGACCCTGATATATTGGTATTTCTGGCACCACTTGAAACATATGGCCCAACTTCTCACCTTTTTTTTATCGACGGAGAAACAACTTAATTGCAATTTATTTTGCTGTGCATCGTAACTCAGGATGCAACAACTTTTTCATTGAATCGAAAATTTGAAATCTGAATTTTATAGGAATGAATGGATGTGCTGTTCGGTTCAAAACATCGCATAGCGCGTCTAGAAATGAGGCGGATATCGAATTATATATTTTGCCATTAAATCCAAATATCTGCGTTGTCTGGGCGAAGGTTTTTCGGTATTTTGTTTTAAAGCATACTTTTGAGGTTTGTGATCGGATGAAGGAATAATTACGTTCTGTGACTGCGAAAACGCGCTTATTGAGGTTGATTACCAAACCTGCGTTGCTTAGTCTTTGAAAAGCTATTCTGTAATGTTTGGCCTGATTAATTTTCGACGGTCTACAACGACGAACTTTTGCACTGCTTGATGGACCAGTCCTTTCGATGCAATGTGCGATATTATATTTGATTTTACTTATTATCTCATATGACTTTGATTTGAATTCGAACAGCAAATTTAGAAACTCCGGTATTGAAATTGACTTGCGGTTGACGCCTGAATACGTGATTGGATCTGTTTTATTCTTAACGTCAACCAAAAATCTGAATAAGTAATAAAATCCGCACCGAGAATACACAGCAATCAATATTTGCTATATGGCTATCAAAAATCGCAGTTTGCTGTGAACGTCAACTATAATGAGCCGGGATTAAAATGTTGGTTACAATCATCTGCCGAACACATTAGACACCTACTGGCTTTTTAATTGCTTAGAAATGTCGTATTGGGTGCTTTTAAACCTGGATCTTTGGTTGTGATGTGTTGTGATATGACGAGATCTGTCGCACGCCATATTTCGCTGTTGTGCCGGATTACTATTCCGACCTCCGGATGTTTGAAAGATTGTGAATCAATGCCTCTATTCGGATTTGCATGGAGTATGTGAATGCTCGCATACGATTATTATTTTAGTGGCCAACGTCATGAGTTCTAATAAACGGGGCGTCTTTCAAACATATCAAAATTGCATGCGTATGTGTTAGTAGCCGTTGCAACCAAATCCAAGTTCCAAAACCTTCTTGATTCTGTGATTTGGTTCTCGGATGATGATTCCATTTCCCGGAGTTAACGGAAATGCCACCGATACTTTTACCTTGTTTGTTTTCAACTCTGTCTTGTTCTCATCTAAATTCTACATTTTGAGTTTGACGCAATTGTAAATCAAAATAACACTGAGTTCGTAACACGTTTAATAAAACCCACTGATTTAATTTGATGATAAAAATTTTTAGTTTGTTTAAATTACACAAAAAATTGTGATTATTCGGCGTTTTCCGAAGCGCTTTCAACTCTTTCACGGTTCGCTTTTCACGTCCTACCTTACGCAGTTGTCAGTCCGATTTATGTAAAACCATTTGTAGATTGCCTAGCTCCATGAATTCTGCACGAACAGGAGGTCAAAATTGTGTTTATTTTCATCACAGAGCATAACCAGTTGGTCAAGGAATTCTGTTAACGTTCTCCTGTCTCTATCGGGATTCGATCTCGGTAAATCTCGATCGAAACGCCAAAGCTTTAACCACTAGGTAATAGTTGGTTGCTTAAATTTTTAATGTTACTCCATCCTGTGAATGTGTATTTGTCGTTTATTTTAGAATTTTTTGACCGAAAGTTTTGTTTTCTTTGGATTTGTAGGTTACACTTCAAAATAACCCGATTTTTTCAAGAATATATTTTTTGTTGCCATGGTCACTAATTTTTGTTATTAGGGACTGCTTTTGCTAAATAATTTTCACTGACGACTTTGCATTCATTCAAACAACTTTTTCGACCAATCATCTCTTGTGAAAAAGTGCAGAAGAAAAAAAAATCGCCGTTTTAGAGCAATATGATTGGTCGATAAAAATTGTTCGAATGAACGAAGGAACGCCACCATAAAGGCGCTATTTTTTCTTTGCGTTCATTCGCTTTGTTGATTATTTCGAACTGGTCGCGAATAACCCAAGCTGCAAAAATATTTGAGCCACGCTGACTTGCAGCACCGCTCGACCGTAGATTATTTTTATTTAATGAGTTAATGGTTTAATGCCTTAGCGATTTTAATACGTGGGAATGAGACAGCTGATATTGCCACACGTGCACACCCACAAACATACAAGTTTGATAAAAATTGTGATAGATTTTTTAACTAACAACATTTTTTGCGTCCTAGCCTGGCCTCACTAGCTCTATCCAATTTTTTTCCATGAGCTACTATAGCAACGATTATGATAAATTGTTAATTGATTTTAAGTAAATTGAGTTTGTTAAATATGCGGGAAGTGTCGAAGCTTGATTTAGATACAACAAATGGGAAACAGCGTTTATTTGCTAAATAAAATCAACCTAAGTTACAAAAAATTTCGAGAATTTTGTTTGCGTCTACCATTTTGATATTTGATCTTCTTCAAATCCAACATTTGTGATTTTTCTTACAAATAAATCAATTTTGTTTATGTTTCAATTTGTTACCGTTTTTAATTTAGTTTTTAGAAAATATGGTTAAATGAAATCGGAGTGAAGTTTCTGCTAAAATAACAAAATATACACTGTGGCCTATAAGTACTTAGAATTGAAAAAACACTCAAATACTGAACTTTCATAATAATATCTGAAATTTTTAACTAAACACAAATATTTTTAAACTATAAGTAGCAAACATTTAAGTTTTGTGAAAAGTTTTGAGTGAATTTTTTATTTTATAAATTTAATTTTTTACAGCAAAACACACTACGAATCGCACAGAGATGATCGAAGTGGTTCTGAACTAGTAATTGATGTAAGAAATAAATCTTATATGCCCACATGCTTGGAAATCTCTGAGATTTTTGTTATTTGAGACTAAACATCATTGAGTGTAATATAAAAACTCTGTGTAATATGAATTTTCGTATTACTCTCAATGATGGTTTGTCTCGAATAATGCCGAACTACATGAATGTAAATACACTCCAATATTGGCGAATTTTATATTTGGCGAATATTGGTAAAACATTATTCGTGTAGACGATTGCCCAATGTGCATACCAATGTTGATAGTTTCTTTTGATCTTTTTTGGAAAACCGCCTATTGAACGAATGTGCATCAATGTTGGAAAAATGTAACCTTGATTTGAATTTTTCATTTGTTTTGTGGCTACACGATTTGTTATTTGGACAAATACGCCAATGTTGATGTGTATTTGCATTCGTGTGGCTGCGGCATAACAATAATCTCAGAGATTTCAGAGCATGTGAATAAATAAGATTTGTTTCTTACATCAATTACTAGTTCAGAACCACTTCGATCATCAGTGTGCGACTCGTAGTGTCTTTTGCTGTAAAAAAATTTATTTATAAAATAAAAAATTCACTCAAAACTTTTCATAAAACTTAAACGTTTGCTACTTAAAGTGTAAAAAAATATTTGTGTTTATTAAAAAATTTCAGATATTATTATGAAAGTTCAATATTTGAGTGTTTTTTCATTTCTAAGTACTTATAGGCCACAGTGTATATTTTGTTATTTTGGCAGAAACTTCACTCCGATTTAAATGAATTGAATTATCGAACTATAATGGGTCCATTTTCACTAATAATTTTAAATTTTTTTAAAACTTCCTCTATTGATTGAGAAACTTCGGTGTTGCGTGACGATAATGCTATAAAATTAAAAATAAGTCAATTTTCCAAATAGTTCGATCCGCAATAAGAGGTCCCACGCACGATGGCGGAAAAAGAATGTCCATAATTTCTTCAATTGTGCTGTTAGGAAACAAACTGAAAGCGTCATTTCTGCTGCTGAAGACGACTTTATTTTAACCTGCGTCAAATTTTTCTAAACATTTTTTGCTGAGAACATAGAACTAACCAACCAAAACATTTTAATTGGTTAACAAACTTCTAATTTTCTTTGTTTCTTTTCCAATTTAAAATATGTTTATTCTGAGTGAAATTTTGACTCAGGGAATTCATAGAACATAAATTGCAAATGCTGAGTATTGGAATAAATGCCAGCTTACTTCATTTCAAAGTGCAGTAGTCAATTTTTCTGAACATTTTTGACGCATGCATCAGACATTGTAATAAATTGATTTTAATATTCCGTACACGGGTTTATGTGGATAAATAAAACTAATTATTTAAAATTTAATTTAAAATTACTAAAAAATTAAAGCAAAAAATGTAAATGGCATTATGGACAAAACGCATTATTGAGTAGGAAAATTCATAAACAAAACACTCGAATTGATAAGAAATAGTGTTATACGAACATACGTTGAAATTTTAATATTTCTTTAGAATTATGAATTGAAACAAAACTAATAATTAGGGTTGTCATAATTCATCTACAGGTGGAAAATTGGAAAATATAACTCAATTATAAATAAAATTATATTTACTAGTGCTTAATATTCTTTTTGGGGGCAAAATCAGATATTTGGTGAGCAAAATTTTTATCCCACAAAATAATAGGAATAATTTAAAAACACCACTACAGGTAACCCTCCAAGAACACGGTATTCGAAGAATACGGTCTCAAACAACACGATTTTCATTGATTCTCTTTTATTTTGTTTTTTGTTTACCAAATAACAAACAAAAAAATTGCAACATAAGGTTTTTTACTTTTCTTTTTGTAGTCTCGAACAACACGCTTTCGACGAACACGAAACGAATTAATCGTGTTATTTGAGAGTTTCCTGTAATTTATTTAAAATCACATTTGAGATCATGTGGCACAACAGTGTGGGCTCAATTATCACTATAATATATTTTAGTGTTTTTAAAGACAAATCTGTTCAAAGTTCGCTTTTGACTGGCTCAAAGTTTACTAATTTAATAAGCGCTTTTGGAATGAACAAAAACTCATTAATTTATTCAAAACTGGGCAAAACTATGATATAACTCACTTTTTAAATTCGCATTTTGAGTGCTAACATTACAAACCTAAGAATTATTAAAATTTTAATTCAAATCGTTAATATCCGAAAAATTCATTTTTGGCATAGAGGCAAAAATCAAATTCATCGATTTTTTTGATATTGACATAAGTTTCAGCCTGAAAAGACATTCATTATCGTGATAGCTTACTATTCCAGTCCGAAAAATGTCACTATCTCGCCATTAAACAGTGGCATAATACACTCGTCTGGCATTTATGACATACAACCAGAAATTTTTAAATTACTTTTATGTATTTTTATTCGGACCTAAACTCATCATTTATAAGATGCTCGTTTAAGTTATCCTTTAATTACTGGGAAGCGTATAGTCAGCCCTAGCCTCAGCTGACAAAGATAGTGCGAATACTCAATTGGCACTGTGTGATTGACCTCCATGAAGCTTGTATGAATTTTCAGCCTGATATTTAAGTTTTTTGGTTTGAATATGGTGGTTTGAAAAATTTACTACAAACTGAGTTTTTTACAGATATTATCAGAATATAGTCGTTTAAATCTCGCTTCACAGATGAAAAAGCTTTGATTGAAAATTGGAAGATTTTTAGAAGAGTTCTATCTGAAATTATCTGGTTATAGTCGTTTGTATCTAGCCTCACACACAGACGACTCATGAACTCTTGAAATTTACCACCTCGTTAATTGAAGTTTTGACTACTAGCTAAGAGATTTACAAAAAAACTATATTTGGAATTATAAGAATATATTCGTTGGAGGAACTCGTTGGATTCGTTGAAGTTTTGACTAAAAAACTGAGATTGTTTAAGAAAAAAATTATCGGCAGTGTATATCAAGGACTCGTGAATCCAATGTGAAGCGAGATTCAAACGAATATTTATCCTGATAATTTCAAATAGTGTTTCCAAAAATGTCTCAGTTTGTAGTCAAACTTCTACGAATCAAGGGGTATACGTCAAGCGCTTGTGAATTGTCTGTGATGATTACTTTTTAAAATTTTTTTTATTTTCTATTTTGTGGATAACGTTGCCACTTTTCCTCGAATACTCCATTTTTAATGTTTTCTATAAAATTATTACAGAATTCTATAAAAAATGGAGTGGAAATTGTTTTTATTCAGCTTTTGATAAATTATGTAATGAAAGTAAACAGAGTTTTAGGATTTAAAAATGCTATATAAAATATTTTGCTACCAAAAGAAGTATGAGTGGTCACTTTAAGTGACAGGGAAAATTTCAGATGCCTATGGTTATCTGTTACAAAATATTGTTAACATATGTGCACTTTGGCAATGGCGTTTGGTAATAAATAACAAAATATTTGCTTGTTGCTATCTTTAACCTCAAATCTGATATAATTGAGGCTCAATATCACAATAAAATATTTATTTATATTATTTAAGAATAAGAAATATTATAAATGCAAATTTATAATTTACTTTAATTTGAAATGAAATTTTATGTATAAAAATGGCACACAATGATAGTTCATGGCCGAGTTTAATTTTGCAGTATGTAGTTTAGCTAGTGAAATTGGTTTGTTTCGTATTATAATAAAAATGTCTCTGTTTAACTCCACTTTCACGGTATTTTTATCTGAGGGTATGATCTGCAGGTCCAAACTCACATAAACTATATTTTGGCTCAAAGTTAAAATTTTAACGAAAATCGATAAACTAATTTTTCATAGAACAATTTATCTGGTTAATTTTGGCGACCGAAAATCTTATTTCACGTCAGCTGGCTTCAATTCACTTTATTTGTGAAGCATTTACTCGTATATAGCATATACCAGCATATTTACCATAAAAAATTAGTACATTTTTGTGAAAAACTACTTATAAAATACATCAAAGATAATTAAATTAAAATAAAAATAATTTCACTCAATTATTTTAAAGTTTTCTTAAATTTCACTCAAAAAATTCCACTCATAAAATTATTTTACATTTTTGAATGATTTTGCCAGAAACGAAACCTAACTGGAAATTATATATTCGGAAACTAGTCGAACGGACGCCCGATGTTTTTTAAGCCAACCATTTTAACATTAAATATACTCAAAAATATTTTTCACTAAACCATGCCCTTCATAAATATTATTTATTTCAACAACATAACAAACAATTAAGTTTATGATTGAACGAATTTTTGTTTTGTTCTGTGAAATAATTCAAATCAAAAAGCATGAAAGAGCTTTTTATGTAATATTTTTTGTAGTACAATGAGTGAAATTATTTTTATATGAAATAATGATGTTGCTACCTTCTATATACATTAAATTAAGACCAACCATTAACATCTTCCCTATATACGACGAGTACATAAAATGTATATTCATGGTAATATTATACGATATTTACCAAAGTACTCCAACCAGAGATGGAAAAAGTTCCTCTTGTATAACAAAAAATTATGATGACTATGTACCAAGTATTTATATATTGAATGCGGAAAATGGGGAGGTTTTTTGTTGTTGTTTGAAAAAATACTAATTTGATGGGACGAATAACAATATAATGGGAGAAAGAAGAATTGTTTTGAAGATGTTTCCTCAACTTTTCTTTTACGTGTAACATCCCTCCCCGACAAAAAAAAAAATAATAATAACTTATACATAAAGTAATAGTTGAGTTAAAAAATACTGCCACCCCGATAAGCGGTTTATCTTCCCGTTTCAGGCACAAATAAAATACATAAAAAAAATTGTGTGCCCCACTTAAAATCAAAATATAGCAAGGAAAAAGGATGTTATGTTGGTTGTTGTTTTTATTACTATTATTATTATTATTATTATTGTTACTGTTGATGTTGTTCGGATCGGATATATACTCGTACATATATATATATAAAGGAGGGTGCAATTTGTCTGCACACATTGATTTCAAATAAATATTTGAATCCGTCACTGGAACTTTATACGAATATATAAAGTTTATATACTTACCATAAAAAAACTAGTTTAATAATTAATTCCATAAATAAAGACCCATAAATTAAAGACCCCAACTTCTCTTTTTATATCACATATGTATACATATATATTCAAAACGAAACTAAACGCAGCTGCTGTTGGTTTATACGTACACGTTACACATGTATATACCGTGACTCGAAACTGATTCAGCGCCATTTTCATGTAATCAAAATGGTGTTTATATAACACGTATATGTTGTTATAATATCCATTAACATTTTTTTGTTATAGCTTTTATGCCACCCCCTCAAACGCCTCGAGCTTTATTTCCGAAATATTAAAATTGATAACATATTTTATTTTGTCTTTAATTACTGTGTGTTCTAAAAGGGTTGCGTATTTTTATTACTCAACACAACATGAATTTTCAATTAAAGAAAATTGCTATTGAAACGCTAAATTATGCCTTTAAATATTATCTTATATCGTGTATGGGATTAAAATGAATATATATTTGTCATATGAAAAGTTATCGATAAATCAATAATGACTAGACTAATTGTTCACATCTTACATTTTTGCTGTGTGTGTATGTTGGGTGCACACATAATGGCGTCTATTCTCACCCTTAAAAAATTATGAATATAAATAATATTCTAAAAGGTCATAAATCTGTATTATATTATGTACGTATATAACAAAATTTTCACCCGGCCCCGTAACGAATTTTTCACTCAGTACATAACATTTTTTATACATTGTTGCAAACCCTAAATATAACGCCCATATCCGTAAAATCAAAATTCTCGATCTTAATTAATTTAATAATTTTCATCCCTTATCAGACCGAATCCATATATAGAGCGGCGGGAAAAAAATTTTCACAGTGTTTTTCGTTTGTTTGTTTAACTTTTCCTCAACATATTAATTTATTTTTATATATGAAGAGGGTTGGAAAATTGTATGTTTGTTTTAAATTAAGTTATAAAATTTTTCACACGAAAATTTATTATTCATTAAATATTTATTTTGTGTCATTTGGTTAGATATCCGGGAGTTGTTGCTTTTGGCGAAAGTGTTGCACTATCACTTTTCTACGATGTATTGAACAAAAAGTTGTCTTTCTTGTAAATGAAACTGGAAAATTATTAGTGTTTATTCGGTACAAAGCTCTAAAATTTCGACTTGAATTGTTATCTATCCTAACTTTATAAAAATTGCATACAGGGCAGGGATGGACAAGGTAGTGTACGCAATGTAATTTACTCGGTGTCGACACTGATATTAGAAAGTCAATTTTCTCATTATTTTCCATTTATTTCACGGTAGTCTCTAGATAGAGTTGCTGTCAAGCTATTAGTTAATTATCTAATTAAGTAATTACCCTAGAGACCAAATAAGTTTACATTTTGATATTACATCAAATATTAGCTATGGCATATGGAATAGCTGCTATAATAGTAAATATCAAGAATGATATTGTCGATACTATAGAGCTGTCGATACATTGGTTGTATGAGAAATGGTTCGATATTTTTGAGAAATTTTATTAATATTTATTAATTCAAAGAATATTACTCACAATTCGATCATGAGACAGAAGAAGCCAGTAGCAGTACTTAAACAGTAAAAAGCTCTATTAAAAAATGTTGGGCTCCAACTCTTCCAACTAAAACGGTGGGTTCTGCTAGCTTTATAAAAAGTTAGCGGAACCCAAAATAATCATATAAAAACTATTTTAAAATTCAAGATTAATTTAGGTTACTTAATTAAATGCTTTATTAATTCATGTATTCTGCTCATTCTAGAAAATTAATTAGGCTTCATCGCTTCAAAGCTGGCAGAACCCAAATCAAACCTATGACCAAAACGAGCAAAACCGATAATTATTCAATAATTTTAGGCTCAATCAATAAAATAATCATTAAAACATTATGGGCTTCAATCGTTCTTGACCAAACCAAACTTCAGATCATTGAATTTAAAACTAGCAGAACTCAAATGGAAATCGGGTGAAAATTAAAATTATAACGCAAAAAGAGACCAATCGACGTAATCGACGTAGAAATAATTTTAGACTCATTATGGCCTAATCATATGCCTCAATTAAAGAATTATGGGCTCCACTTTTCTGTGACCAAACTTGAGGTAATTTAATTTAAAGGTTGAAGAACGAAAATGGAAATCGGGCCAAAACTGAAATTGTAACACAAAACAAGATCTATTGACATACAAATAATTTTGTCTCATTATGGCCTAATCAAAATATCCATAAAAAATGTTGGGCTCCGCTCGTTCTTGACCAAACGTTTGTGAAAATGATATAAAAATTACAAGGAACTATTTTGAGTGAAAATGTTAAATTGTGTCCGAAAAACACTCCAAACACACTTTTGTCTATATTTTGTGCATAATCGTCAGTTAATAACCTTTCCTTTTAAAACTATTCTATTTGAGTGAAATTTTTTAAATGTACTTAACCAATCATAAAGGAACCAAAAATTGTACTGCGAACCAAAGTGTAAAATATTGTTTATTAATGAGTAAAATTTAAAATTCACTAAATTATAATACATTCGTAAAGATTTTTGAGAGAAATTTCAGTGATGACCATTGAACCAATAATTATGCTAATCAATTTTTACTAGACAAAGTGGGTAAATTTTCTATATTGCAGTTTTTTCTAAAATTGTAATTGATTTCATTTTTAAAATGCTGTTAAGAATTTTCAGTGAAATAGATATTATAGCTTCCATAATTTTTTTGAGTGAAATTTAATAATATTCGTAAAACCACTCTATGTTTCAAATTTCTGAAAGCAATGAGTAACGTTTAAAGTTCACATTTCTACATGTTAAGCAAAGTTATTTGAGTGGAATTTTTAACATGTCAGTAAAAAAATTATAATTGTTTCAAATTTAAATTAAAGCATTCTAAACGTGCTCAAAGCTGAAACTATTTAACTAAATTACTAAACACATTGTCTCTTTTTAGTGAAATTTTAAAAATTTCCTAGCACCGACAAAAAAAAAATTTAATAAATACGTTAAGTTTACGATTTGTGTCTATCCACATAACCCGGTCCAGTGGCTTTGATATTTTTAAAAAGATTTTTGAGTCAAATTTTAAAATATTATTAAAATCATTCTTAAACACAAATTTAGGAATTTAATATTATTTTATAAAAATTTTAAGATTTCACCCTTTTTTGAACATATTTAAAATGGCTTAAAATTATAAGTAAAACTTAAAATTATCGTGATTATCACGCTTGTGTTATTAATTATTCGTATATTAATTTTATGGATCAGGCTTTCAATAAATTAGTTTTACCAAATATAACTGTACATCTGTACATTGCATTTCTTTTTCATTTGTTCAGTGAAATAATATAAAATATTAAAACTTTTGAGTGGAATTTTCACATGTCCGTAAAACCACTCAAATTTCCAAGTAATAGTTTTGGTCACGTATTAACCGTAAAACGAAAACTTTTTTTCAATCTCTGCAATCGAGTAGATTTGGAATTCCCATACGAAATGTTGATTTCACAAAGTACAATTTAAAGTTATGGGCGAACAACTAAAACCACTAGATTTCTAATGAAATAAAATTTTCGTTTTCATTATTTCATACATCAGGAATTGACCTCCTGTTCAGGCAGTTCTATACAGGCACAGGCAGATACAACTGAAATGTTTTAACGAAATTTGAGCAATGAGTAAAATAGTAAAATTCTTGAGGAATATCCAATTTCTCGATTTTTTGAAAATATTTGTAGTACCGAAAATTGTTCTTAATCTGAGAAATTTATTTACAAATTTTGAGTGAAATTCAAAAAGTCCCCCTGGGGGAACGGCCACAGTAAAATTCACAGAATTATTGAGTTTAATATCTGTTCACCGGTCATCCAAAAATTATTTTTTTTGTAAAACCTTTTGAGTGTAATTTTAAAATATCTGCAAAATCACTCCTAAATACAAATTTAAAAAACTGAGTTATTTAATACTAGTTTTCACATTTTACCCTATGTTACACCTATTTAAAACAACACTCTTCTACATTGGCTAAAAATCGTTAAAATTTGTAAACTTTTATTTTTTTAAGCTGTTTGAGTGAAATTTTTAACACGTTCTTAAAACGAAAATTTTAAGTATTTAAGTATGTACTGTTTAAACACTCACTGTGCTATGTATTTATCCTTTCAAAACTAAATATTTTTCTACTTTTGAGTGAAACTTTTTTGAGTAAAATTTAATAATATTCGTAAATGCACACAATGTTTCAAATTTAACTGTCTTTTTTATTCACATTTCCACTTAATGAAAGATTATAATATGTAATTATAAATTTGAGTGAAATTTTTATGTTTTCTTCACATTTCTCAACTATTCTTTTTTTTAAGTGAATTTGAGTATAATAATTTTGTAAAGTTTTTAAAAATAGTCAGTGGTGTGGAATACTAGTGGGAACTTTTATAAAGGCTCTTGTGCCCAGTTCCCTGTACTAACTGATTTTATCTAAATTTGAACATTAATAAAGTGATGAGTGAGGCTCATTTTAGTGAAATTTCGATTATTTACAGATAATTTTCAAGAAATGATTTATATGCTTATTTTGTTACTGTTTGTGGATCCTTAAGTTAGTCTTAACGTTTCAATTCTATAGGCGCAGGCCACTGAGTTAAATTTAATAGTTGTTCCTAAAAGCACGTCCAAATATAATTTAATTATATCAGTTATGCAACAATTTAACTAGAAAACCACTCAATAATGTTAAACAATGTAGGCAAATGTGAATATTCAAAGCAAATATTTATTGCTGAAAGACGCATTCAGTAGAATATTAAAATTGATTGAGTGGAATTAAAATGCTTTCACTAACCAAATTTATATATTTGTGTACATGTGTTCCCTGTCTTTGGGTTATGTAGAAGTAGACCAAACTGGGAAATGGTAATAAAACAAGATTGTTTTCTGAGCTACAAAATAATTATTTTGAACATGAAAATCAAATGATTGAAATAAAAATGTTCGTGAGTAAATTTTTAAAACACCAAATTTACCTAATTTATTAACATTTGTGCTGATATCCTGATTCAGTTTCCGTAGTTAACTATTTTTTTCATTTTACCCTCTTTACTTAATGTATATGAAGTTGGCTCAAATTCTAACCCAAAAAATCGATGACAATACTAAAATATACAGACTATGACTATAGGCAAATGTCAGCCCAAAAATGTTTAAAAATACTCTATTTTCTATATACCAACCCAAAAATTATTCTGTCAACACAAGAAAAACCGCCATGTTTTAATGTCAGCCCAAAATAAATCTGTCGTGATACAAAGAAAAATATTACTGTCAACCCAAACAAGTAAAATAAAACGAAATATGCAATTTAGTTTTAATTCTGTATCGAATTAATTAAGTCATAGGATACATCAGAGCATTAAACGACATAAACACTTGTTGGGGAATCGGAGGCTTAAGGTATCATTCGTGTACAACGGTATCCAACGGTATTATTCGTGTCTGCAACTTTAGAGACACCCTGTAGACTTAAGCCTCCGACTCACCAACAAGTGTTTATGTCGTTTAATTTTTTCATGTATCCTATGACTTAAACGCTATTCATATTCAGGGGCCAAACTCAAACTAATTCGATACAGAATTAAAATCAATCACATATTTCATTGAGTGGTACTATCATCGCAATAATAACTGTGGGGAGCCCTTAAACCTCCGATTCCCCAACAAGTGTTTATGTCGTTTAATTTTTTCATGATGTATCCTATGACTTAAACGCTATTCATATTCAGGGGCCATACTCAAACTAATTCGATACAGAATTAAAATCAATCACATATTTAACATATCAAAAACAAGATATCAAAAAAATTTAACATATCAAAAAAAAATATTTGGCAGATACTTGATGAAGTAAATGTTCGTATATTTTACAGAACCTTAATAGTTTTGGGGTTAACATTTTTGACCCAACTTCATTTACATAAGGAACCACAACAACTTTTTTAAAGATTTATCATTTTTGTATCTTAATATTTTCTATCACGATAGTTTCATTTTTTCACGACACTTGCATTAGTGTTGCCAGCTTTTAAAACCGCCATTTTTTGGGGCAGAATTTTGAGCAAAATTCATATAGGTCTTTACTTATTTGAATCATTTATCTATTTTAAGAGAATCTGGAAATATTGGTGTAAACATTGTTAAGTTATTGTTCTTCTTTTAAATAGATGAACGAATATGTTTTGAAATCTTTGTAAGGCTTTTTGAGTAAAATTTTAAAATTGTTTAATAATTTTGGTCAAATTTTAATGAAATATACTTAACTAATAGCTTATCCAATTTTGTAATTTTATTTATCAAAATCACTTGATAGAGTGTGAATGAAATAGTAAAATTTAAAGAGTGAAATAAAATGTTAGAGCAAGGTCTCATAGATATTTAATTGATGAACATTTCTGCCTACTCGACGCTGATTCCGAATCTGTAACCAGTTTTACACAACGTCCCTTATTAAGCATTTTGGTTTTTCAACACATCCATCGCACAATGGTTAAAGCTTTAATTATATCCTTTAGTTAAAATTTTGAAAATGTTCGTGAATGCACCGAAAATAGTTTTTTCGTTTAAAATGATGAGTGAAATACTGATAAAATATTTAAAATACTTTTGAGTGAAATTTTTAAATGACGGCTAGAACCGCTGTGCTCAAATTGTTAATCACATTTTGACACTTCAGAAATGATTTCTCCGGAGTGAATTTTGAATTTTTTTTGTAAAATATTTAAATGATAACTGATAACTGACTATAAAGTAATTAGAATTTCCCGAAGGTTTTGCCCTTAGTTTTGAGTATATGTAAATAAAGTGAGTTAAAAGGATGAGTAAAATATTTGTAAAATGTCGCAAAGCAAATTTGAATGATGTTTTTAAAATATCACTAAAGTAATCTATAATAGTCTCAAATCATTCTACATCGTTTCTATTTGATCCAAATCATTTCAAATTTTTCTAAATCATTCCAAATACTCTCAAATTCTATGGTAACTGTTTTTAATCTTCTTCAAATTTCCTCAACAAATTTTCCAAATCATCTTGAACCATATTCAATTTGCCCAAGTCAACATAACTCGTCTCAAATCTTAATATAATCATTCCAAATCATCTCAGATCGTTCCAAATAACCTTAACTCGTATACAAATTTTAATATAATCATTTCAAACCCACTTAAGTCTAAAAAAACGCTTCCAAATCTTCTTCAACCTTAATAAAATCTTAATAAATTCAAATTATTACTAATTGTTTCACATCTGAATAAATTTGTTCAACTATTGTTCCATATCATTTCAAATAGTAATCAAATTGTTACAACTCGTACCAAATGAAATTGTTCCAAATCGTTTCAAATCGCTATGAAGTCGTTTCAAATTATCTCAGATCTTATAAAATTGCTCAAATTGTCTCAAAATCATTTCAAATCGTTTTAAGTCGTAATCAAGACATTCAAAATTATATCTAATTGTAAAGAAAGTGCTCCAAATTTAATCAAGTCGTCTGAAATCACTATCAAAATACCAAAACATAATCAAGCTTTCCAAATTATCTCAAATCTTACTAAAATGTTTTAAATCATTTCAAATCATATTTGATCTGATTTGATTTGATTGAAATAACGAAATAATTACTAAATTACTTAACACGTTACTAAAGTGAAAAGTGAGTCTATTTGTAGTAACATTTTGGAAATGTTCGTAGAGGCGTGAGCCAAACAAAAATACTACATAGCAACTGCGTTAGCTGTAATTTGTTCACATTACAGCGCCCATCGTTATTAGAATTTTTTAAACTTTTGGTGAAATTCACTTCCATCACTCAAATTTAGAAAATAAATTTGCTATTTAATAATTGTTTTTATATTTTAACTTATTTTGAACATACTTAAAATTAGGAGTGAAAATTATATTCTTCGTATACATTTTTTTATTTTAAGGATCTGGCCTCTTACTCATCGCTCTACCTAACCACCATGGTAAATTATAAAAGTTTGTGTTTATTTGAGTGATATTTTTTTACAATAATTTTGCACGACTTTTAAATGACCTTTGTTACATTGTACATTCGTTGTACAACTCGTTTCTCACAATTAACAACGTCTGGGTCTATATTATGTAGAATTGTAATTAAAGCAACTGTATCAGACCCCTTTGAAATAACATCTGTTGTTTGACAGGGAGATGCACTCGTGCCTGCATATTTAATATACCCACTGCCACTTCGCGCTGTATATTCAATAAATCATGCCAAATTCTTGGATATCGTGTTTCTTGACCGAAGACCTAGCTATATCAAGGACAGTTTCAAACCGTTCGATCGCTGCGTAAAAAACTTGATTTGGAGGTGAACTAAATTTTTAGCAATCTCCATGGCAAATCTCGAAATGGGTGACCATAGTTTTGATAGCGTCATTCGCTCAATCGTTGGTCCGATCAAAGGTGCGAAGACCGAATATTGGATTCATATGAACCACGAATTAAAGAAACTTCTTGGAGGTAGCCATATCATCATCAAATCCAATTGAATTAGATAGCTTGGCCACGATGCAAGGTCTGCACAACAAAGAATGATCAACGAATTGTACTATCAAGAACCAGCCGAAGTGCGTCGCAAAGGAAGACTTCGCTGGTGTGACGACGTCGAACAAGACCTACATATATTAAGTAGGACATCGAAACTAGAGGACGAGATCGATGGATCGAGACGGATGGAGGACCATTGTGCTGGCGTAAAAATCCCTTCATGGGATGTGAAAGCTAGAGAGAGAAAGAGAGAGAGAGAGAGAGAGAGAGAGAGAGAGGGAGAAAGAGAGAGAGATAGAGAGAGAGAGAGAGAAATGTTGCATTGTACATTCGTTATTTTTGTAAGGCTTTTTGAGTGAAATTTGTAACATTTCCGTAAAAGGATTAAATAGCTGATCATTTTAAGTAATTTTGCTGTTTATGTATTAATCAGTTGTGTCTTCCAATAAAATAGTGATCTTTTTTTAAAATATTTTTCTCCTTTAAACTGATTTTTGCATGCACGTTTTGAAATGCTTGTTGAGTCAATTTATATAAAGGTCCGTAAATTTTCTCTGAAACACCTATCAGTCATACAATTAGTTGTTCCAATTTTAAGTCAATTTTGCCCATCAAAATTTATTTCTCTAAGGTGAGGTATAAACAGTTCTGAAATATTTTTATAAATTTTTTTTTTAATTTTATCCAATTCACTAATAAAGATGTGTGTATCTCTTTGAGTGAAATTTAAAAACATTGTTGAAGGTACCACCAAAGGAAAACTTAAACAAAAGTGTTGAGTTTAATTTCCTTACTCCACACTTACTATTAAGTCATCCACAAAACTTAACATTTTTGTATAGTTTTTTGAGTGAAATTTTAAAATATTACTAAAATCACTAATAATTTCAAATTAATAAAATAATCGTGTTATTTAATATTTGTTCTCATACTTGACCTTATTTACACTTATTAATTTAAAATAACACTTTTCCACATTGGCGTTACGATAAATGAATTAAATTTGTATTTGTATCTTTGTAGTGAAAGAAATATAAATTAAAGGTTAATATTATTGGAAAAAATGATTACTTATTGTAAAATAATGAGTCATTTTACGAACGTTTTAAAAATATCACTCAAAAACTTTATGACATTTTTAAACTTATTTAACTCAATATTATTATCAAAAGCTAACTTAGTGGTGTAGAGTACAGTGTACATCAAACGTCACTTTAAATTCCTACTAAAGTGGAGTAGTTTTTGTGAAAAAACATCAAATAAATGAAAAATAGTCAATATGTTTTTCCTCAATTTTCAACTTTTCAACTTTTGGATGACTTTAATTAAAGTGGCATTTGTTGTACATTTGGTTAATAATAATATTGAAATAAATAATTATAAACAATTTAGCGAAGCTTTTTGAGTGAAATTTGTAAAATGTCCATAAAACCAGTCTCAAATACAAATTAAAATAATTAAGTCTATAATAAATTTTTTATTGATTCTTAATCGCATTTTGTTGTATCTAAGCAAGAACAACTGAAGATGCTTTTATAAAATAAAGTCGTTTGCACCGAAAATAAGAAGTGAATCAAATAGCAACATTATTGAAGTGATTTACTTTGTCCTCAGTAGTCGCTTTATTTTATTAAAATTTTGAAAATATTCGTGGAGGCGCCTCTTTTTAGACAATGACCCATTTTACAGTGTACTCTACATCCGTAAGAGAGCTTTTTTAATAATATTGAATTAAATCAGCATTAAAATCTCGTAAAGCTTTTTGAGTGTAATTTTTAACACGGCACGTTTTACGTAATTCTGCCCAAATATTCCTACCTTTAACCTACCGTTCATTTTTTAAAGCGATAAGTGAAATATGTTTAAATATTTAGTGAAGTTTTTGAGTGAAATTTTTTAAAATGTTTGTAACACAAACACAAATTAAAATATTTCCATCAGTAATAAATTGTTAATTTTTTCTTTTAATCGCGTTTTGTTATATCTAAGCAAGAATAATTAGCGATCTTTTTATAAAATAAAGTTGTTTGCATGGAAAATGAAAAGTGAGAGAAATAGTAATATTAATGAAGTGATGTACTTTGTCCTCATTAGTCTCTTCAATTAAGTAAAATTTTGAATATAATACATTTAATGATAAAGTTAATTTTTTTGTATAGAGCTTTTTGCGTGAAATTTTAAAATATTTATGAAACGGCTTCTAAATGGAAACAGGTAGTAAACAATTTTTCCCATATTTTTCGACATTTTCCACTTATTTAAAATTTCTCAAAGAATCTGAGTTAAATTTTCATTCGTTGTTTTTACAAATATTACAGTTTGCGGTTTCTTCTATTGCCATATTAGTTTACTACTTAATATTTTATAGCTTTGTTTGTTGGTTGTATGTCCGCTTTTTGTGCATTTTAGGTATTCTATTGAAATTTAAGGATTATAGAAAAAAAAATGAACAAAACATTTTACCCGGAACACTTTACTTGTGAATCTATTTGTAGTGACATTTTGAAAATATTCATAGATGCGTGAGCCACACAAACTACTGGCAAATGCGCTAACTGTAATTTGTCAACAATACACCGCCAATAGATATTAGAATTTTTTAAATGCAGTTTTCGGAATTTTTAAACTATCAGCAAAATCACATCTTTTCTTAACTCAACTTTAGAAAATAAATTAGATATTTAATAATCGTTTTCATATTTTAAATTGTTTGAACTTTTGTGATTTCAATTTCTTATGCCAATAAGAAACAATACATTGGAGTTAGAGAACAATAACTTAGAGGTATATATTGTTGAACAGAATTCCATAAAACGCGAATTAAATTATTACATAAAATAATGAGTCGTTTTATGAACGTGTTAAAAATTTCACTCAAAGAGCTTTATTACATTTTATTTAACTTCATATTATAAAAAAGCAACTTAAGGATGTAGATTATACAGTATACAACAATGATCAATTTAAAGTCATATAAGAGAGGAGTAATTTTTGAGTAAAAAACATTGAACGGTAGTAAAAAAGCCAACAATATTTACTTTTTTTTAATATATTTTTTCAAAAACTACTCAACTCTTGGATGACTTAAAACTGGCATTTGCTGTACATTGTACTCTAGATCTGTAAGTTAAGCTTTTTTTTAATAATCTTGAGTTAAATAATTATAAAAATCTCATAACAGTGACACAACTCAAAATTTTTAATTTTTCAGTAGAGCGATTTGAAAAAATCACTCAAAATAGTTTGTAAAAACGGCGTTTTTCAAAAGTAAATAAAAATACACTCTGATGAGTAAAATTTTTTTTTTCTATTTCTACATCATCAATTGTATCTTAATTTTTATAATTCGTTAATATTTTTCAAGTTTTCTTAGAATAGTTTTCAATATCTTAAATTGTTAATTTCTTTCGCGAATTGAGTGTTTTTTATATGAAATTTTACCTAATTTGCTAGAATAACTACATAAGGGAGTATATTTTGATACAACATCATAAAAATATGAATTATTGGGTATCGTTTGGTTCGAATATCTTAGAAATGAGTGAAATTTGAGTTGTGTCACTGTTGCAGCAAATGCGCAATAAAGGTTTTTGAGTGAAATTTTTAAAATATCGTTAAAATTTCTTTCAAAATTATAATAAATCAGTCCATATAATAAATTATATATTCATTCTTATTTAGTCACATATGAGCTCGATACAAAATCGGAGAGTTTAGTTGTTTTCATGCTAAATGAGAAATGAGTGAAATAGTAAAATTATTGAGGTGAGGTGATGTACTCATAATCAATCTCTTCATTTTAGTAATATTTTAAAATTGTTTGAGGAGGCATTGCCAATATTGTCCACAGTAACTTATTTTTTCCACATCAAGTATTAAAGTTAAAGCTTTTATTTAGTTGATTTTGAGTGAAATTTTAAAATATTTATAAAATTGATCCTAATTACAAATTTATGCTATAAATCAGTTAGATAACATTTTTCTGACCATTTCGATATTTTCCACTTATTTAAAACTACTGAAAGCGATGAGTTGTATTCTATGTTTTCGTGGTAGTAGCCCCAATTGTAGTTTTAATTAAATTGTTTTATGAATTTTGGCCACAATTTAGCCAGCAAAAGTTTTAACTACTTACTTACCAGTGAGTGAAATGTATATATGTAGTTTTTTTTAAATATTACAGTTTGCGTTTTCTTCTAAACAAAAAAACTACCTTTTTTTAAAAATATTGCAAAATTAGTTTACTCCTTAACATTTTATGGTTTTATTTTATAAGTTTATAATACGTGGTTAAATACTTCCGACGGTTGTATTGTCCAGTTTTTGTGCATTTTAAGTATTCTATTGTAATTTACAGATTATAGAAAAAATTGAACAAAAGATTTTTCCCGGAACACTATACTTGTATATAACAAAAAAAATATTTTTTTAAATCCTTTAAACTTTCTTTTAAAATTTAATATTTTGTTACAAACAAGTCGTCCATTTTCCGAAAACTTTATCGTAAAGAAAAATTAATAACAAAAACACCTTTCACCATATATATAGGTACATCATTTTATAAAGAAATAGAAAATGGTGAGGTTTTCTTCCGTGGAACTGGAATATAAAAAAACATTTTTTAAATTAAATTATATTACGGTTGAATAAAATTCAATTTCCACGTTTATATACATACAAATAAAATAAAATATTTAGTGAATCGTAAATAAATAATTGAATTTTAAATTTAAATATTTTTTTTTTGTAGCAAACAAATTTTGTGCGCCAGTGTTTGCAGCCAGAATTGGAAAACTGTGTTGTGATGTGACAAAAATTTTTTTTTTTTTATTTCATTCAGTTAATTTAAAGTTTATCAAAATCCGTCGTGTGATTTTGTACAGATGTTGAGTGAAAAATGAGAAAATCCAATTTTGAATATATATTTTTGGGTGTTTTGATATTCTTGTATTGTACATTATATTATAATATATGTATGAGTTGTAAATATTTTATATGTGCATACAAAAATGATTTTATAAATTTGTCCGCAATTTACATTTATATTAATTATTAATTTTATGTTGTTTATTTATTTCTAGGTGTTAATCCACGAAAACAACGACGGGAGCGGACCACCTTTACACGAGCCCAATTAGACGTATTAGAATCATTATTTGGTAAAACACGATATCCAGATATATTTATGCGGGAAGAGGTTGCACTAAAAATCAATTTACCAGAGTCAAGAGTTCAGGTACGATTTTGTGTTTTATAGAAAGCCCCTCGTATTATTATTTTTGTGTTAAAAGCCCCTACTCTATTTAAGATTGAGACATTTCTGTCTAAAATAAATATTTAGAAAAGATTTTTTGCCATCATCACCCAAGATAACAAAACCTCAATCCATAGTTAAATATAAGAAAAATGCGTAGAAGGTTTTTGTGGTAGCTGCTGTGAAAATTTATCTAGAAAAACATCTGTGATTTGTCATAAAAATAATAACAATAATAATAGTACGTACACACACACACCCATACAACAAAAACTAATGTTTGATTTTGAATAATAGATAGTTTGTTTATTTTAAGTATTTTTGTTGTGTGTTATTTCTTACACAATTTATTGCTTTTAGACGATGTCAAAAACTGTTGAAAAATGAATATTAGGGTGTTCCGTCACATTATATATTACATAGCGAAATATTTTATATATCTTTTTGGCATATACAAATCAATATTAGTCAAGCTACAATTAATCATATGGGTTTGAGCGCGCGCGAGCATGTACACTAGACTCACATACATCGCATGTAAACCCATCTCAAAGATCAAATCACTTTAATGATATATTTTTTTCTCTTGTTGCTTAAAGATCAAGATCACACCGTCTTTATATACGTATAAAAAATACTTGATGTTTAAACAACAACAACAAAAATAAATTAGACTCATTATTATACACATTGTGTACAGTGCAATTCGATATTTTATCAACGTTAAAATGAGCAAAGTATTATGCTTTTGTATTTCACAATTCAACGCCTTGTGATCGCAATTATCGATCATACCTTTGAATGCTGAACAAAAGGATTTTGTGTAACCTAATCAAGATTTACTTGGCGCTTAATATATTTTTGTATATAAATATAATTTGACACCATCGGCCGGCTGTATTTATTATATTTAAACAACAGTTTACCGATCATTATATGACGTTTATTTTCTTTTGTGTATACGACGGGTACAAAACGATCGATACGGTTTTCACATAAATTGACACACATACAATTTTTTGTTTACATTAATGATTATGATATTCGTCCTAAAATAACATAATATGTCATAAATTGCAAGATATGTCAGTTGAAATCCCTTAACACTATTCTCAAGGGCATGATAGTTTCCTTGTTAGTAGTGATTATTAAATTTTACTTCCGATTTACAAGAACAATGTATTTCTATTTTTGTGGATGACTGCGGTTTATTATGAGGGGTTGCAAATTTATGTAATAAATGTTTGGAATGTCGATCAATAAGTTCCCGTGTTAGGAATGAAGACGCAAGTTTTATAAATTGTTATTTTTTAACATTATCTTCTTTTAGATGGGTACTCCTTTCCCAACGTATCTGCTATTTCATTAACCTCTCCAAAAAAAAAAGATTTCTCAAACTTTTAAAAATACGCTTCAATCTCGGCGATAACCTGTTCGTTTTAGCAGAATTTTTAGCCATGTTTTCATGTTGGGGAACAGAAAGAAATAGCCGCGAATATCATCGGGCCGACTTCGGCACCCATCAAGCATCCCGTCGGGCCTACTTATTTTATCATTTAAAAGCCTCTCTTCATCCGAATAGACCTCTAGGTATTCTCCCACAATTCATACTCCGATAGCTTGAGACTACCGGTGTGTCACGGGGAGACTGTGTAGATTTTCAAGAGTGACAAGCCCAGCCTGCAAATATGGAACCAACATGAAATGAGTATCATACCAATCCGAAAAAGATTTAGTAATTCATTTTATGAAAAAACAAGGACAAGTACAAAACAAGAATAATCACGGAAAACAACTCAAGGTTGATGAATGAGAAAAGAATATCAGACCGAATACCAGGAATCGCCGTGCTTTGTTTTTATTATTATATATATTATACCCAAGATACAAGAAAAAGGAGGGCAAAATAAAGAAATTGCCGGCCAAAAGAAAAGAAAAGATAAAAATATTAAATAAAGCGCTTGCCATGCCAAAAAATTGAAAAAACTAAAATAAAATAAAAATTTGAAAATGGAAAATAGATAGAAATTAAAATTGAATTTACTTTAATTAAAATATGCAGATCAAAAACAATTTAAATTAACCAAAAAAAAAAATGAAAAATGGTATCTGTTGACTTTAGGTTAGGTCACCCCGTACGGCGCGGCGTCCTTGTCTGCCGACATGAGTTGCGGTGTCCTCTCACCAAAATGTTAAAAATATAAGGCGTCTTCCCGCCTGCTAAATTTTTTTACAAATGGCCGGTTAGCCACCTGTATCCGTAAATATGTTGAGCGTCTTTCTGCCTTTATAAAATGCGGCTGGTCACGTTGTTGGCCACCCGTAACCGTAAATATGCGACGAGCCTGAATTTGCCGCCCTCAATGTTGGCGGTCTTTCCGCCAAAAACCGTTATGAAATTGGTTGGTCACCTGTTCGTTAATAAGTTGGGGGTCTTCCTGCCGTAAACCGTAGAATAAAAACTGTTGGCGTCATCCCGCCTTTAACTGATGATTTGGCCTTGATAGGCCACTGAAAATGTTGGGCGTCCTTCCGCCGAACTTAATACATATATATCTTGTTAGACAACTGAATATTAAATTGATTAACACAATATTCAATAAAAGGGAAAAAAATGTGCAACTACATCCAATTTATATATTGATTAAAAAAAATCTTTACACGAGGTTTTATTATTATAACAAAAACTTTGCCCTTGAACTCAGCCCTTACAATCAAAATAATTTTTCCGGCTTTTCTCGCCAATTTTAATATCGAAAAATTGCAAAATATCATTCATAATTTTTAATTCACGCCAAGTTTTAAAACGCTTGCGAGTCAAAATTTTACTTTACTCAATAAAATTCAAAACTAGACTAAAATTCTCGCACCAAAAAAAAAAAATTTGGAACAATGTTTTTCCGTTTTTCGTGTGCGTCACTTGCCCACCCTTTCGCACCGCACATCAACCAACATGACAAAATGAAAAAATGTACCACAAAAATATTGTTCTATATCTTTACGGTCAGATACACACACAAAGTGTACATTGGTCTCGTTCTCAAAACTACTCGATGTTTAATCAAATGACAACACAAAAATTAAAAATTGAAAGACAAAATTGGAAATAAAACAATGTTATGACCAGGGGGTGGTACCAACTTTATTTCGGCGATCAGTGAGAATCATGTCATATAGACCTTTTTAACGATTTCCTCGGTAACAATGTCTGCCGGGCGGCCTGGCCGCTCATCACCAAAAAAAAAATGTACGGCAACGTTTAAATTCGATGAACCAATATCTTACGGTTGTCATAGATGGTGGAGACTCCCAATAGAGAGACCACCATTTTATTGGAAACGCAAAACACGAGTGATATAACTGGCTACCAAATAAAAAGTTACCTTTGAACTAGATTGAAATTTAGTATGGTGTCGTTTGATAGACGATTAGTCTCTGATTTTTCGAAGTTGATTTTCGAATACCATATTTTTAGACGTAACTAAAACTGCAACTTTAGTCGCGCTTTTTTGATATTTTTAAACAACAATAAAAGTAACGTTTAGTTCGAAAACAAACTATCAACATAAAAAGAAAAGTTTGACAAATTTGGAAATTAAAAACATATGGCCAATTCGTTACAACACAAAAAATGATTTTCGATCAAGAAAATTAGCTGTCAGATCAAAAATGTTACTCTAAATTGGCATTGCATGTTCTTTTCTGAAGAAAAATTGAATTATTTTTGATCAAAATCATTTTGAAAAAGTCTTTATTTTCTCGAAGATTTTTTTCGATACATAAATATAAAATGTTATCAGGTGCGCAACTAAGTTTCCGGGTTTCACACATAGATAGTGCATTCCGGTTTCTATATATTACTGCTGATGCTCCTCCTGGTGATTTTATGGGAATGTGGCACCCATCTATACATTCTATGTACATTGGAATTTTGTTTTTATATAATTCCTGATGGGACTTTAAACGTTCTTCTGGAGTTGGTGGCATTTTTATAAACTGCCTTGACAATCCCGCGAACACTCGTGATACCCCGTGTATGGTGATACAAGAGATAGACTGCGTACCACCCATCAAATCTCCCGACACTGTTTGATAACAGCCTGTAGGTAGCATAATACTGCAAAGCAATCATAATATTTTTGTTTTGCGGTTAACGAAAATGCTCTGTTATCAACGTTAGCCAACTGCATTGTTACCAATTTTTCCAAGTAACTCAAATTATTTTTGGAAAAACGAAACGCCTTTTGAACTCAACATCCGTGTAGTACTGGAAACTGCGTTCTGCATTATTTTTACCGATTTCCAAAATATAATCAGGATCAATAGAACCAAAACTATTTTATTTACCTTAAATAAAATTTATTATTACAGAAAAGCAACATTAATACACACAAACAAAATATTATTTGACAAAAACACGATCTTAAATAAAACACAACAACAACAATCTATTATCGAAATTCGAAATATAAATTTGGTATAAAACGTCAAATGTAACAACGACTTTAGCCACCAATATCGACGTCTACAGTCATGATTACAACTTAAAGCAACGTTTTATTTTGTTATTTTAGCTTCGTAAAAAAAGATGCGTCTTTAGCATCGTCTGTCGATTTGGCCCTTAGTAACGCCACCTGTTTCCAAACACGGTACTTATTGATCGACTCTCGTATTACGGAAAAAAATTCATATTCATATTTAACGTTTTGTCATAAGTTGGCAGATCCGAATGATTTTTGGCTCGAATCAGTCCATCGGGAGTGGAAGCTTCGATATGAGCTTTTTCGTTTTTTTTTTTTGCAAATATGTATTTTGAAAAATATATCATTTACAAGAAAAACGATTGATTCTAAATTAATTTTGCAAAAATATTGGCTCAGGCCAGCGTCGTCATGTCATAACTATCAGATTTTTCGTTTTGATGCGATTTCGATAGAGTATCGGTATTTTAGAAGTAACATTTCTACGAAATAATGTTTATACTTATAAAATACCGTTATTCTATCGAAAAAGAAAATGTGAAAGATTTAACAGGATTGGGTAGGTAGTGATGTTTGGCAATCGTTCTACCGAAAGTGATAGCTTCTATAGGAGCTTTTTTGTTTTGCAAACATTTTGAAAATAATATTATTTATGAAAAACGATGTCGGTTTTTGACAAAATACTGTTTTTCAACAATTATTCAATTCATTCATTTAAATAAATTCTTACATAAGCTTTTCATAAAATAGGAGATACCGTTGATCTTTGGTCGACATAGGTAAATCGGAAGTGTCACGTTCTATAGAAGCTTTTTCTATTTCTGTAAATATTTTGAAAAGTATTTAACAATAACGATTAACAATTTAAAACAATAAAATTGTAAAATTATTTTTCTGGCACAAAAAACTTTATTTTATCCAAAATTCGGCAATCCTACAGTTCGGACCTATCGACTATTCGGAATCATACTTCATATTTAACCTTTTTCCATTAATTGAGAGATCCTTGCGAAATTTGGTTGAAATCTGTGGACCGGAAGTGGTACCATCAATAGAATGAATGAGAGCCTTT
The DNA here is from genome assembly GCA_947310385.1 of Nephrotoma appendiculata. Classification (NCBI taxonomy): domain Eukaryota; kingdom Metazoa; phylum Arthropoda; class Insecta; order Diptera; family Tipulidae; genus Nephrotoma; species Nephrotoma appendiculata. The sequence goes on from OX371225.1 coordinate 81,699,305, forward strand.
TTCCAATTTTTCCAATAATGTTGAAAAGTTTAGCATTTACAAAAAACGACAAGGAATTAAAAGATTTAAATAAATTAAAAGATTAAATTTTCAATCGACAGTTTGGTTGATCTTTGTTGGTTTTCTGAAACTTGAAAATAGATATTGTTTAATGTAGAAAGGGAAAGTAGTTTCTTCGCCCCAACATATACACTTCTCCATTCTTTGCAGTTACACTCAATTTTTTTTTAATTATACAATTAACTTCGGTCTGTACGACCCAGACCGCTATTTCCGTAGTTGTATCACCTCACGCCACCTCAAAATTTACTAAGTAATTGTGTGCAAACACGTCTGCCTGGTAAAAATTTGAAGTGACAGAAAATGTCGTTTGAAGTAATAGCAGAGCCTCCTTAATATAAGAGCCGTAAGATTCCGCCATTTTTTTCCATGTGCTTTCCATAGAGAGGAAGCTTTTTGTACTTTTTCATACCAACCAGTGTATTTTAGTATTTTTTTAGAAGCGTTTTTGTATATAAAAACATAAATTCTTTGTTTGAATTTTCAATGTGAATGGTTAATTCAATATTCAGGAAAAGCATATTTTAATATTGAGTCATATTATGTTGAGTTAACGCAAAAACATTTATTTAAATAAAAATATTATAATTTGATAAAGCTTTTCGCAATTACTAAACCTGTTAAAAGATGTCGCTTTCAAATTAATAAATTAATTCAAATTACCCGTATAGAAATTCTTACACAAATTGAAAGAGGGTCTCCAGGTTAGGACGGTTGTAACGGGCGTGTCTTATAGCAGGCAGCTCGTTGTATAAACGAGTTCAAAGTACGACTTGTGCTTTAAGATTTTGTATCCGTATATGAGCCAAGCATGCAAAAAATGGGTAGAGCCACGGGCCATTTATATACTCACAAAAACCATTAAGTTATTAACAGTATACAAAGGCCTTGGGTTATTTTATTGAATTCCACACAACAACGATCCCAGAAAACGTGCACGAACGAAGCTATCAAAATGAAACATGAATCATGCATAGTCTTTCAAGACCAGTAGATCTGCATAATCTATTGAATCAGCCGGGAATTACTACAATGTATACGAACTGTCTGTCATACACCTTGGCCGAGGGCCTTTAGCATCAAAAATCCTCAATAAATCCTTGTATTAACAAATTCGTGTACATTGTAAGAATTCCCGCCTGGATTGGATCGAAATAAAAAAAAACAAAAATTTGTAAAAATTGTGACATTTTTCTATTATTGTTTTACAGCGCGCAGTAACTATGATGGTGAATATTTTACGACGAAAAGTTTTATTTACACCAACCGAATAATAAATAAAATTTATAATTGTTTTGAGTTTTATTGATTATATTAAATTATTGTATTAAAGATTTCGCACTTAACTTACAATAATAATGTTTTATTTTCGTAAATAGTTATTTAATTATTTTACACTTTTCTGTAATTTCAAGTAAATTATTACAGAGACATCTGTAAACGGATTTTCAAATTACAGAAAGCTCGGTTTTGCAATCGAATAAAATTGAAGTTTTTTACGTTTTGTTCTGTTTTGTAATAATATTTAATTAAGAAAACCATGACAACGTTGATTTTTTGTATACAAAAATAATAATAGATTTTGATGTAAAAATTTTATTATATGAATAATATTATTGTTTCTACATGGTGATTCATAAAATTTCGTTTCAGCTCACGTTTTCTCTTTAATTTTGTTATAAATGGAGAATGTTGAGATTGCTATTAAGTGCATCGTCGTTCATCTCAAAAATTCTGAAATGCATGTGACCAGAATTTACCAAATAAGTTACATTTTTATAAAACTAAATTTTAAATTGGATGTAAGAGGAATCCGCGGCACCACCCTTTATTATCTTACTTTATAAACCTATACAACTAAACGGAAAGCTCATTTTTATAGAAAATTAATATAAATTTATGCTCCGCTTTAGTTTAAATTTACCAAATAAATACTACATTACGGTGGCTGATTTTTAAATATGTGTTCTTTGAAAAATTTATTAAAAATATAAAATTAAAATTTAGATGATTCGTTTAATTTTTTATTCATAAATTCATGTTCAAAAATTTTCCAATTACCACGGTTTCTTATAGTAATTCAATAAAAGCTTCCCCTCTACTGAAAGCTCTCTTTTTAATATTACGGCTCTTCAAAATCATAGATGGCTCTGGTAATAGCAGTCGCAAGGAAATATGTCTGAAGCTGCAAATAAGATTTTAAAAACAGCCACAACTAGTAAGTAAGAAAGTGAATTGTCCCATCGCATGAAGTAAGACCTTTGTCCAAAACGAATTTTCTGGACCATTTTGAAGGTACCCTGAAAAAAATCACCCACTACCACACCTTTACATCATACCCTTTTCCTCATCTAAGTCAGACAACAATATTTACGATTGTGAACCATCTTAGTATTCAAAACTAACGTTGTGGCGCTGACAACAGGTTCAATTTTTTGAATTCCCATATAATCATTAGGCATATCATTTAAAAGGTTTTAAGAAAAAAACTAACAATTTTATAAACAGCCTTTGATTAACAAATTTGCCATTTTGGCGCTAGTAGCAACTTATTCAAACTTTTTATATTCGGCAATTTATTTCATTGACACTGGTTGCAAATTATTCCTGGTGTATAGAACATATGCGTGTTGCATATCAATAAAATGGTTTGAAGAACACACCGTAGTTTTTAAGAAAGAACGCACCGTAGTAAACTACCTTTTTTGTGCTCGAACTCTTAAGTATATAAGCATCTTTCTAAGTATCTTTATCTTATCTTATCCAATATATGAACCAGGCTTCCTTTATGTACCACAATTCCGATCAGTGACCGAGTATACAAAACCATTTTCAAGTATTATACTTGTTGTATTTTCATCATCATCTTAATAAATTCTCATAATGTACTTTTACGCCACTTGTTAATCTAGATACTACAGGTCGCACCAATTGTGTAAATTCTAACTGTTACAATATTTACAATTTATTTTCTTCAGCTGAAATTTTATAGGTTCCACTCGAAAAGTTCTTCGTGCAGCCAAATTTATTTGCATCAACTATCCGGTAAATTTTTAAATTATTCCACACAAAAATGGGTTTTCATCTAACTCACTCTTAAAAACTCTTCAGGTCAAGCCCATTCCAACGCCTCATTCACAGCTTCTCCGATATAACCGCAGTGATCAAATTATTTCCCAAATAGGTACAATCACAAGCCATCGATATATGATACAGTCATAGCGTGTATAAATTAAAAAAATACTTCCTCCAATAAAAAAACATGAACACCTAATTCATTAGCATTCCTTGAATTTTTCGAAAAAGTCAAAATAACACAAGTAGTTCGGTAACAATGATTTTTTATTAAAATGCACAACGTACCGACCAAATAGCACAGCGGTTAAAGTTTTGGCATTTGGTTCGGGAGGTACCGGGTTCGAATCCCGATAGGTGTAGGATGCATAAGTGAAATTTCATCAACAAATTTCGATCTGTGATGAAATGTAACACATCTATGACTCCCTGTCGGAGTGCCGAACTCATGGCCCGACCCATCTTCCATGTTAGTATAGGCTGGCATGGTGCTTGCAATGTGCAGATGGTCTTAAAATCGGTCCTATAGCCGTATACATCCTCGTATTTGCCGACTGGCGTAAGAGTAAGAACGTAAATAACCAAACCGCGAAAGAGCAGGAGAGCCTTAATAACAGATTGCAGGGATGAAATTTTGATGTTTCCTATGTTTTTGCAATAAAACCTTTCGTCATTTGAGATTTTGCCAGATAAACACTTATCTGACTATGCCAATTCAATGGCACATGACCACAGATAGATATTCAGTATATGTTTGGGGAGAACCAAAGGGGATTATAGGTATGAAACTTGAATTTCCCCTAGGTTTTGTCTATACCTCATTTGAGATTTTGTCAGAACGACACCAATATGACCACGCCACATATTCGACGGGCCACGACCATAGATAGAACCCGACTATAGGACTGGGGTGGGTGTGGCGAACTTACAGGGGTGAAACCCTGATCTTCTCCATGTTCCGTCGACAAAAGCGATCTTCAATAGAGCCCAGACAGACAACAATTCGACCGTGCCAATTTGATAGCCCATGACCACAGGCGGACGCAAATTATAAGTTTAGGAAAATCTTGATCCTCCCCAAACCGAATGGGAAATCGAATTGACATAGTTAGATTAGTGTCTCTGGCCCATAATGACCCATAATCAAAATTTACCCACGGTCATTAATCCGGTATAGCCAGACTGGCGTCCATGTGGCAAAATCTCGAGTGACGAATGATTACATCGACGAAGCATGGTGAAAATCAAAATTTCACCCCCACAGCTTCATCAGACCAGCTCCCAAACCTACAATTAAAATTCACTCAACGTAGGGCTATCGAATCAGCACAGTCGGATTGGTGTCTATTCGGCAGATCTTCAAATAACGAACGACTTTTACAGTACAATCGGTAACCATTTGAAATTCACACGGAGCTAATTTCACCCTATTTCACTCGCTTCAGTTTTCCCGAACTCCCAACATCAAACTTTATTTGGACATTTTTTCACCGATAACCATCGAACCGCTTCAAATGAGACTTTTCCAGACATAACAATTTGAACGTAAAGTGGTTAACGACACGTTTCATTGTTCTGAACGATGCCTCAAAGAGATGGTTTGCTCTTCACGAACATTTTCACTTACCGTTACCGCACTAATATGCGAGTTGTTGTGTTGTAAGCGAACACATGACTAAAATTGGTGGAGTTTTGACTCTTTATATGTCAAAAAAATTTCGGTTTGTCACCGCACAATAAATTTTTCTTAACTTAAAAATAACCAACAGATCTGATAGAGAATTTTTTTTGAATTATGCTAGCACAAAATGTAAATTTCACAAAAATGACAAAGACTTACGATTACTAACGAAATAGCTTTTTATCTTTTATTTACCTGTCATGGTCAATTTATTTATTCCAATCACTAAAGCAACGATGTTTAGATAAAATAAAAATTCATAAGCTTGCAAAAAAAAAAGATGAGCCTATATGCTCTGTTGTGTGCGGTGTTCTCCATTTCATTTCTCATTTGTTGTCTCATTTCTCATTTCTCATATGCGCATGGAAATTAGTTAATTATACCTGATTTGATTTGTGTCTCAAATAAACCACCGATTTTCGACACATTACCCACTTATCGTTATTTCACTTGCATTATAAAACTTCACCAAACTTCAAACAATGAATAAAATAAAAATTTAAAATAATCGCAGAAAGCTACTAACAAAAATGCACCACTAGAGGAATCCAGCAAAACAAAGTTGTCCACACTAAGAGTGATGAACGTAAGCAAAGGAAGAAAAGAAAAACTAAAGTCACTATGCAAGGTACTTTCCAAAATAACCTGTAGACACCCGGATTGTTAGAAACACAAAAAAACGAACTGCAAAATGGAAGATAATAGAATCCAGGAGATGCACTACTCTGAGACCTAAGAAGTATACTTTTACCGATTAAAGCGAGAAACGATATCTCATTTGCGGACATTTGCAAAACCACAAATTGAGACTTATTTTTAGCGCTGCCAAATACCGACAACCAAAAAATGTTACTGAAATACCAAACCAAGCTTGAGACTGTCATTGGTCTTCTCTATGATGTTTAACGATGGGAAAAGTTCAGGACGCTCTAGAAATAAGATTCGCGGACTCTAAGGGTAAGGTCAAAGTGAAGAAATTGGCCGCCGTGAAACTCACCTTGCTTTGGCCTGCCTATTCAGTGGTCCGGTATAGGAAAGTTGCATCCGAAGTTACATTAGGTCCTTTAAATGCTTGGGCAATAGACACGTTTCCAGGAAATGTCCCAATAACGTCGACCGTTCAAAACTCTTCTATAGTTGCGATGGTGATCAATACATTGGGAGGACATTCAAAAAAGAGCCGCGGTGTAAGATATGTCTGGTCGTGTTTCTAGATGTATGATATACCAGAAGGCGTTAAAAAGATCAAGTATAGATTCCGTTTGTGTTACAAATAAATCTTGAACATTATAAAGAGGCACGAGATCTGCATGACCAGACGAGATGTCGCTATTGTACCGGAACAATATACAGGATGGCCCAAAAGTCACAACACCATTTTAAAATGGCATAGTTTTTTAATTTGTTAATAATTCACATTTATTCTTTCATAAACAGAAAACACACTTCTTGGAAATACATTTTATTTAGTTTTGAAAATTACATCCACATTAAAATTACATCCACATTACACATTAAATAACCACCTGTTGTCTGTTTCTTGGCTTATTCCTTCAATTTCTTCACGGGTGTTTCTTTCTTACCCCACACTAAAAGTCTGGAGCAGTAAAGTCAGGTGAGCTGCGGTGTGTCCAAAACTGCAGGACGAGATGCAGACTATACGTTGCTAGACTATTCTTGGGTTTTCTGTTCCCCAAAATCACATAATTTGTTTGTTAACAAATCCGATTAGGTGGAATGAGCCCTTTGCACCCATAATGAGTTTGTGATCGAAATCAGCTTCTTGCCTTGAATTTCTATATCTGAACAGCATACGCTAATCCATTCCGATAATCTGCTAGCTTCAGTTCCTGCACTATCTGTATCTTATACGGATAGAGGATGCTGCATGATCCTTTGAATCCTCTGGAGCGAGGTTCGGTAAATCTGCAACTGCTGAGACCGCCTCCGAGTTGACATTGAATGCTTCGGCGTACATGCTGAATGTTGTCCTGTGATCTCCCTGAACGTGGCTTCCCAGTACGTAGTGAATCAGTCACAGACCCTTAAATTTGAAACCACACCGGAATAAACGAAGTTAAGTTTGTTAATGTCGTGGTTATTTGACCCCATAATGACGAGAATAGGCTCTTCGCGTTAGCACAACTGATCGTTTGTTTTCTATATAGAATTTGATTATTTCATACACGTTGCTTAGTCGTAAATTTTTCTATATTTAATTTCCAAGGATGACGCTATAATAATCTGAAGTTAGATAAAAAAAAAGATTAGTTGAAGACAGTGGAATTTTAAATGGTCTCAAAACTAACATTATTCATGTTGTGAAATTAGTACAGATTTATGCGTAAAGATGGCCAAAAATTAGTGTTTCCGAATCTAATTTAAAAAAAAAAAATCTAGAGGCATTCATTTCGATGAAATCATTTTTAAATCAAAATGACATGAATGTCCAAAATAAAATAAAACCATACCATTTTATCATAATTTTCAAGTCTTCATTATTTAACTGAGACGTAGCTGCTGTATCAAAATACTAGGCGAATTCTTATAACTCCACCGCGCGTGTCCAGAATTCACTTGCTTATGATTATATGCTCTTACAATATTCTACATTTGGTTTTTCTGTTTCACGTTCTACACTGCATTCTAATGAAATTTATTCAACTGGTTTGCAGTACGGTTATCCTATTTTAATAAACCATTTATCGCATGTTTTCGGAGCTTGCGTGATATATGGTTTTATTCTTGGAGCAGCACGGTACCTCTTTCCTTAGTTTGAACATGTATCAGAAGACGAATTCTAAATATAGGGCATCGACCCCACGTTGGGCATCAAAATATACAAATGGTCAATTTGTATGCCGTTTCCTTCTTATATCAAAATAACGTAATAAAACTAAATAAATTATTTATATATCGGAAAAATCAATTACAAGAGTTTTCCCTCTTCCATATAAAATCCCCCTTAAAATATAATAAAAACATTAGATAAAAGTTAAAGTAGGAAAATTGAAATCAAATCTTTTACACGTAATGAAATTTGATACGCCTAGTATTATGATTATCGTTTGTGCACAAAAAAATTGAAGTACGACAAGATAATGGGTTTTCTCCCGCGCACACGTTTCTTTATATACAAAATCAATTTTGCACCCTCTTATCATGTTTTCCTTTCAATTCAACGATGAAATTAATTTTTCCTTTTTTTTTACGTCATTTAATGCCGCAACTTAACCATAAAATTTGTTTAAAAGATTAATTTTAATGTACATAATTTTATTTGTATGTCGTTACAGGTTTGGTTTAAAAATCGTCGGGCCAAGTGTCGACAGCAAATGCAACACCAACAATCATCATCGAATTTAAATAGTTCAAAATCATCAAATAATAGCCAAAATTCATCATCGTCGACGACAAGGCATAATAATTCTAATACATCATCATCATCAAGCACAAATAATAATAATAGTAAAACAAATGTGAGCGGCGGAAGTGGGCCATCAACGAAATTAGCACCAATTAAATTGACACATGTGTCATCGTCGCAGAACGCGGGTAGTAATAATAATAATAACAACAACAATAATAATAATAACAATAATAATAATAATAATAATCCAAGCAATTTGGGTGGTGTAACACATCAGCATCATAATTCATCGCCTGTCCTACCGATAACACCGTCAACATCGGTAAGTCCACCAATAAATGTAATTTGTAAAAAAGAAGTGTCCTCGTTCCATACTGGTACGACGCCGACATCGATCGATAATCTAAAATCATCTGGTTATGATACGTTAAAAGATTCTGAATTAGGTTTGACCCATCATTCGGCGTATGTAAATATAAATTCACGGTTGGGCCAATCGGGCGGTAATTTAACGCCACTCGGTTCCAACTCTAGTATTATGACAACACCGTCACCACCAATAACGCCACAAGCATCACACAATCCACTATCGTATATACCAAATCACGAATCGTATAATTTCTGGCATAATCAATACAATCCTCAATATCCAAATTATAATAATACGCCATCGTATTACACGCAAATGGATTATTTTAATAATCAGAGTCAGGCCAATTACAATATGGGCCATTCGGGTTACACATCATCGAATTTTGGTTTAACATCGTCATCGTCGTTAGGTGGCCCAATGGGGGGCCAAACATTTTCACCAAATGGACTAGATTATATGAGCCCTCAGGATAAATATGTTAATATGGTTTAGATATAATTATGTGCATCCCCCTCGCCATTTTCATTCCTTTTAATTTTTATAATTTTTTGTAATGCTAATTTTAATTAATTTAAAAAAAAACAATATTTTTTTGGTGAAAATTAATTTTAATTTATAACACACACACATACTACACACCAATACAAACAAAAATTAATTTAAAAGTCTGATTTACTTTGTAACTCGTTTTTAAAATTACATACAAAATATAAACCGTCGGCTATTATGGGTTATGGGATTATATAGGCAAAATAAATTTGTGTTCACCAAATACAAGAAAAGAAAATATTTTTAAATTAAATTAAATTCCAAATTTTTTGTTAGTGTAAATTTTTTAAAAAAATAATTCATTGTTTAAATTAGAAGTAAAAAATTTAATTAAATAATTAAAACAAAACATGTGTACAAAAAAAAACTTAATTTTTCCTCCCCAAAATTTTATTTTGATCGTCGACATTCATTGGTCGTCAAATATCTGAACAAAATATAAAATCTCATATCATAATTTTATTGTCTCACTAATTAATTAATATAAAAAATTTATTATTTTATAAGTTAATTAGAAAACTATTTTTTAATTGTAATATTTTTAATTCTGTTTTGGAATTTTAAACACCATGTAATAATTATTGTGCAATTAATTAACGTATATAATTCCAAAGCAAAATTAATTAGACAGCAGGACACTTTAATTAAATCAATTTACATTTTACAATATAAATTATACATAATTTAAAGCAAGACAAAAAAAAATATATTTAATTATTTAAATTAAGCAAATTATAATAATTATATATATATTAAAAAAAAATGATAAAAAATTAATTTAATTATTATTATTAATTATAATTATGATTAATTATTATACATATATAAATATAAATAAAAAAATTCAACAAAGAATATATTTAATTTTAGTATTAAATTTAAAAAACCAACAACAAATAAAAAAAAAACTAATAAAAATAAAAATTTAAATTTAATTAATTAATTGTACATAACATTCTATTATTATTATTATTAATTATTATATAAAATATTATAAATGAAAACAAATTGAGAAGAAAAACAAAAAATCTTTAAAAGTATGAAAATACATAAAAAATTGAATTATAAATTTATTTTGTTTTATTACTTAATTAATAATTAATCTCTTGGGTGGTTTTCTTGCATACCATATTGGAACGGTAAGTTTTTTGCAATTTTATTGCAAACAAATAGGTAGGTAAATAGTTATTAAATATTATGTTTGAGATTAGTTTATGATAAAAATATTGCCGTTGGGGAAACTAATGGTTGGTTAATTAATAATCTTAGATTTATATTAATTTATAGATTTCTTGGTCGATAAAATCGTTTGCCGCAAGAAGCTTAAAAATGTCGTTTTAAATATATTGGTTAATTTAAACCGCCAACCGCTCCACGTTATATCTATAAAAATGTCGCTTGATAAAAATTGACTAGACATGTGTTGCGGCAAACACCTGATTTCTAAAGAGGAAATTACCAAAGATACCAAAGGAAAGTTGCTGCAGTGATATTAATTTAAAAAATCGTAATCGTTTTAAAATTTGATGTACAATATCAAAAGAATTGATAAACTTTGAAACTACTCACCATCTATTAAAACGAAGGAAGTCAATAATAAATAAATTAAGTTTTAATAGATTCAACTACAAATCGAAATAACTCGTGTCTCATAAATAATTTTATCGTTGTTTCTTAGTAAGGTTGGCAGTCTAAACACATAAAAATAATTGAAAATTAATTCAGGTAGTAACAGAAAATGTTTTTATTGGAATTCTGCATTGATCTGCGTTTAAATTGTCGCAATATGTTGCCCGATTCGCTTACAATCAAGGTTTGATTGTCAAATTTACCAAATTTAAAAAATCAAAGCTAAAAATAACCGCAATCTCCCAATAATTTTTTCGATTTTTGATTTTTACCTATTTTGAATGGATAAAATTTATTGTCACCGATTCCGAATTTTCGTTTATTTTCGGTTATAGACGTAATAATTATGAGCATTGTTTGATCACTGGATTTTTACTTTTTAAATGGAATGTATATTTTAGATTTTTTTTTTTTCAATTTACATGTTCACATGTCGGTTAATAATTTCACTACCAACCAATAACAACCGAATACGTGTCCATATTGTTTTTTACGCCAACTGTAATGAAACATTTAAATATTATTATTATTAATCGTTTTTGGTTGTTAGTGTTTCTTATGTGAATTTAGACATGCCGCGGGTCTCTTTGAAACACTAGTATGAAAATTAAAATCGAAAAGTACATTTGTTTGAATTCATATTATAAACAACATAAAAAAAACTTATTACTGATTAAAATTTCTTGATTAATTCTCTAACGGAAACTTAGCCAACTTAGAGAAACTTCGTTTAAATATATCGGTCTTAGTTTTTACTTCGACGACTCTGATGTTATCGTCTTTACCGGGAAAAACATTTGTTACCAAAGCCAACATCCAATGCATAGATGGAAGATTGACATCTGAGACCAGCACTAAATCATTTATCTTTAAAATCTTCTTCCATTTATAACGTTGCTGAAGCGTATGTAAATATTCAGTACTGAATCGCTTCCAAAAGCTTTGAACCAGCCGAGTAACTCGCTTTCAATTTGACATCTATTAATTAGACTTTCTACACAAGATGATTCTGCAGGAGCCACAATGAGTCCACCTGTTAAAAACGTTGCCGGTATTAATGGCTCAGGTTCATTAGGATCAGACGATAGAACGGTAAGTGAGCGCGAATTAAAAATTCCTTCAATTTGTACGACGAAGGTGTATAATTCTTCATTAGTGAGGATACTTCCTGATGCAATTTTTCGAAGGTGAAAAAGCCTTCTGCACCACAATATTTAATAATTTCATTTGACTCATTTTCTGCTTGGAAAAATTCATGCTGTAGTGCAAGCTCATTATTTGCACCCTTAAAATTAGTTGCGTTGTCCGACCAAATTGTTTCACACTAACCTCTTCGGCAAATAAATCGCTTCAAACAGGCAATGAAACATTCGGAAGTGAGATCGGATAGAATTTCTAGGTGTAACGCTTTTGTTACAAAGCAAAGAAATACTGCAATGTACACATTCTGACATACACTATTTCGATTTTTTTTTTATTTGGAAAGGACCACAAAGATCGACACTAGTAGTATTAAAAGGTTCACTACATGTGATTTTTCCAACGGTAACATGTTGGCCTTGTTTAGAAACAACTAATACAGTTTCTAATGATTCTTTTGGCTGTATTTTTGGCGTTAATTGGACCCTATTAAAGTTAGCCGATATTACCAACCGATAGTAAAAAAAATCGATAATTCAGATAGTGTCTTTGCTATCTCAGCCGAAAATATAATATGACATTTCTCAGCCGACATTTCTTAGCCAATATTTTTCAGCCGAAAGCTTTTGTACCAAAAATATATATTCTACAAAAAAAAAAATCCACCGAAATGGTTAAAAATAAAACACTAAACTATATTTTTAATAGCATTAAAAATTGTTTAGAAAATTCATTTTCCAATAGGGATTTCAGGTCAATTTCCATGTGGGGAGCTCGGACCATTTAAAGTGTCATGGTTGGAAATAGATTCAAATCAAAGGTCTTAGCGATGTTCACACCTGGTACGAATTTCAAGTCAATTTCCATGTGGGAGCTCCGGAAAACTCGATTGAATATATAGCACACACAAAATTTGAAAATTTCTAAATAATGACTATTTACTCTGTTATGGTTTGAACCATGACACTTTAAATGGTCAATATTTAGAAATTTTCAAATTGTGTGTATGCGATATATTCAATCGAGTTTTTCCGAGCTCCCCACATGGAAATTGACCTAAAATTTTTTCCAAGTGTGAACATCAATAAGACCTTTGATTTGAATCTATTCCCAACCATGACACTTTAAACGGCCAGTATTTAGAAATTTTCAAATGTTGTGTGTGCGATATATATATATATATATATATATATATATATATATATATATATATATATATATATATATATATATATATATAATACAAGTTTCCCTATTGAAAAATGAATTTTCTAAACAATTTATAATGCTATTAAAAATATAGTTTAGTATTTTATTTTTAACCATTTCAGGTTATTTTTGATGTGTTAACATCTTTACTCGCGCCTGCCATAAATTGTTATATTAGAGTAAACTTATAAATGAAATGAACGGAAATGACCTATGCACCTACTTCGCTTGAAAAAAGCAACAAACTCAATAAAAACATACTTTTTACGCTATTGGCCGTAGGCACTTGGCGAAACACACTAATACTTAATAAAGACATTTTTATTAATCACTTGTTTTTTGTTTCGCAGTTATTTTGAATAATTTTCAAAAAGTTTAAAAAATCACTCGATCGATTTCGACTTGTTAGGTCATCATTAGGAGTATCTACTGATTTGTGTTAGTAAAAAATTTTGTTATATAGTAGAAAAAAGCAAAATATAAATAAAAGAAGGCAAAATATAAATAAAATCAATAAAAACAATTTTGTACTATACATGGCATGCTTGTATGTATATGTATGATAGTAGGGAAAACAAAAAACTAATTTAAAAAATGAAATAGAAACCATCGACATGTCCATCGATCAATAAAATCAAAAAAAAAAATTACGATCCGAAATACGAATTACAATTACGAAATTACATACTCTTACGATTAAAAACACAGCCAACCATTTGTGTATGTTGCTTTATCACGAGTAACGAGTCTCTAGTAGCTGTTCATCACGTCGGCTATCAATGAACATATCTTAACGTCTCAGATCAGTCACGCAGGGATATTCAATTCATTTGCTTTCCGAGACCTGACTGCGCAATAACGAGCATGTTAATATTCCTACGTTTGAATGCTCCGTTCAGTTCAATAGAGATGGTCAATGGGCTGCCGGAGTAGAAATTCCGTCAAAAGATCCATAAAATGAGCATAGTGGACACAAATAATTTGCCGTTTGAACTTCCACTTGTTATAGGTGGGCCTTACTTTTTCAAAACCAATATTGACGTAACAGATGGACTGGCGAATAGAACTATGGGCTGTCTGAGGTATATCGAATGCAGCCATCCTGACTGGGACAAGGAGAACGATGAAAACGTCAACAGTAAAAAAATGTTAAAAGACTCTGGATGGATTTCGGTACAAATTCACAAGTTGGCAAAAAAATCAGGCGGCTTAAAGCTGGATGGGCGCAAAATACGAATATCGACCGATGTTTCGCGCCCATTTCTAGAAAAAGCTCAACTGTTAATCGAAACAACCATCTGACAATTAATTTTAAGCGTAATCATTTTTCAGACGTGCCTGCATGCCCCACCACAATTCTTGCATTACAGGGTGGTACCCACAACGAGATAGTCAGTATATACTCTTACGATAAAAGACACAGTCAACAACTTATGTATATTCCTTATCACGAGTAACGAGTTTCGAAGGATTGTTCATCACGTCGGCTATCGATGACCATGTATGCAAAAGTGGGACCTCAATATGAGTCATCTTCAAAATGAACTATCGCGCCTCACTACAAATCCGCTAAGTATAGCTCAGGTTGTAATGGCGAATTTTGTACGAGATAATAATGACGTCTGATTTTTAACATTGAACTGCCAGAGTCTCAGGTCACATAACCTCGACCTAACTGATACATTCACGCAGGAATGTTCCATTTTCTTCTTGCTTTCCGAGATCCGGCTACGCAATGACAAGCATGTTAATATTACTAATTTTGAATGCTGCGTTCAGTTCAAGAGGAATGGTTAGTGGGCTGCCGGAGTAGCAATATGTAAAAATACAAGTAGAACTTATACAGTCACCTTGCATAAGGAAATCATCGTTGGACAAACAACTGGTATGAGCGTAACAACACAACCCATTGATAATAATCACACGGCTGAACTTCAGCTTCTCAATGGGAATAAGATGCTTTCTGTAGCTGTTTTCACGTCGCCGAATAAATCTGTCGAAGACATACGAGTAATGCAGTTCATAGATTTCGTCCTTGCTCCATATTCTAAAAGAATTTCAAAAATTCTCCACGGAGACTATCATCGTTTGCCGATGATTATGAGCGGGGATTTAAATATTAATTTTGCTGTTCCTCAAGCTGAACCACTTATAATCTTTCGGCGAGACGAATTCCATTTGCACATGAACTCAGATCGAAATATATCTACTACGAGATATGGGACGACCATTGTGCAGTTTTTCAATGAAAATTAGAAAAGTTAGAGTCGACAGTATACGTATCTTATTTTAGCTACCATAATCCAATTGCGTCGATTATACCGAAAGAGTAATAGACCAATTTAACGATAATAAACAAATGAAAAATTCTGGTTAGCAAAATTGCATTCCTTCTTACTTCAAAGTAAACTGTACACACGCACTATACACGCCATGTTTACACATCTCCTTGAGAGTACTAATGGACTCACTCTTTTTTTTTGTAGAATATATATTTTTAGTACAAAAAACTTTCGGCTGAAAAATATCGGCTGAGAAATGTCGGCTGAAAAATGTCGGCTGATAACTTTCGGCTGAAGCACATTAATATAAGACATTTCATATTATATTTTCGGCTGAGATAGCAAAGACACTATCTGCATTATCGATTTTTTGTTTACTTTCTGCTGGGAAATATCGGCTAACTAAGTTTGACGTATAATGGAGATCAGGAGCTGAGGAACAGAATGCAAATGTTTGCTATGCTCGTAAAGTGATGAGTAGCGGGTAGTAACAACTGATGTTTGCAATCATACCCTAAATTGGAGTTTTAAGCGTCCCCTTACTCGGAGCAGATGCTTTTCATCAATAAGCGGGCTTAAACATCTTAATTGACCTTAAGCCATATCGGATTGAAATTCTTGCTGTTGTACAATTTTAACCAATGTCAAGGTTGCATTTTTGGACTCTATTACTGAAAACGGACCGGTTGTTTTATTAATTTTATTTTTACAGTTGTGTAGAAACCGATATACGTAACCCATAGATCGAATTAATCTTGAAAATAAACTGCATCTTTCTATAAACAAAGTAAATATATTTTATGAAATGGCGAAAAAATTCAAAGATACATTTTCTTTCAATTCAAATATTTTATTATCGAAATTAAGTGGCTCATCCTGAGATGGATGTTCAGATTCGTCGCTGTCTGGAAGATATAAAAATTTAGGTCCATATTACCACCACAGAATGGTTTTTATATCTTGTGGCATGCAGCCTCGCGAAATTATATCGGATGGATTGTTTTTTGAATTGTCGTGGCGCCAATTGAAATTGCAAGTTAATTCTTGAATTTCATTTACACGATTAGCGATGAATGTTTTTAATTTATGGGACGAAATTTTAATCCATTACAAAGTTATTAACGAATCGAACCACAGAACTATATGATCGTATTTAATCTCCATATTTATTCTATTACGGTTGTTACTAATCGTGAAAGTAATAGCGCAGCACATAGCTCTAATCATGGTATTGAAATTGGTTTTATTGGATGATTGTGAAATACATACCAAAGTTAATACCAAAAATTTACACTGTTAAATTTAAAAATATACCAATTGGAAATGTTTTGTGGTGAAATTGAAACATTTTTAGATAATCTTTATCATTTCTATTAGAGAATATTCCTAATAGTATCGCTGTAAAGATCAAATAATTTTCTAACGACTAAACTTTTTTTAATTATATTCACAGTTTTTAAAATGTATTTTAGAATAGCGTAGTCATAGTTCTAACACTGAAACGAACATGGCTAGCTCATGATGATATTTACTGTGCCATACAGGCTACATAGCAAGTCCCTGAATTTGAATAAATTTTAAAAATTTATTTCACTGATCCTAGAGATGCTCAGGGGGTCTTCCCTACATGGCTAGATATATCAGCTAAAAACACCATGAGTGTAGGGAATGGGATCTAATTATGCGATGATTTTTAGCTTGTCCAGAGACATTTTTACGTTTCCGGTTATATCGCATATACCACACTGAGAAAAAAAAACCAGTAAAAATAAAAAAATATACATATAAAATCAAAAAAATATACATATATTTTTAATCGAAAAGTCTCGTTTTTAAAATCAAAAGGATAATCTTTTTATTTTTAAAATAAATTTTTTCGCCAAATTTGTTTATAAAAATAAAAAAATTGTTTTTATTTTCAAAAATACTTTCCATACTTATGTCAAGTAATTTTCTTAAATTTTAAGAGATTGTTTTTTAAGAATAAAAAACTATTGGTTAGTTTTAAAAGATTTATTTTAATTTTTAAATAATTATTTTTTAACAAATGTCACAATATTTTTAAATCAATGTTTGCGACTGTTCAAGCTAGCAAAACCAACATCTACTCATAAGAACATAACATATCTACCACGTAAATTAGAAAATTACCTCCTCCTCCCCAATTTTTAACCCCCAGGGCCATTGTGTAAAAATACAACCCTTAAAAAATATAATGAGAACCTCCTCAAGTTCTTTCTTGGCAGCTTGATTTCATTTCGTACTGATAAAAAGTTGTTCTATTCAGTCAGTACTCATTAAGTTGCAACGACCAGGCTGGAAAAATTCAAACCTTCATACCTTTAGTACAACACAAGAACATATCGATTTGGCGAATTATATAAAAAGCCGAAAAAACTTAAAAAAAAATAAAATATAGACGAATTGAAAAATAATACAACGGGATTTCTGGCAAAACAATATATATAAACATTTACGTAAATATTCATTATTATCAAAAAAATTGTTATTAAATGCTAAAACACTTCTTTTGAAATAAATTATTAAGTTTAAATAAATAAACTTTTTAAATTTAAAAAGTATTTTATAAATCATTTTACAAAATATGTTTTAAAAGCTTTTTATTAGTTTGCAGAAATTTCATTTAATTTCAAAAAAATACTTTTGAAATTCAAAAAAATTTATAACTTTGAGAAAATAAAAACTTCGTTTTTTAATTTTACAAACCAAAATTTTTCTCAGTGAGAAATGTACACGCAATCTCTTGCATATATGCGAATAGGTCAGAAAATTTTCTATCAATATTGTGAAAATGGGATACGAATGATGATTTTCACCTTGTGTTTCAAAATTTAAAACTTCTGCATTTTAAATTTTTTTTTCTCAATTGGAAATTTTGGTGTTTTCTCCAATAGGATTTTTACCCCATTGACATTCCCAAACAAGCGACGAACCCGATTTATTGTAAAAAGAATCAAATAACATAACTCCGCTCATATACGAGTACATGGTCATATAGATCAGTTTAAGTCCTATGAGTGTAGTTAGTTATGATGAATAGTTCAAAGATCTGACTATCTTGCTGCCTCTTGTTCGTTCTATTATGACGATTATTACTAAGTAAGTTGAATTTAGAAATTTTTAAATTTTTTCTTTAAATTTAAATTTGTTGCCGGGCACAGAGATATTCACAAATTCTTTAAGGAATTCTGATATATTGGTCTGTTTTTTATGATGTTAATTTTTAAAAAAATTATTATATCATATTCATATACGTTTAGAGTTTATTTTCCTTCGTTGTTTTGGGACCAATTTTCTTACTTTCAATTTTTAGACGAAAGTTCTGATTACCTCATAGCCCCTATCACAATACGTTTATCTTTATATTAATACTTCTTCTGTAAGTGCGTATGTGACTACTTCTAAACGGCTGGACCGATTTTAATGAAATTTTGTGTGTTTGTTTTAGTCGGTTCCTGGGGGGTTTAGATTCACAATTGGATCCTGTAGGTGGCAATGCGTTCGGGTTCTAGGAACTTTTTTTTGTTTTTAGGCGAAACTTATTTTTTTATCTTTTTCGCATATCAGAACATATAACACCAAAATTTCACCAAACTCCACCACCCCCTATCGTTATTTATATCTAAACCTTTTCTATTTGTTTTTATAATTCAACTCCACCTACACGGTTGGACCAATTTTAATAAAATATTTTATGTGTATTTGAGTTGGTCCCTGGATGGTTTAAATTCATACTCGGACCAGGCAAATTGTTGTTGATCTATCTTACCATGCAGGTGGGACCCCGTGAACATCTCTAGGATCGGTGAAATAAAATTTGAAAACTTATTCAAATTATTTCATGAAACTTCTAAGTCGTGTATGGCACAGTAAATATCATCATAAACTAGGCATGTTCATTTCAGTGTTAGAAGTATGACTACGCCGTTCTAAAATACATTTTAAAAACTGTGAACGTCTCTAGGAGCGGTAATAGAAAAATTAGAAAATATGTAGGTTGATATCAAAACCATAATTTTTTAAAAATACGCTGGACTATAGTTAAAAATCATCATAATTAAATCTTATTCACCACACACGTGGGGTTTTGATTTAGCTATTCGGCTATATAGGTGAAACCCCGTGAATATCTCTAGAATCGGAGATATATAAAAGTAGAAACATGTTCTTAAATAGCCTTCCTTAGAATTAAAACAAGTTTAGTAAATTGATTTACGACTTTCTCGTGTTTGTCTGTATGATGTACTAGTGTGTGATGTTTAGGCGAACACACTTTACAACCATCTCTTTTGACAGTTTTTGTTGAAATGATTAGCTCCAAAATAGTTTAAACAGCCCCGTAATTCTATGATTTTTTTTTATCTATCAGATGACGGTATCTTAATGAATTCTGGACACGTATAAAATGGATGAGAACTATCTTTACAAAACACACAGTGTTTGTATAAATGTTTGTGTGTGTTTGTGTTGGGCGTAGTATGCATCAGCTCTCCGTGCTTGCGCCTGGAACTAAAAATTTGAAAACCAAGAAGGCATGTAATTTCTAACAGACAATTGGTATAATGACACGAATTTGCACACATGTTGAATAATGTAATTGTATAAATTTAATTGAATAAAGAGGTGAAATCTATTTTAAAAAATTGTTTCAATTAATAACAAGATTCAAAATTCGTACAACTAAAAAGACTAAAATAAAATATATAAAAAAAAAACTTTTTAAAATATGTACCTCGTTTTTCTAATGCACTAAACAGAAGAAAATAATTTTTTTCTTGCATATAACATTATCTGGGCATTTATATTTAAAACTAGCACCAATTTTCTACAACTAAAAACGTGGGGGGCATTTTAGAAAAGAAAATTGATATCATATATGAAATTGCTAATATTTTTAAAAAAAGTAAAAGTTCCGTAAATCAATTCTTTATAAAAAAAATAAGTTCTTGGTGTACTTAATGTGAAAATTTAGGGCTCTGGTACTAGCATCTTATATTTGTCAACTCTCGTCAAAATAATCTCGTATACCCTGCATATCTCGTACAAGATTGAATATCGAGACGACTGAAAAATATTTAGAAGCAAAGCTTAATAAAAAAAAATATAATTTCCTAATTTATTTTATCACATACCCGAGTGGACACTGGATGTATTTATTTAGTAAATGTCTAGTTGTAAGCATGGCTAATGACATGTAGACGTAAGACATGCTTTACTTTAATAGTCGTCCCTACAACTAGATATTTATTAGACAAATACATCAGTGTTCACTCGGGACACATACACCTTAATCATAAATTAGGTATAGGAAGGTTCTAAGCTAACAAAATGTTCTAAAAAAATACCATAAGAAGTTATCCAAATCACATTTATCAATTTTCTTTTCTAAAATGCGCCACACGTTTTTAGTTGTAGAAAATTGGTGCTAGTTTTAAATATAAATGCCCAGATAATTCTATATACCAGAGAAAAATTATTTTCTTCTTTTTAGTGCATTAGAAAAACGTGGTATTTTAAAAAGTTTTTTTTTATATATTTTATTTAGTATGAGTTGTTGCCCAATTCACCAACAACCAAGTTTCATTCGCATAATTCTAGTTATTTTCTTTTACATTTAGAAAGAGGTACGGTCACCCTTGCTGTTTTTTTAAACGACTTTTAAAATGAATCAGAACATTGCCACAAATCTAATACCAATTCTGATAGATACTTATATCATTTTGTGATTAAATTTAGCAAGTGGTGGCTCTTCCTGTTTTTTGAAAAAAAAAAAAAAAATGTGTAAAAATTAATGAACTTCAATTCTTATATTATTTGCTCAGCTGTCATTTGAAACGATATTTTAATAAATTCAACGTAAAATCGACATGTCCTATTCGCTCATTATTTCTTATTTTGGTCTGCAGTCTAAGCACCGAAGATCATCATGTCATCCTTTTTTATGCATTTTAAAATTGTTGCTATTTGTAATAAGAACAGATTGGTTTTACCACAGACAATCAAATTAGATTTTTCATTTGAACCAAAAGATGAAAACAAAACAAACTTCTGATAATTCGAATGTCATCGTTGTATCTGTGATTTTTCGTTAAACTGCGTATACGTATATGCAAAAAAACAAAATATTTTTGATTGTATGCGGCTATTTACAGAAAATGAAATCGCAGTTTAAATTTTTACGTTTACAAAGGATGAAATATCACTTTTAGGTTGTCTCAGGTTTTACCATCATACAGTTTTAGAGATATGCGATATGGTGTTCGAGTAAATGTTCTCGTACATATATCTACTTCATATATCTTACTAAGTTTAGATTTTTATAATATTCACTTCCTGCATAAAATTTTTTAAAGGAAGTAAAAACTCTGAAATAACTCGGCCATTAATAATTTTTGTCAAACTATGGCGATGAACAACAAGTTCAATCATATACACACAAAATCAATAATATAACGTGTAGGCGTTTCCTTGATATCAAAATAAAAATATCACGAAAAACCACCCAAAACGGGCTTCAAATGTGGAAAGAAAATGTTCTATTCTTCCAGAAACAGAACCGGCAAACGAAATATTTAATTATTTAAAAGCGACATGACATGACAGCAGTAACAACAACAATACACATCACCATATATATGTAAAACGAACATGGTAAGTATTTATAAACGTGCCACGCAGAGGAAAAACGAAGAAAATGAACTGAAAAACAAAACAAAATATTCAATTTGAGTTAATGAAAATTAATAATTTAGATCTGACGAAACACAAAAAAAAAATTAACTAAAATCATAAATTTTTTATGTGCACAATAATTATTGTTGTCATGAACGTTATCATACATAAATTTCCATTTTCCATTCCACCTTTCGTTTTCTTGATTCGTTTCATTTTGCTGGGTATTTATTTAGACAAGTTTCTTCTCACATAAAATGGTTCTTTGTTTGAAAAGCATAAGATTGTTTCCTTATATAACAATAAATCGTTGATTAAAAATAAAAAGTTAATATTTTGTACTTATGATAGGCACCGCAGTGTAGTGCGGGCGACTTAACTTTCTCTAATTGATTTTAAGTCCTGCTGTGTTACGTCACAATATATATTGTATTTGGTGTGTGTACAACAAAAACTAATCGTAATACGTGTTTGGCACGCTTCATTGTATATCACGGATCTTATTGCATCTAGATACGCGTCTAAAGTATTTGAACGATTATAGTATTGAACCGTATAAAATCGGCCATTTAAAACCAACGCGGCTGTATACATATTTTATTCCCATAACAACTATAGACGTATATATATTAAGATATGTACATTAACTTCAAACCTATAAATAATTAAGACACCATTAAGGAATAATTAATTACTTTGTGTTCATACTTAGATTTCTGATTTGTATACATTACATATACAAAATACTGAAGTAGCAGCTTCCACAATCCGTTTATAAATCAATTTGTAATTTATGAAAATAATCAGAAACAAATTATTAAGTGTAATGAACCGAACACGTGCAATTTTTAATTATTAACCAAATGAAAACAATAAATAAAATATTTCATTAATAAATTATTTACAACTTCCAATTTGGGAAAAATTCATTGAGCATAAATTTTTACAACCACTGAAGTAGCAACTACCCGTATCGAAATTAATTTGCATCGTATTAACAAAATTCAAGATCAGTGAAGATGTTATTAATTATTTCGTTCAAATTTAGCATAGTGGTGCAAAATTCAAGTCACGGTAAGCATTAATTAATGAGACCCGCACTTGTTTAGATGAAATTGATAAAAAAAACATTTCCCGTGAAGTATGTCCTAACTTTGTCTTAAAATTACAAACAAAAAAAAATTGGATAAATTTAGGAAAAACTACACATTACTGTACAAATTCGTGAAGTTCGTTCTAAATCCTAAAAGATCGAGTATTGGCGGTATATTATCATTTAGTATGACTATTATTATAAAATATATGTGTAATTTGCAAAGGACTATAGGAATTATATAAAACTCAACAATTAATTAACTTCTTTTTATTTTGAACTCCACAAATGTAATGCCGCTTTCACCATCCAAAATTATGTATTTTCTCTATACATAACCTCAAAATGCAGTTATCTTGTTTAATGATACATAGTACAGCGTGATTCAGAATAGTACGGGGTAATTCAGAAGAAGAACATTCTACATGTATTTCCAAAATAGGTTTCAGATTGAGGCAACAAACTTATTTCGCAACCAAATTGACATTTGAAATATTTTGGTCGGTCATGGTTGGTAGAATCAGTTTCTTGCAATAACGAGGTCCCAAGCGTTTTTAAAGCTGACTAAAAATTATTAAAATTCTAAATGGGTTCTTATTGCAAGAAATTCGATTTTGCGATGAAATGATTCGTTGAGCCGGCTACATACGACATTCACCATTTGGTTTAAAACGTTCATCAATCAAGTTATCTATCCAATTAGCTACTATAAGATCCAAACGCTCCACAAATTACAAAATTTTTGTATATTTGGTTATAAGCATGTATAAGTTGTCCCACGGTTCTATCCCAGAAAATAAAAAAAAATCAAATCGAAAATAGCCGCTATAATTCCCTAACGCCACGTTTGTGCCCCGTTTGTGAAAAATTAAATAAATTTGGGATTATTTGATACCCGTTCCACTGAAATTAGACAGCGGGATTTTTTTTTTCATTCAAAAAAAAAAAAAAAAAAAAAATATGCGTTAATTTTGTCAACGAGTGTATGTTACGATTAAAGTATATAATTGGTTGTTATATATAATTACTTATATAAATACATAATTACCAACTGCGTCGGTTAATATGATACATTTTTTAGAATTATTCACTTTTACCGATTATGTTTTGGTGCCGAGATATCCGCTGAATGTGTTTCTTTGCATGATTTTTTTATTTTTTCATTGACATATTCTATGTTTAAGTCCCTGTGTAGGTTATCATTTCTGATATACCATGGTGCGTTGACAATACCACGCACCACTTTGTTTTGAAAACATTTAATCATTTGTGTATTTGTTTTCTTGGTACAACCCCAAAGTTGAATACCATATAGGTCCATACTGGTTTAAGTATTTGCCGATATAATAGCAATTTTTTTTGTAATGTATGCTCAGCTTTCTATACCTATTAGCCAATACATTTTCCTATATTTGATGTTTAATTCTTCTTTTTTCTTCTGGTTTGTGAAGTTTACATGAATCGATTTTGCTTCATTTATAGGCTAATGCACCATTTCTTTGTCCAGCTACTCACTTGGTTGAGTGCTTGTTGAAGATTTGTCGTTGCAAATGTTGTTATGGTATATAGCACCTTCTGTATTTGGTATATCTCTGGTGTACCAGGATATACAGTATAGGACCCAGTACGCTACATTGCGGTATGCCTGCTGCTATTCTCTTTAGTTGAGAGTACTTTTCGTTATATTTTACATGGAAATGCCGATCTGCGATGCAAGATTTAAAAATTTGATAGAACTGTTTAGGTAGATCGCAATGCAATTTAAATTCAAGTCCTTGTTCCCAAACTTTGTCGAAAGCTTATGCGCTACAGCTAAGATGAAACTGGTACATATTTTCCTTTTCTCAAGTGCGTCTTCTATTATATCCGTTATTCTGTGAACTTGTTCTATCGTAGAGTGATTTTCCCTAAATCCAAATTGGTGGGGTGGAATTAAATTTGGTTCTTCTATTATTGGCTTGAGCCTCTTGGGCAGTAATTTTTCAAATAATTTTGAAATGACAGGAAGTAGTGGAATCGGCCTGTACGACTTTTGGTCGACTGCTTTGACTGGTTTAGGAATCATAATTAGTTCAGCAATCTTCCATTGCCATGGGACATATTTTACTCTGAAGGCAGCATTGATTATTTGAACCAGTTTTCGTAAACGCTTCTCGGGAATGGCTTTTACGACTTGGCCAGTAGTTGAAGATCATAACCTGGAGCTTTTTTCGCACTTTAAATTATACTTAATCTTCTCTTTCAATTCCTGTAATGTTACAGATCGTATATTATGGTCATCAATTTTGCTAACTGTTGTTATGTTTTCATCTGCAGTTTGGCTGGGTAACGGTTGAAAGGTTTTTTCCAAGCGAGCCGCAAATAAAGTAGCTTTTTACTTGTCACTTTAAGCCCAGGTTCCTTCCTCATTTTTAATAGGCGGCACGGTCCTTTTTAATCCCTTTGTATTGCTTTCCAAAGAGGGAAATCAGCGTCTCTATGTTCAATGAAACCACTTATGTAATAGTTTTGTTCTTAATTTCTTTTATAAGTTGTTTCAGTTTATTGCACAGATAATTGAGCATTTTTTTGTTTTCCGGAGAGCGTGTCCTTTGCCAGGTCTTTCGTGCCTTCCGTTTCTCTCAAACTTCCTGACTTCTAGAGGGTAATTTTGATTTCTACGGGATTCGGTATGATTAATAGTATAACTTTCCCATGCTACTTGTTGAATAGTACTCCTAAATATCTCCAGTTTGTCTTCCAATTGTACCGTTGTTTTAATTGGCACTTGAAGGTCAGTCGGTTTTATTATTTGTTAGCTTAGGTAAGTTATCTTTGTTAAGGTTATCATTGTGTTGAGTGTCATGATAACAGGTGAATGGTCAGAATATATCCCCTCGCTATTCCAGGCATATGTAGTCCTCGGTAATCCCTTTCGTTACATAGAAATTAATGAGATCTGGTATTTTATTTATATCAGCAGGCCAATATATTGGTTTACCTCCAGAATAGAAGTCGCAGTTGTTTACACGATCTGCTTCGAAAAGCTCTTTTCCTATACGGGTTGTAAATTTTGATCCCCAATTGGTGTTTTTTGCATTAAAGTCACCACCAAAAATAAGATTGGATCCTAGTGATCTAAAGAATCTGCTATAATCTTCTTAGTTTAGATTATCGCGTGGAGGGCAGTAGATAGAGAAAATACTGTGTTTCCGGCTCGAAGGACCAATGTTTCGTACCATGTTTTGCTGGATATTCATCCGGAACCTTACCCCTTGGTACGAAACATTGGTCCTTCGAGCTCGATAGGCATCAACATATCAGCAGGATCTACGCATTATATTGGCCGGATCTACGCATCATCATATCAGCCGGATCTAAACATCAGCATATCAAGCGAATTATACGGAATGCAGTCGCATACAACTCCAGGGAACAGATGACCACATTTTCTTCATAAACCTGTGAAAAGGAGGTAAAAATACGGGTCTCACATGCAAGAGAACATTTTGAATCATTCGTTGAAATCGAAACGAAAATTGTTGTTCTAGATGCTTCTC
The DNA here is from genome assembly GCA_947310385.1 of Nephrotoma appendiculata. Lineage (NCBI taxonomy): Eukaryota > Metazoa > Arthropoda > Insecta > Diptera > Tipulidae > Nephrotoma > Nephrotoma appendiculata. Next base: position 81,725,998 of record OX371225.1, read on the forward strand.
AACCATCCGAAATGAAAGAATTTGAAATCTTGTATAACCGTGCAATTAACAAACTAGACATGTGGTTACGTCACAATCTGCAAAATGATCAATATATTACATATCTGTAAGACATATCCAATTCAAACCAATATGTAACTACACATCAAGAATCTATCTCATCTACAGCAAAGCAGTCATATCGTGTAATGGCGGATGCAAAACCTAAAAAAATCCTTGCGATCCACAACTGCAATCTAAACCAACAACTGCTATCAACCAAATACCTGGAGTAGACCAAAGCACAACCTGTATTAAGTCGTGTCATTCAAACCAAACGGTTTTGGGTGTAAATAACAATTGTATATACCTAAGGTGACGTCATACCAACCAAAGGACGTTACAGATACCAACCAAACAACGTTATGGATGAATACCATTTACATTACAAACATCATCACTTACCCAAATTGATTCACATAAAATATCCACCTAAAGGTCAACCGAATCAATTTGACCTACTTCCATGCAACAACCGTTATTTGGCATCAATGAAGGAAGCAGAATTTATCAAAGAAAACCATTTTCTGCTCGATCCATCTTATCAACGCTGCCGAAGCCTTTCAACAACCATTCTTGAGAGGGACACCAGAAGCTCTACAGCTGCCGAAATCAAGTTTACCAGAACACCATCTTATACTTACCAACCGTTCATGAAGAAAAGTCCCACGTTCAAACCATTTCCAAAAAGTTTGCGTCGAATGATAAAGAGAAACGAAGATGATCATTACCTCTCTTTATTATCGCTACCAAGAATAATAAAGTGTATCCAAAAAGAGTATTACCCCTCTTTGCAATCGACACCAAAAACAATAAACAGAACCGAAGAAGTGTTTTAGCCCTCTTTATTGTTAGCACCAAGAACCATGGACAATATTGCACCAAACCAAGATCGTATCGGGGTAACAGTCATATCGACAGCAGAACAATATAAACTGAATTGCTTCAATTATCTCAGGATACCAAATCTAAGTTTATATTATATACCAACCAACTGATGAATGATGATTATTTAACGAAAGCAACAAGTAGTAATTCAAAGATTCTACAACAATTATCAGAGCGATCGACAGTTGAGCTTGTTGACTGGAATATCAATATCGTGAGTTCATTGCATGTATCAAGCCATACTAACGAAAGACTCACTTATTGGTTTTTAAAACGAGATCCGCTATATGTCAAATCACCATTTATCAATCCACTTTTGATTCGAGTTCAGAATACCATAAAAATACGCAATTTAATCAGAAATAATATAATACGTACTCTAGCCATAGTTCAAGTGTTAAATACAAGGCACTATCCACATGCAACTGCGATTACGAAACCACCGTTAATCCCAACAAGTACAAAAGCATCAGCCATCAATGAGCAATTACCAATTATCAAATCCAACGCGACAAAAGAATCAACAACAGCAATTGTGACACATATTGTTGCACTATAGCAGAATCTAATTATCAATGCAACGTTCAACGTTAAAATTCCGTCATTACAACAATCAAACATTGTCTTCACCGATAACAAAATATTGGAGAATAAATTAATCTTTAAGAATATATCTAATAAATTCTTATTTCTCGCTACAGAGCAAATGCAATGGAACTTTTCCCGAACAACACCGTCAGTTCGAAGTCTATATGTAAGTCTTCCGCTCGGAATTTCAAATGTCATCTCAAACGAGTTTTGATGTCAATATTAATGCAATACCAATAATCAATGCAGTATCAAATATCAAGTATTGGTACGGATTCATAAATGAAAACGTTTATTCATCCACACAAAATCATAGCCGTATCGCCATTTAAATCGATACGTCTCACAAATTTGCGGAAACTATCCAGATTATCACAATGGCAACAGATATCACAACAAACACAACACCTTGCACAAATATTAATAATCGAGCGTTCAACAACATTATTTATTCCAATCAAACTGCCAGCAATGAAACCACCAGTCGAATTTTGTGAATTTCCAGAACAAAATACATATTTTACAAAAGTACGTGATCGAGCAAATAAAATGAATTCGAAAGTAAATGGAGTTGAGCCGGTTTTGACGTTTTATCTAAATGGCCGAAACAATTATGTGTTTACTTCAAGAAGTTATTTGAATCAATTGATTCAAGGCGGCCGGTATACTTGCGTTTGGGTCCAGTCATACTTACCTGGAGCAAATTCTCATCCTAAAACACACAATGTACCTAAAATACATCACATTTAATGTATTAGCAATTACCATATTAAGTTACCTAGAAATTAGTTCAAATAATATTAGATAACAAACCAAAATCATATGTAAACAATATACATAACATAATTTGTCCTTGAACTTGATCGTCAAATTGGTAATCACAATAAATTATGTCATGCATATTGTAATACAAATATTAACGTAGAATTTCACTTATATTAATCAACAAGTAGTTACCTATAAAACATATTCAATATAATCATATACCTAAAATAATAATATTAACTTAAGATAAATGTATAATTTGATTATATAATTATTTACTTACCAGTTTGTTATTAAGTAGTTGACGTTTATAAACTACCACAAAATGTTATTATAAAAAGTGGCTCAAATTGCACTAATCCAATGCAATATTGGTTCAACACCTTACTACTATAGAGGTGCGCGTTTATTACCCATAATAATTAATATGTAATGCCATCTAGTGGCAATTAAATTATAACGAAGCAGTTGATAACCCTCTATATGGTAAAAGACTAACATTATTGTAATTAATATTTTATAAAACAAAATAAATTGTTCTTTGTCATAAACCACCACAGCGACAAGTTGTAAATAATAAATCACCAAAATAAAATATTAAAACAAGAGAGCTTGAGTTGTGGCTTTACTCAACAACCAAATACCAACACTATAATTTTATTGTGAACTGGATGTTTTATTTCGTTCGTGTTATCGCGTATAGTTCACAACATTGGTAAAACCGCACAAAACTCGCAATTTGTCGCACCTTCATTTTCGTGCCAAGTTTTGCTGGATATTCATCCGGAACCTTACCCCTTGGTACGAAACATACTGTATTCATTATTATTATTAGTTTCGACTCTTACGGTTTTAACTTGCATACTTTCTTCTTCGATACCAGGTTCTTCATAGTATTTGACATTCCTTTTCATTATTACTGATGATACTCCTCGCTCGTTTCCTCCTAGGTGAATAGCATGATAACATTCATAATCACAAATTTTAATAAAATAATGATGTTTCTGTCAAATGGATTTTCAATATAAGGCATATATCTATTTTTTCTAAATTTAGAATAATTTCTAACTCTGGAATATGCTGCGCTAGCACAATTCTTAATGTTTAACTCATTTTAGTATATGCTTGTCTGTTTGTTCGCTGTATGTTCGCTGCCCCCTTAGTGGTTTCTTGCTTTTCTAGACGCTTGCATAAAGCTTCTAGACCACGTTCTTGCTTTGCTAGCCTAGCGTTTGTGGCTTCTTTGCTTCTACATACCTTTTCGAAGGGGTCATCAGTAATAGCATTAGACGATTGTTGTACAATTTGCGAGTAAGTTTTCCACCCTGTACCTATTACTAGTGGCTTTGGCTCCGCTTGATTTTTGGTTACTTTCTCTCTGGAAACCTTAGAGGTTTGAGAAAACTGGTTCATTTTGTTTTTAGCCTTTGAAGTTCTTTGGCTACTTCACATCCTATATAATTCATAGGATGATGCCCTTTACAGTTTATGCATTTTACAGGGTTGTTTTTACTTTCCTTACACTCTTTTGCGTTGTGTTTTCCAACACATTTTACGCATCTAGGCTCCCGACCGCAATATTTTTGCGTGCGGTTGAGACCTTGTCATTTTTTGCATTGAGGTATTAGCCTCGTATTTCTTATTAGGGGTTCTATTTTAACACTCATATTTAGTACTGCTTTGATTTCGAAATTTTTTTTAACTTTCTCTTTTTTATTAAAAATAAGCATAAAGAGTGCGAGCCCTCTTTTCTTTAATTCATTGTTCTTACCTCTCTTTCGTTTTAGTATATTTTACTGCATCTTCGCTCCATTATATCCTCCTTCTTACACGTTGGATGAAGACCTCTGGCCATAACCTTAAATGCACGGTTGTTTTTAACTTCGTATGTGAACCATCTTTATCTTCCTCGTTGAGCTTTGTTACTAGAGCTCTATATATTGTATCGGAATCTGGTGTATTGATTTTCCACATGTTATTGTTTAGTGACCATACTCTGTACTCCTTATAGTGGTCACTGATTTCATTATAGTTTGTAAACAAATTCTGTTATGCCGAATACATTAATTGGCGGAGGACCTTTTTCTTTTGGTGCAACCTTTTGTTGTTGATTTTTTTTGCTGTTGTTTTTGTTGCTGATGTGCTGGATTAGAATTAGTAGTACCAGATACAATAGCTTGCGATTTTTCTGTAGGTCTTTTTTTCCTTTTCCTGTTCAGAACCCAATCTGTTTCTCTCGCGAGTAAAAAATCTTAAATCTTAAATAAATAAATAAACTTCACTTCTTAGTTGGGTGACAAGTGTTTCTAAATCACCAAATTTCCGACATAGTCCAGCGTTTTCAATTTTCTGCTGACTTGCTGAGTTAGTTTCTCTATAGTTGGTGATCTTGACAACTTTGAACTTCTTACGAATGGGTATAGCAATGATTGGTTCACCCCAGAATCCATTGAGCCAGCCTCGTTAGCCACCCAGCCTGGAACATGCGGGCATTTTATATACAGGCAACCTTCATGAAACTCTTGACGAGAATCACAACAAATGGAAATGAAGATGAAGAACAAATTGACGATAAATTCGATTTTTAATAAATTAAAATTGAAATTTTGTACTAACAAACTGCTTTTTATTTTATTTATTTTTATTAATAATATTTGCTTCGTCAACCTTGCAGACACAGATCAAAGAGTTTTTATCTTTCTTATCGCTTCTTCTGCTAGTGCCACAAATGTTAAAAAAATCAGCTTTTGTAAATATATAAATTTTTAATGTAATTTTAATTCGTTGTATACCTTAGAGGATGGGCGCTACCGTCCCCAAACCCCTGCTTTACCAGAAGTTATACATTTTTTCAAGTGTCGAATTTTATTTATAATTTTAAACTGACTGTGTTCGAATTGTATAATAAATATTTTTTAGCAGAAATATTTGATACTAACGTGAAAAATTTTCTCTTTCGATAAATTTTTTTCAAGTTGCTGCCCGAATTCTGTCTGCCCGAAACAAATTGCATCTATAACAATCTTTATCATCTCTAAAATAACATCGTCACTTTCAGCTAATTCAGTTAACATCAGCCAGCTAAACACCTTAAAGAGGATCAAATTGGCAGATGCACACTTTTTCAAACCAGCAGCAATCGATATTTTACTGCAGATGTTATTTTTAAAATTTGGGATGATGGTCGAAAGAAAATCGAAGCCAGCAAGCTTGTGGCGCAGAATACGAAACTGGGTGGGGTAATCGGTGGCATACATCGAAGTCCAAGTATAACCGATTCTATCAACTCGTTCTCCACGGTATTGAATACCGTAAAATTTGGGAAATTGAGGAGGTAGCGGCAATTAAGCCAAGGTATACTAAAGAAGAAGAAATGTGTGAGTAATGGTTCCAATCTACAACGTCCAGGACAAACGAAGACAGATTCATCACCAAGCTACCGAGAGAAAATTTCGGGTGGACGCCGAATTCCACACATTATACACGAATTTGAAGAAGGAATACGAGGAACTGGGTTTTGCAGATCTGCAAGATAGTCTTATCACGAAGCTGCACGTGATATTCGACGCCTCCACAAAATGTCATGGTAATGCTTCTTTAAACGAACAATTGATGGTCGGCCCTTCTGTGCAATCGAGTGTTTTTGAAATTTTGTTACGCTTTCGGCAGCATCGCTGGACTTGTTGGCGACATAGAGAAAATATATCGCCAGGTTCGCATGCATGAAAATGACAGAAAGCGCCAAACAATGTTATGGCGAGAGGAGCAGCAACACATCAAACCGTACGCTCTAAATACGGTGACATATGGAACAGCGTCTGCGTCGTTTAAGGCAAACCAGATACTTGATCGAGTTGGCTAGCCTGAATTCAAATGACTTCGCCGAAACAACTCGCGCTATCGAAAGGGACATTTATGTTAATGATCTGATGACGGATGCGTCGACCCTGCAACAACTTAAGGAGCTGACGAGCAATATCATCCGAATTCTACGCGACGGAGGGTTTAATCTAAGGAAAATTTTATCAAACTAGAGCTTAATCCGACAAGAGATCTATCAACAAGAGGCAAACAATATAAAGAAGCTATCGAACCACGAAGAGTCTATTAAATTATTAGTCTATTAAAATAATTGGTAACAGTGACTAACTATTTTGTTAAATTAACCAAGGGAAAAAATTATTTTACTAATAATTAGTTATTATTATTTTACTAATTTAATTCTACCAAATTTTCTTAGAAATTGTAACAAAAATGGCGGTAAATGTTGCAAACGTTTAAGGTTAAACACATTACATCAAGGTGGGGTTACCAAACCAACACGTTGGAAGTTTGATTTCGAACTAATGAAACATTGAATTCTTTACATTAAAAAATTCGAGCGTCTCATCAGAATGCAGTGATCAAACTACAAAAATAATGAAAATACTTTGAACTTACATTCAAAGTATAATCACAATGATTTAGCGAATTTTATTGATTCGCTAGAATTTAATTCTTAGTTTATATGACAAAACTTATAGGTCAAAATAACTAATTAAGATAAACTAAAATATTTGGTTAGTTATAACAAGAATATTTTTCATCCAACAAATTTTTTTTTTGGTTAAATTAAACAAAACTACGTACCAACATCCTGGTAACTCAAATTTCACTCTTTTTTTGTAGTAACCAAGTAAGAAAATATCAACTTTCTAATTTAAACAAGAGATTTGATTTATCTAGCTCAGAATTTTGTGTTAAAAAAACCAAATTATTTTAACTAAGTATTTGGTAGTAATCTTTTTTCTGGGTGTAGCACCACTAAAGCAACTTAGTTTGCCGAGACTGGAGTTAACGGGTGCTGTCTTTTTAAGCCGTGTCACGAAGCAGATAGCGGGCATACAGAACCTGGAAGTATCATCCGTCACACTTTGGACGGATTCGAGGATCGTCCTGGATTGGTTATCCAGCCAACTACGGCGGTGGACGACGTTCGTCGCTAATCGAACGACTGAGATTATACAGCAGTACAATAGAAGCAACTGGAGCCATGTCCCTTCGAAGCATAAACCTGCGGATTATGCAACTCGCGATAAAGCCTATCACGATATTTCACTAAACGATTTTTGGTGCAAGGGCCCACACTGAGAAAAATTTTGCTTTGTAAAATTAAAAAACGAAGTTTTTAATTTCTCAAAGTTATAAATTTTTTTGAATTTCAAAAGTATTTTTTTGAAATTAAATGAAATTTTTGCAAACTAATAAAAAGCTTTTTTATTTTAAAAACATATTTTATAAAATGATTTATAAAATACTTTTTAAATTTAAAAAGTTTATTTATTTAAACATAATAATTTATTTCAAAAGAAGTGTTCTAGCATTTAAAAACAATTATTTTGATAATAATGACAACTTAGTAAAATGTTTATATTTATTGTTTTGCCAGAAACCCCGTTGTTTTATTTTTCAATTCGTCTATATTTTATTTTTTATTTTAAAGTGTTTTTTGCTATTTATATAATTCGCCAAATTGATATGTTCTTGTGTTATACTAAATGTATAGAGGTTTGATTTTTCGCAGTTTGGTCGTTGCAACTTGATAAGTAGAGCAACTTTTTATAAGTACGCAACCAAACGACCAAGCCAACTTGAGGAGATACTCATTTTATTTTTTAAGGGTCGCGTGTATTTTTACACAATGGCCCTCGGGGTTAAAAATTGGGGAGGGGGAGTTACACGTTATGAGTGATGACCTCTTTGTTTTTGCTGACTTGAACAGTTTCAAACATTGTGAATGTCAAAGTGTATTATTGCGGATTACTTTGATGTAATAAAGTTGTGTGACATAATTGTTAAAAATAATTATTTAAAAATTAAAATAAATCTTTTAAAACTAACCAATAATTTTTTATTCTTAAAAAACAATCTCTTAAAATTTAAGAAAACTATTTGCCAAAAGTAATGAAAGTATTTATGAAAATAAAAACCATTTTTTTATTTTTATAAACAAATTTGGAGAAAAAATTTATTTTAAAATAAAAAGATTATCCTTTTGATTTTAAAAACGAGACTTTTCGCCTAAAAAATATATGTATATTTTTTTGATTTTATATGTATATTTTTTTATTTTTACTGGTTTTTTTTCTCAGTGCAGAGTGGCTATGTCAAAATACAGATATCTGGCCCAATAAACCGGTCATTCCGCCCACCAGTGAGGAATGTGAGTTACATTGTTGACCTACAATGTTGCAATTCAGAAGGAAAACTACGAATCAGACGTAGTACATGCTCTAATTAATAGAGTTTCTAACTTTTTTAAGTTACAAATGGTATTAGCCTAAATTTACCGTTTTTTAACAATTGTAGAGCAACTAAATCCAAATCCAAGCAACAATCTGGAGCATTGACAGGAGTAGAAGTCGTTCGTCAGGTCGAGCGTCAAATTCTTTTCGAAACAGAAGCGCTCACTCGGAACGTGATAGCAACGAAAGACAGAAACATGCAATGTGTTGGTACCATTTTAAATTCAACGATAGAGCCCGCAAATGCACGCCACCACGTAATTTTCAAGCACAAAACATTTCTGGCGATAAGCCGGAAAACTATTTGGCTCATCGGTGATGACGACCAGCGACGTTTACCATAATAATTGTCGTCTTATTGTTGTCGATGTTGCCAGTAAAAGACAATTTCTTGTCGATATACTGGGGCGGACGTATCTGTCATTTCTCCTAACATGTTGGAAAGAAATAATAAAAGTGATTTTAAATTATTCGCCGCTAATTCCACTCAAATCAATACGTACGGGAGTAAAGTTTTAAAATTGAATTTAGGTCTTCGCAGGGGCTTTGTCTGGAAGTTTGTGGTAGCAGACGTTGATAAGGCTATTATCGGGGCCGATTTTTTGAAACACTATGGTTTGTTAGTAGACGTTAGAAGCAAAAAATTGCTGGATCCACTGTCGTCCATTTACGTTCTCTCCAGAGGAACAGTAGCAGGGCCATCTTCCGAGTTGAAAACGATTTCCTCCGAGTCATTAAGTCCTGATATTTTCAAATTATTAAGTCAGTACAAAGAAATAACAGTAGGCAAATTAGATATTAGGAGTAACAGGCTGAAAGTTCCGCATGTTATCTCTACCTCAGGACATCCGTGCGTTGCAAAGGTTCGGAGATTGTCCCCCGAGAAATTGGAAATAGCAAAGAAGGAATTTGATATACTCCTGAATCAAGGAATTTGTCGTCCATCAGACTCAGAATGGTCCAGCCCATTGCAGCTCGTTCAGAAAAAGAACGGATTGTGGCGTCCTTGCGGCGACTACCGCATGCTGAATTCACAAACTAAACCTGATCGGTATCCCATTCCATTTCTGACGGATTTTGCATATCAGTTGACGAAATGTGCAGTATTTTCAACAATAGACCTGGTCAAGGCTTACCACCAGATTCCCATTAACGAAGAGGACATTCCAAAGACAGCCATATGTACACCCTTCGGCTTTTTTGAGTTCACTAGGATGACTTTCGGACTGCGAAATGCCGCGCAGTCATTTCAGAGATGCATACATGCGGTTTTGAGAAATTTAGCTTTCTGTTTTCCATATATTGACGACCTGCTGATCGCATCTCATTCTATGGAAGAGCATTTATCCCATCTTAAAATTGTTTTCGATCGGTTAAAAGACGCGGGATTAGTGATAAATGTCAGCAAGTGTGTCTTTGCTACGCCTAAGGTTATTTTCCTGGGACAAGAAATTTCGGGCGATGGCATAAAATCATCCGAGTCAAAAATCGAAGCCATTAGAAGCATCCCTAAGCCGGAGACAATCAAAGCTTTACGTAGCTTCTTGGGGATGATTAACTTTTATAGGAAATTTATTCCAAATGCGGCTGAAGACCAAGCAATCTTGAACGAATTTCTCAAAGATAGTCGAAAAAAACAATAAGAGGAAAGTTGCTTGGACTGACGAAAGTAGTAACGCATTCGAACTCTGTAAAAGTAAATTAAAAAGCACCGTTATTCTTGCACACCCTTCTTCTGAAGCTGAATTAGCAGTTATGGTGGACGCATCCAATATAGCCATTGGTGCCGTAATACAACAGCGGTTGTCGGAAACTTGGACACCACTTGGTTTCTTTTCAGTAAAATTAAACGATACACAACGCAAATATAGTGCGTATGATCGAGAACTATTAGCAGCCTATAGTTCAATTAAACACTTCAGACATTTACTCGAGGGCCGAACATTTGCCTTATTTACGGACCATAAGCCCTTGATTTATGCCTTACAGCAGAATCTGGACAAGGCATCTCCCCGTCAACGTCGACATTTAGACTTCGTATCTCAGTATACTACGGATATTTGGCACATTACTGGTAAGGATAACATTGTAGCCCATACATTGTCAAGGATCGAAAATATAACCCTTGGCAGTTCAATCGAGTATGACAGTTTAGCAAAAGATCAGACCACAGATCTCATATTAGCGAAGTTAATGGAAACAAATAAATCTCTTATATTCCAAAAATTTCCGATATTTGGTTCTGAAAACGAAATATATTGCGATGTTTTTACCGGTTCTCCAAGGCCGTACGTTACGGAAAACTTTCGAAGAATAGTTTTTGATAGTGTACACTATTTATCACATCCGAGCATCCGAACAACGACCGGAATGATAACAAAAAAGTTTGTGTGGCCCGAAATGAACAAGGACGTTAGAAATATGGCCAGATCGAGTCTAGCATGCCAAAAATCTAAAGTGTCGAGACACGTTAAATCCCCGGTAGGGAAGTATACGATTACAAGTAAGCGTTTTGACGAAATCCATTTGGCCATCATTGGTCCGCTGCCACCGTCAGAAGGTAATCGGTATTGTGTAACATTAATTGATCGGTTTACGCGATGGCCGGAAGTGATTCCAGTGACAAATATAAAGGCCGATACTGTGGCAGATGCCATATTCAAAAACTGGATCTGTCGTTTTGGAGTGCCATCCAGCATTACAACGGACCAGGGTTCACAGTTTGAATCGGCTTTATTCGCAGAATTGTCTACGTGTTTGGGTTTTAAACATAAACGGACCACTGCCTACAACCCGGCGAGTAACGGCATGATAGAGAGATGGCATCGCGTTTTAAAGGCCGCTATAATGTGCCATAGTAATGCACAATGGACGAAAACCTTACCGATAATAATTCTGGGCCTTCGAACAGTATTGAAGGAAGAATTAGAAGTTTCTCCTGCTGAGTTAGTATTTGGCGAGTGTTTGAGATTACCGGGGGAATTTTTTGTAAAATCCAATCTAACAACAAACGTGTCGGAATTCGTAGATCAACTGCGAAAATATTTTAGATGCGTACAACCTACCCCGGCAACACGACATGGTAGCAGTGACATATTCGTCTTCAAAGATCTCAGCTCATGCTCGCACGTTTTCGTAAGAATTGCTGCGGTAAACAACACTCATCACACAGATTGAGGGGGTTCTCAATTCCAGGCCGATTTGTTCGTCTAACTCCGACAACTTAGATTACTTGACGCCAGCGCATATCCTAATCGGCAGGCATATGCAGCAAGTCATCGAAATGCCGGAATCAAAATTAACTACACATATTTAACGTCACTACAATCCAGATCCAAATGGCAAACCAACATTCTAATTTGAAGATAGATGACTTTGTAATCGTTCAAGACCACAATTTACCACCATCGCAATGGTTACTAGGAAAAATCATTCAAACATATCCCGGCAATGACGATAACATTCGTGTAGTCCAAATCAAGACGAAGAGCGGTGTTTTCCGTATACGTCAAGTTTGCTGTCTTCCAATTATAGAATCTGACGATTCAATGCGGGGAGTATGGCCACAAAATCTTCGTCCGTAATCATTTAATATTCCATAATCAATTAGAACATCATTATGATTTAGATTTTTGTACGATATGACAGAAGTGTCGAAAATAGAACCAAATATTTTAACATTAAACTGCACGCGTTTAGAGCTGAAAATTGAGTTAAAAATGTTATTCAAGTTAACCAGCCCAAAAATGTTTACCATACAAGTATGTACTAGATTAAATAATACAACAAAACTTGAGTACTTTGTACCCAAATGCAGTAGCAGTACTAACAATTTTATTAACTTTGCCAGTTTCAGTAGCATCAGGAGCGCGGTTTTTCGAAGTGGAAAATTATTAAAAATTATTTAAGAACATCTATATGACGCAGGAAAGATTAGTTGGCTTAGCTACAATTTCTCTAGAAAGAGAATTAGTTATCGAGCTGAATTACGATGACTTGAATGATCAATTTGATCAAATATAAAATCACGGAAGCTTGATTTTTAAAGTTAACGATTTAATACTAAATCATTGGAGGAATACGCCTAACGGAGAAACCACATTAAAAAAACACATCGCGAGTCTACCTCTTAAGTGATGTGTAAGTGACTTGAAATTAGGTTGAAATTATCAAGTGGAGCGAGCGCCAAAATGTCTGGAGCCGATCCTGGTGTGACTAAGTTTGTACAACTGCAGAATTAAATATTTCGTCTGTTATACCAATTTGTCAACATGAGATGTTTAAACGGTTTACTGTATAAAAGCACAATTAAGCATATAATCGATGAATCGAGTGAGTATTTCTATTAAACAAACACCTATTAGCATAAGCGTGCATAATAAATTAGAAAAACAAATATAAAAAATACAGTGTTCTAATCGAAATTTATGATGGCGGCATTCTTCTGAGAGGTTTATGCCACCCAAACACCATAATATTGTTTAAAAGCTTTTCCACGTTTTAAATACTATACCAGAATAAAATACTGGTAGTAGTTCCCGCATTAAAATAACGAAACAATTTTAATTTCATTTAAATGTTTAATCGCTTAACTATCTGCTAAAATCTATCACGTAAACAGCTCATACAATTTACAGTAGCAACAAATCGTTTTTATTTTTGTGTACCTCCGATAAAAAATCAACTACAACTTTATACTTAGACTTGAAACAAGAGCAAAACTAAATTTTTTTTTTTTTTGTAAATTTTATATAAGAGAAAAAGTTCCATCTAGTTGTACGTTTATGTAGCGCTGTATATATATAAAAGAATAGCCGAACAACATAAATTACTTCTTATATCCAAATAAAGTTACTGCACATATATAAAAAAAAAATGGGAAGAAGAAGTGGTATAGAAGAAAACACGACGGTGAAAAAAACCAACCAAAACAAAGAAAACTCTTCGACGGTACTGTAGAAAGAAACGTCTAACCAGTTTTTTCGGTGTACATCTATGAAATCTTTCTGTTTGGTTCTTCTCGGTATTCGATTTTATAATTTGCGCAGAATCAAATCCTGTATACATATACACACAGTGAATTCGTTTTCGCGGCACACACAAAGCACATACACACGAAAACAAAAAGCACAAAGAAACAAATAAAATTTGTACTCCAGCTAATTTGAATATACGCGGGCAAACAAATTAAAATCTTCCAACAGCCAACAACAATCGTATGCCATACTAATATAATTTACCATCAGGTCCTACAGTCACTGGTCACAAATCGCGTAATCAAACAAAATGAACCCATACACGTAAATAAAAATTAAGCAGCCGTCGCTTAATAAATTTTGAGCATCGTAAGCGCGCAAACATATAATTAAATAAAGTCGCGCGCGAGAGCACCCACAAAAGCTTGGCTTCATATCGATTGTGTAAATATAACACACAACGCAATGATACGAATGAAAAGAGATAAAAATCTGTGCTGGTACATGGTGATGCTGTATATACATTATTAGGCCACGCCCCAAATTGCTATTCAAGAAAGATTATTTGTTTATACGTTTTCCGTAAAGAAATAAATAAAAATGCGCGTACAACAAATCGGTTTTAAGATGTCGAGAGAAAATATAGAAACGTAACACGTATGGCGTGTATTCGTTTAACGTACAGAGAAGATGAAAAGTTAATGAGTTTCTCCGTTGCTACTGGTTTCATATTTGATTATAGGGGAGATTGGAATTGAATGGTACATCACTGTTGCTATGTATTTATATTAGAGATTCATGATGTGCTCATTTATGTAATTAAAGCTTAAATCATGTTTGTAGCTACTGTGGTTTTCTCGTTGTTGCTTCTTTTGTTAATCGTTTTTAATTTAGAACATGCTGGGGATAATACGCAATTGAGTGTGTTATTTAAGACGTGCGGACGTCGTCTGTATGTAGGTCAAAGTACTACTGACTTTACTATTATTATTTTGATGGATTTAGGATATACTGTGCGAGTGACCTGAGTATTTAGACAGATTAAAGTTCAAGGTTTTTTATATTTGGTCGTTGTGCAGACATTTTAATCGGATTGTAAAGTTAAAAATTAAAAATAAAAATTATTGATTTTTATGGCAGCATTATTTAGTCTTGATTGCAACATTACGAACACTTTTTAATTATTCAAGTTTTTATGTTTTTTATTAAACCTCTCCCTATTAAAAATAAATAATAATAATATTAATTAAAAATTATTAATCACAGTAAGTAAAAATGGCGGGAATACTGTAATAAAAACTATCCTTAAACTATGGCATTAATCCCTTTGTTGTAAAATAAATTAAGACATGTGTAGAAAAATGGCGACGATTTTTTTTATCTAAGCTTTTCTGGAAGATTATTAAAACTCGACGAACTTCAAATTGATATCGAGGTGCGTAAAATTTCTTTAATAAATCCTTACCCCAATATGCCTTACCCACATTATAACAAATTATATAGAAGATTCTCGAACAAAAACATCCCTTCCAAGGTTGCACAAAAGACCCGACTTAGAAATAAAGACGTGCCGTGTAAAATTAGAACAGTGGAAATTAGAAATTGTGAATCTTAGCATTAGTCTTCCGGATGAATTTAACTGGTGTCCCAAATAAAGTTTCGTTTCTTACATATTCACGGTCGAATCGTGCTACTTCTTCTGATACCTATGAAACTCACGCAATCAAAACCCTATAATCGTGTCACAAATTACTAAATTGTCATAGATGTAGAATACAGTCTGAACCTTTTAACGTGTTAATTGAAAGTGCAAAACAAGTAAACATAAAGTCAGAAGCTGTAATATCATTGAATGTCAACAGTCAGTTAGAAACGACAATGAGTAGCCAGCCTACATTTTCTAGAACTTGGGTACCGCCATTATAGTAGCATAAGCTACAAGACGAAAATTATCAGTTAAGTTCCAAATAGTTGTTAGTACCAAACAAAATCCCGCTATTGACCTGGTTATACAAATACTATTATTAAGTGCACAAAAAGTTGAAAGTTCCATCCAGTGCGAGTTTGTCAACAACCACTCCGAATACATCATTGTCATTAAATTAAATCGACATTATTGGAGAAATTTGAAGACCGTCGAGTATATGTCGAAATTAGACAGCAAAGTGAGTCCCGACGACAATATCCAATAGAAACCTTCTTGCAATTTTATCAGCACGTGAGGAGTTTAACCCTGCAATGTCACACCTCTTGTTCGGAGGACCGATTAATAGAAGTATCAATGCGAAATATGACACCCCAGTTACAGCACCACGTTACTGATAATGAAGAAGAACAAACAAAGGATAGAATATGGCAAAACCTACGTCCTTCGTACCAAATTAACCATCATTGTGATCTTCCAAACCTGTTGACATTGTGATATTGGACAGATTGTTGGAGGGTGCTGGCTACTCCAAGGAGTATTTTGTTACCGATGTGGTTATCGTACTGTCATTAGCAATAATTGTTGTTCGATGTTTAGAAAACTTATCCCGAGGCCAGTCGAGAACGAGGAACCCTGCACTTCAAAAATCTTCAAATCCCAGCCAGAGTACCACAGAATCAGTTTCAGCTCAACTTTTTCAATGTCAACCAGTAAAGAAATATCAGACGAGCGAACCCAGGGCATAATCAATCCTTCAAAAGACTGCAATCAATTTACCCAAAATCAACAAGTCCAGCCTCAACCGGATCCGAGTATTAACTTAACATTTCATAATACCATTTCAAACCCTTTTTAAAAGTGCTTTAGTTCCTTAAATTGTGAATTACTTATTTTAAAAAATATCAAACGTTAACTATACTCGACCTCCTTATGCTAAAGTTTTAATAAATGAAATTGAATATAATTGTTAGGGACAATCCACTTCCGTAGATACATTTTCGATTGAAAAGCGGCCTTGCGAGCCTTCCCTGATAATTTGATTGCGACTCCAGACACCAAAATAATACTTTAATTTTAGCACTATTTAATTTAAACAATAAACTTTAATTACTTTAAAGCTTTTAATTTAGTTTTATTTAATTTAGTTGTATTATATAAATTGGTTTTGTGTTGTTGAAGCGCACCGAATGAATGACTTAATAAACAATTTTATCCATTCGTGTTGGTACTACTTTTTGTACCAAATTACCGAATACATCTCGGGGCGAATTATGTTAGTATTACGAGTAAGACCAGAGCCTCCTAAATACAAGAGCCGTAAGATTCTGCCATTTTTTCCAAGAGCTTTCCACAGAGGGGAAGCTTTTTGTTTTTTTCATACCAATCATAGTGTATTTTAATATTTTTGTAGAAGCTTCGAAAACTGTTTTTTTCGTTATTTGTTAAAAATTTCATCGGAACAAATTCGCAGGCTATACTATTTCATCCTGTATTATAAACAAACAAAGAGCTTCATAAAATAAAAACATTATATTATAGAGCTTTTCGCAATTAATAAACCAATCAAAAGATGTCGTTAAGTATAAATTAATGCTAGATATTAAAACCTAAATGTTTGTTAACTAAAATTTAACAATTTATTATGTATACTGCCTGGTTCAATATATTATTAAGATCTCTTGTGGTACTATTCTGGCTTTCCCTGGGAATAGTGAATTGGGAAAAATATTTTCATAACATTTTTGTCTAAATTGTATTTTTCTGGCCTACTGGAAGAATAAGTTTAGTGCAAAAATTTTCAAAACCAAGTGAATTGGGAAACTTTTGTTCCACAACATTTTTATAGGGAAAAATGTTGTCCCATTTAACTTTGTTTCGAAAATATTAGCACCAAACATGTTTCCTCAGTAGGCCAGAAAAATACAATTTAGACAAAAATGCTATAAAAATATTTTTCCCAATTCCTTATTCCCAGGGAAAGCCAGAACAGTGCCCCACTGGAACTGAAAATACCCGAATACGAGCGAATTGAAATAAGAAAAGAAAAATTTGGAAAAATGTGACATTTTTCTATTATTGTTTTTCAGCGCGCAGCAACTACGATGGTAAATATTTTGCGATGAGAAGCTTTATTTATGCCAACCGTATTATAAATAAAAATTATAATTGTTTTGAGTTTTATTAATTATGTTAAATTATTATATTAAAGATTTCGCGCTTAACTTGCAATAATATTGGTTTATTTTCGTAAATAGTGTTTTAATTATTTTAAACTTTTCTGTAATTTCAAGTAAATTTATTATAGAGACATCTGTAAACGGATTTTCAAATTACAGAAAGCTCGGTTTTGCAATTGGATAAAATTGAAGCTTTTTTACGTTTTCTTCTATTTTGTAATAATATTTAATTAAGAAAATCAGGACATCGTTGATTTTTTGTATACAAAAATAATTTTCGAAAAAGATTTTGATGTAAAAATTTTATTTTATGAATAATATTATTGTTTCTACATGGTGATTCATAAAATTTCGTTTCAACTCACGTTTTCTCTTTAATTTTGTTATAAATGGGGAATGTTTAGATTGCTATTAAGTGCATCGTTCATCTCAAAAATTCTGATGTGCATGTGACCAGAATTTACCAAATAAGTAAAATTTTTATAAAACTAAATTTTAAATTGGATGTAAGAGGAATCCGCGGCAGCACCCTTGGTGTTATAATGTTATAATGGTAATGTTTCAGCTTTTAGTTCTTTTAATGTTACAGGCCTGATCTCTTCGAAATCAGATGTTCTGGGCGTATCAGCAGTGTTTTCGTCATTGGTCTGCTGACCTAGAGGTTGAAATGTTTCTTCAAGATGTTCAGCAAACAGGTCAGCTTTATCTTTCGCACTTCTAGCCCATTTCCCATCGTTTGTTTTGATTGGGGGGATCTGCATTTTTGGTCGTTTTAACCTTTTTGTTGCTTTCCAGACGGAATAGTCGGTATCTTTAGTTGGAGCTAGGGAACAAAGGTATTTTCCAATTGTTTCATTTTTCACTTTTTTTATGAGTGCCTTAAGTTTGATGCACAAGTTGTTCAAGATGGTTTTATCTTGCGGCGCACGCGTAGTCTGCCATTTCTTTCGGGCTTTTCATTTTTCCTGCACTAGTTCTCTTACTTCTATTGGGTAAATAACGGAGTTTGCTTTCCTGGATGATAATTTGGGGGTGCATTCCCAAGCCGACCATTGTATGACATCAAGGAGCTTGTCTAGTTTTTCTTCTATTTCATTTTCACTTTTGATTGGCACTTGAAGTTCTATTTTTTCCTCTACCAACTGCTTAAACAGTTCCCAATTTGTTTTATTGTTTTTGAGCTGTGGTGAATTGGTTTTTTCTATTACATTTTCACTAACCGTCATAATAACAGGAGAATGATCAGATGTGATCAGATGCCTTTAGTGATGTAGAAATCTATTATATCTGGGATTTTGTTAGGATCAGTTGGCCAGTACGTATAGGTTTCCCTCCTGAGTAAAATTCACAGTTTGAGTATTGGCCAGCTGCAAGTAACTCTTTGCCCTTTTGGTGAGGTTAATCTTGAATCCCAGAAGGTATTTTTTGCATTAAAGTCACCTCCAATAATGAAGTTACTTCCTAATTTCTGGAACAAGTTAATATAGTCTTCTTTCTTTAGGTTACACCGTGGGGGGCAATATATCGCAGATATATTACAGGTGTTGTGATAACCAAATTTAGCCGTCACGGTGGTTACTTGCATGGATTCTTTTTCTATTTTTAATTCTTCATGATGTTTGATATTATCCATAATAAATATAGCTGACCCTCCTCTTGCTCGTTCTGCGGGATGGAGTGTAACCAGTATATCTCCCGATTGATACATAGGAGCTGCTGGTAAGATGTGTTTCTGATATTAAGCATATATCAATTTTCTCGGTTTTTAAAAATAGTTCTAATTCTTCTAGGTGTTGTGTTAATCCGTTTGCATTCCATATGGCTCTTCTTAATGAGTATAGTTTTGATGTATGGTTTCTGCTCCGGAATTATGAATTGAACTATTTATGTTTAACTATTTTGGAGCTTGGTATTTCCAGCAGATTAAGTCAATCCAGAATTAACTTATTTAGCTTATTCTGTTCCTCGAGGCTCTTTAAAATTGCTTGGACAGTGTTTTTGAAATTTTCAGTACCGTTGGTCTCATTTTCTTTCGAATTTGAAGCGGCCTGAGCATATGTGTAATTCTCCCTACGCACAGATGCTTCATTTATTGCTCGATCCTTGTTTGGATGACTTAGAGGGGGTTTGCGTGCTTGATCCCTCATTTTCTGTAGGTGCTTGGCAACCTCACATCCTCGGTAGCTTGCTGGATGTTGCCCATAACAATTTATACATTTTGCTGGTTCTTCTTTAGATAGTTTGCAAGTTTATGTTGGGTGCTTTTCAGCACATTTCACACATCTTGGATCGCGCGCGCAATATCGTTGCGTATGGTTATAGCCTTGGCATTTTTTACATTGTCAAAGGCTAGCATGAACAGGGTCGGTTCACCCCGGTACGTTTCTCTTTTTTAATAATGTTCACGGCATCAAGGATTTTAAATCCTTTATTTTCTAGGTCCTCCATTATTGAATTAATTTCACAGGTTGGACGTAGTCCTCTTGCCATGACCTTGATGGGACGATCGTTTTTATTTTCGTACGTGCACCACTGATATTTTTGATGCTTATACATTTGCAGAAAAAACAAATATAACCACAAAAAAATTACATATTATACACTAACATAAAATTGTATACTATACTCCTTACACGTATACGAAAACGTCATATTTTTTCTGTCGGATTTTGAACAAAATCGATCCCCAGATTATTGATTCTTCTTCAAATCACGATTTCTTGCGTCGATGTGCGGTCGTCAACCATGGTTCTAGCAATGTCCTCTCCACCTGGTGTTTTATCAGGATTGATGGCATGAGCGTGATTGTCAATTTGCAATTCGTGCATGTGTGATTTGAAGAATTTCAATAATTCATTGTGCTCATTCAATAAGGCGTCAAGTTCGCCGACGATGCGCCTGGCATTTGTAAACATGTATTTGGTTCGTTTGGTATTGGCAGCAATGAGCCTACTTTGTGGTATATTTGGCCTTTGATTTTGAACGTTGAATATCTGTTGCTCCGAAAGAAGTCATTTGGAAGCATGAATTGAATGTGGAAATGGACTTCAGGAAAAAGTTTGAATCTGGATCCGTGCCGATGAGCAAGCCGTTCAATGGTTCTGGTGGTTTCTCAATTTCTGGTAGTTGCACTTTTCGTGATGCACAACATATCATGGCTGACTCATGTATGAATTTGATCGCATGACAATGGAGATATTCTTTGTCCATAGTACCAATCAGCAGTTTCGGATTAGCGGAATATTCAAAATATGGCTAAATGCCCGAAAATGCCCGATGTACTTGTTGGCGTTGACGGTCATTTGATCTGCGTGTATTAACTATGAACCGGCGCGCTTGTCTCCGTTCCAATTATTGTTGTTGATTTCGTTCAGCTCATGCCTCTTGTAATTGAGATGTACGCAATTGCGACATGCTCACACGCACATTTTCGTTATCATGTTGAATTTGTTCGTCTGTTCTTTCTACTCTAATGTTTCGCATGTATGTTGCTTTATTCGTTCGACGACCTAAATGGGCTCTTTTGCTTCTTACTGGCATTATTCACTGTAATCCATACATACAAATAGACAAAATTGTTGTACTTACTGATGAAAAACGTTATTCCGATAATGTTTTTGTTCTTATAGTATTTTACCAACCTTTTTACAACCATTAAACACGTATATATTTCTTATAAATTAAATAAAATCGTACAAATGTATGCGCTGCGTTGTGATACATAACAAATGCGAAATGAAATGTCAAAATGACGCAACGCTTCTTCTAATGACTTGCGTGTATATTGATGTGATGAAATGTATGTACAATGTGGATGAAAGTTCGATGAGGCGGACGTAGCTCCATCTGTCATTCAACAACATAAAGAATTCCGTTCGGTTTGAAATACGAACGATGGTTAAATTATTTGGATATTGTTTATACAAAAATGGGTGGTAGGAAGAAAAAAAATTCTGAATATAGACACCAACCTAGCGGTATGAAATATAATTTACGACCTACTCTCATACCTACCAATTATACATAAAAAATTCATAAAAAATAGTCGAGCCATTTCGAAAGAGTGCGACCACAAACACCATGACACGAGATTTTTATATATTAACTATAGATTTAATTTTAGGCATACATTTATATTCAAAGAAAATGGTAAGTTGTACATATTGAAATATATAATTACATAAATTAATATTATTCTTGGTTTTTAGTTTGTTCAGCGTTTTTTTCCAAATATTTGATGTGTTACAGAGAGAAACTCGCGGCAGGATGCAGGTAGGTATTTTCTTTTGTAACAGAATCCCGAACAATAATGATTTGTTGGATAGTGGTGCTACTGTTACTATTTTGAGACTTGAGTGCAGGTTCAGAAAAATTGCTTGAAAATCATTTCGTCCAGGTCTATAATTCCTATTCTCATATAAACAGTGCCAGCGATGAAAAAAAAAGAGTTTTTGGTCATACTTTGGCACAAATCAAATTTAACAACCAATCAAAAACACTTCGTTTGCATATCGTAGCAGATCTATACAAGCTCCAATTTTATCAAGCCTTAATAGTATTACACCTAAAATATTTAGGAAGCTAAACACCATCAATTAACCCAAGAACAAAACCAAAAGTTAAAACAATTAATTCAGTAATTCCCGTGATCGACGGGTTTGGTTTTGACAAAACTTCTTTGTTAAAATTCGCAAAGAAATTGAGCCAATTAAACAACGTTTCTACGCTATTTCTTATTCTTTTGTATCAAGAATTAGATAGACTGATTGTCCTTGCATTATTGAAATTAGCCAGAAATAAGAGTACGGTCAAAGATGCTTATCCGCTGCTTCTTGTAGAGGGATTGTTAAGTCCACTGTCACGCTATATCGCAGTTCACGGTCATGTAATTTGGACTGTGCAACGCCTCTAAAGCAATGTGTCGCCTCATGCACAGAATGATTCGTACTGAACTTCATAATCCTGTATTTACCTACTTAGGTGATAATGACTTTCGCAACATTAGAAGAATATTTTATACTTTTAAAGAAGGGCCGTCGTCAGGTTAAAAATTTAAATGTTACATAGAAGGCTACGAGTTCACAATTTTAACAGAACACGACTTTTATTGAGACTCCTTCTCATGTAGGTCATCCCCACGATTTGTGACGCATGTTTAGATTTTATGCGCTACGTAATTGTTTGTGCAGTTGCATCTTTCAATTTGCGTATAATGGTCCTATTTTTAATTTGAATTTTATTTTTTTTTTCTCAAACCAGATTCATAACGTATACCAAGAAAATTTCAAGATTTGTTGAATAAGAAAATGCCGAAAATTTTGGGCAAATCTAAGCCTAACAGTCTCGTAAATTTTGTAAATTAATGCAAAAATTGTAAATTAACATTTTGACTTGAATTACCGGGGACAGGTGAAGCTGGTGGTCTTGATCTGCCAGTATGAGTATTATTTTGAAAAGAAATGACCAAATGGTGACATCTAAAAACTGGTAAAAAATTAAATTTCTCTAATTTTCTTCTTTTACGGTTTTCATAGTGATTAATGCCTTGAGACATAAGCTATTGTTACGAAGTATTGTAGGCCATCTGAAATCTAAAAAATGAAACTCGATTTTTCCATGAGCTGGAAAAAGGTAACGTGCGCCACGCGTAGTATTTATCGAGTTTTAACGATAAATCTACTAAAAATAGACCTCCACATCTTTGTGAGAGTGACCCAAGTTTCAACATGTCTGTGAAGTTGACACGAAAAGTTAGTACGAAAAACACTAAGGTTAAAGTATTGAATAATACATTATAGTACAAGTTAGCACGAAAAATAATGTATTGATAAAATAATATAAAATATAAAAAAAATATAAAATAATGTGTAAAATTTAAAATTACTAATAAATAATTACAAAAATCAATAAATATTTTCATACTACTCGTCTTATACTAAAAATACAACAATATAAGACATGTGTCTTATTCGCACTTACCGGCAATGAATTAAATTTCACAAAATAATCAAAATTACCAAACAATTCTGTGATTTGAATGGAAGCACTAATGGTTCATGATGAGCCACTTCTCAATATTCTCTTCTGTAAACGTGCTTGTCGCATGATTATAGTTACATTTCGTTGATTCGAGGGGACCAATGATTGTCACGTTCAAACCCCCCCCCCCCCCCCCCACCAAAACTCATCCTTTAATTTGTCAACCCCAGAACTTATTTTAATGTCTAGGTCAGACCATTACGTATTACCATAAACATTTTCAGAATTTTTCTTTGACTCATTCTCGAGTAAACGTGGTTGCCGCTTCTTCCCGTCACTGTGACTTTGTTTAAAATTATAAGTGCTGCGAAAAAAAATAAAAATAGTGCCGCGGCCCCACCAGAGGAACCCTGAACGATGTTTCCCACAGTCAGAACCCATCGCAATCGATTCCTGGTACCCGAAAATCTAGTTTCAGTGACTTTCTTCAAAATTATTAGTGGTGGTAATATTTGTGGTAATACGCAATGGTCTGGCCTACACATTAGAGAAAGTTCTAGGGTTGACAAATTAAAGGTTCAATCACCCGTGATCCATTAGTACATCTGAGCGTCTCAAAGAACTTTTTTCTTTTTTCGATATAATCAAGCGGCAACCACGGTTTACTCGAGAATGAGTCATAGAAAAATTCTGAAAATTATTGTGGTAATACGTAATAGTCTGACTTAGACATTAAAATAAGTTCAGGGGTTGACAAATTAAAGGATGAATTTTGATGTTCAGTTTCTATATTACAATATTATAACAATTGCTTATTTTGTTTTGTACATTTTTTTTAGTACTATCCAATGAAAAAAAAAATTGGTTTAGATATTTGATAAAAGTATTACTATAGGTGCTAACTTATCGTGCTAGCTTCACAGCGGTCTTGTAACGAATGGCTTGGGTCTTGATCGACGCCACATATCAATCTCATATGCGGGTAGCTTTCAGTGGCTAGGGAGGGATCTTTCAATGTAACGCCGACAGCCATTATACAATAAAGATAGCAATAATATTTTACATGGTCATATGATATGCTATGGTTTGTCAGAATATACAGGCTATGCCAAGGTCATCCCAAAAATAATCAAACCCCTAGTTAAACATTCTATATGTTAAATAAATATAACGTGAATAAATTATGCACAACGTCAATCATTAGCGAAACACAAAAAAAAAACTGGTTTCCCGCACTGTATGTATTCCCAACACAAATAATTTGGGGAAAAATGCCAGAAAACAAAATCCATTCACAAAAGAATTGAATATAATCTATGATTGTGTAACTATACTATACTAATGTAATAAAAAATTCAGTTTAAAAGGAAAAATACAACAACAAAACAGTAACTAAATTTAAAGTGATAGAAAAACAAAATAGAGATAATATAGTAATAAATAAGTACATCACCAAATTTTCATTCTATTGTTTACTGATGGTGTCCTTCCGCTTAGCCGCATGCACTTCATTTACGTTCACAGGAATCGGATAATTCGGCTGCAGATGATCTTCTCTTATACTTGGCACGTTAATTTACGTAGAACTGTTATTATTTTATAGTGCGACCGTGCGATCACAATTTGAGTATGATTTCGCTCTTTATAACACGTAGCGGAACCAATATTGGCGGTTTTTGTTATATTTATTGCACACTACATATAAACTAGGTACGACACTTTATTAGCACTATCCAAGAGGACCTTGTCGTTTTTACTTTTATGTTAGTTATTAATTTGGTATTATTATTATTGCAGGTATATAGTAGATATATTATTTATTTTATTATTATAAGATATACATACGAGGGCAAATCAAAAAGTCTTGCAATATCATATGAAAAAAAAGAGTGAGTGAGACAGCCATATTTTTATTTTTCGACATCATCTCCTTTAAGGTTTATACATTTGTCATATCGATCAATTAACTTGCCTAAACCCTCTAAAAAAAAAGATTTCTTTTGCTCCATAAAATATTAATTTACAACAGACTGTACTTCATAGTCACTGGAAAATTTCCGGCCCCCTAGTATTTTTTTCAAATTGGGAAACAGAAACTAGTCACTGGGTGCCAAGTCTAGATTGTACGGTGGATACGGAATTTCCACGAAGCCGCAGTCTTTTAATGCAGCTTGAGCAATATTAACCTTGTGCACTGGTGCATTGTCGTGAAGAAGCAAGATTTTTTTCCTAACTTTCCTTGGCCGTTTTTCCCGGATCGCTTTTTTCAATTTTCGGAAAACCTCTGCGTAATATATGCCTATGATTGTGGTTTTCGGTGGCATATAATCGATTATCAAAATTCCTTCAGAATCCCAAAAAATTGTTGCCAAAACCTTAACAGCAGACGGTTGAGTTCTGAATTTCTTTGGTGGTGGTTCACTACGTTTAATCCATTGCATCGATTCTTGTTTGGATTCCGGATCCCAGTGATGAAGCCATGTTTCATCGCCTGTTATTATGTTATCCAAGAAATTTTCTGGATCTTCTTTGTACATATCTAAAATCGCCTTTGAAGTTTGAACACGCATTTTTTTTTGTTCTGCATTCAACAAACGGGGAACCCATCGCGCACTTACTTTCGACATGTGAAGGTGGTCATGTAATATAGTATATGTGGTACCGTTTGAAAGGGAAAGTTTCCACGCTAACCCTGGAACAGAAATACGCCGGTCCTCCAATACAATAGATTCGGCCAAAATTACGTTTTCATGGCTAATAGCATCTGCTGGCCGACCCGAGGGGTTGTCGTCTACTAATGACTCCCGACCACTTTTGAATAATTTTACCCACCTTGTTACTGTGGCATATGATGGTGCAGATTCGCCGTAAACTTTTGATATATAGTTGAATATATAAATTGCATTTCGTCCATCTTTATAGAAAAATTTAATAACGGCGCGATATTCAATTTCATTCATTTTAAGAAAAATTCAAAACACGTGTTACTAAATTGACAAAAACAAACGAACTGTAAAATTTACATCGAAATGTTCTTCTAGAAGTTTCATCGCGACAAAAAATGGTTTTGAAAAATATATTGTTGTCTCACTCACTCTTTTTTTTCATATGATATTGCAAGACTTTTTGATATACCCTCGTAGGTAGAAGTAAGTTTATAATTATTTATTTGTCGTCACTTAACTTTAATCGCATTTATTAGTGGTCCACTTGCAATCGGTTTTTTTTTTCAACACTTATAACGACCTTGCGCACTGTAGAACGAGTAAATAAATTTTCAATACGTCTCAAGCAAACATTGCACTATCAAATTATTGGAAAAAAATGAATTAAAAGACATACACAATTAATTAATATTGTTTCTAATCCCATATAAATTTTTATTATTCACAAATTTTATTATTTTTAATTTTGATAAATAAGTACATGAATATACAGGCCACAGTTTAACAGAACTTAATTTTATCATTTTTTCCAAAAAAAACAATTACGTTTCCTTTTCCATTTTCTTTTTTTTTCTTTTATTTAACAATTTAATTTATTTTAACAATTTAATTAATTTTTTTGCTAATTTTAACTTTTATTTTTAAAATCATGGACAACACATCACAACGACCATCTTATGGATCTTGTTTTTCTTGTCGTTCATTAACTAATCGTATCCACGTAATTTCAAATAATTTAATTGATATTTCTCTTTTTTTCTTCTAATGACTGACCCCTGTGCACATTTTGTCATCGGTTTATATACCTTTTTGTTTCCCCTCTAAATCCCTACCGTCAACCAAACAAAACTTTTAGACCAATTAAATTTTTAATGTATTTGTACAAATTCGACCGACAAGAATTGAGCGTAAACACTACGGTTTAGTACATTCTCCAATCAAACATTCATTAAACGCATACAAAAGGAGAGTTGTTAGTTAATCAAGTATGATTGAGGTGTATATTGTACCAACATTAGATATATTATACCAATATGCGCAAGCAAGTATCATGCACAATCGCACACTATACCAAATACATTTCGCCTGACCAATGCTTACAGTACACGAGATAGCTATGGGTTGTTCCGGAGATAAGCAAATTGTTACAGTCTATTCCATGGCCTCCACGATTCCCAGACCTAATTCCGTTAGATTTTTACGTCTGGGGACCAGTCAAATCTCTGGTATACGTCACGGAAGTTCGATCTAGGGGTGATTTAGTCCAACACATTGCAGCGGTTTTCGTCAAAATTAAAGACGAAATGCGTTTACGCATCACTACAGTGGAAACAAGGCGAAGGTGTCGTGCGTGCATACGCAACGAAGGTCAACAATTTGAGCAAGATTTATAATAAAGATTTATTTTTATTAAACAACTACATTTAGTTTTAAGTCCCAAAGTTAGTACCTAAATACATAAATGTTAGATAAAGATAAGTGACAGATTTTACTGCGGAAGAGTGAGGTAGCCTACTTATAGTGTATGTTATTTAAGCAAAAACATAGCGAATATCGAATATCAGGCTGATGTGTCCCGATAGACAAATTTTGTGACTTAGTAAAGTGTTTAAAAGGGTTTTTATGGCATATTGCATATCGTTGAAAAGGGGATAGACTAGAGAACTTAATAAAAGAGTTCGAAGATCACGATTACTTTAGCGTTTTTTTTATTGCAATGTAAATTCGAGTTTTAACTTTTTCAAACATTTTAAGAGTAAATAAAACGGAAAATTGATGTTATTTGGGACGAATTTTGAATTTGATAGAACCATACAACAGTAAACGTAAGAGTTAATACTAAATTTGTAACCTATACCAATAATTAAAAAAAATAATAAAATTTGAATGCTAAATATTGCGAATTTCAAAACAAACATTAACAAGTTAAAATAAAAAATCCGTAGGGCCAAAAATGAGTTATTGGAGCTTACTGCCCATATTTTCAGCTAATTCAATTTGGCAAACGATACACCAAACACCCTGTATACTGAGACTGGTACGAACATCCTTTCCAGTTCGTATAGAAATTAGCCTACGTTTTTTATATTCGCCTAGGCCTACATTTTTTCCAGACAGTGGCCGAAGTCGCAAGTAATACCTATGATAACCACTACATAGGCCAATGTTTTGGTATTTATTTTTTAAGATCTTTTACTATACCCCGTATTTTAAATACAGATTAATATTTTGAAATTATCAGTAAAATTGCTTTTACTACACATAATAGTACAATATTTTACTATGCACCTTTAATACATTTGAATTTAGAACCTAATAAAAAATTGAATTTTGAATTAAACTCCAATTCAAAAACGGGTTTAGCAAAATAAATATTCACTTCCTGCTTGTAATAATTTAATTCCTATATTATTTATGTAAATATTGTAATAAATGCTTGTTTGAATCTTAATTAGGTAAACTCTACTAAATGCGGTTATTTTAATAAATGTTACTAATTGTTTATTACTATTCACTTCGTGCATGCAATTATTCAATATTCGTTAAGCAACCGAATAGTAAGATCTCTCGCAATCTACAATATTTTACAATGTACTTTTAATCTATTTGAATTTAGAACCCAACAAAAATTTTGAATTTAAGTCCAATTTAAATACGGGTTTAGCAAAAGAAATACATATTCATTTCCTGCATGTAATTATTTCAATATTTATTAGTAAACACAAATTTATAATTTTCGCAACGTGCATTATTTTACTATACACCACTAATTTGCCGTTCTAGTGCACAGTAATAAACTAACATGTGTTTCTTCAGTTGTCAGTGTACAATCTGTCCGAAAAGCGCAGTTTTTATAGTCACAGACTCACAGGCGTCAAAGCATATTAATATCCGTAATCACGCAGTAAATATTATGCAAGAGGACAGCATTTACTAGATCTCGCGTGGCGTACACAAACTCCGGACAGCGGTGAAAATATTTTCAAATTTCTCTTAGTTGTTAAAAATGGCCGTTTTATTTAAACTTAATTGTAATTTACAAAAATTTAGAATAATTTTCACTAGAATTAAGAAACATAATAGTAGGTTTTTCTCCATAAATAGTGTTTTTGGCCATCTATGAACGAATAGTATGAACTAAACATCAATTTTGTTAGTCGGAAATTTAAAGAAAATACTCGAAAATTGAATTTCCCATACGAAGTTGTTAATGAACCAAAAATAAAAATTCAATAATTTAGTTGACAAAAAATTGTATCTGGTATAAATTATAAAACATTTTCATGGTTAATTTCAATCTAAATTTAAATTAAAAACCAAAATATTTTGAAATAAATTTGAAACAAAATTACTTTGCAAATTTTCGTTAACTTGAACAAATTTATTAGGAATAATTTCCAAATTGTTGGGGCTTCAGAATCGCAACGTTCAATAAATTTGTGCAAACCAGGTTTCAGTCTCCTTCCACTCTAAATTTGCGTTTATAGTTGGTCGTATACGGATCAATTGTAAAATTTAATAAACAATAACACAAAAATTATCTTCAAAAATTAAATAAAAATCTGTTAACCATAAAACCGAGTTATACATAAAACAGTCCAAAACCAAAAAACGTTCTACCTACATCATCAACTACCATTCATTATCAATTATTGCGTTAACAATTTTATATTTAACAAAGAAAATTTTTAAATTTTAAAAATAAAAAATTCCCTTTGATATCACAAAATTTAATCATAATCAATAATCAACTTTTTCTGGCAAACGTATTAAAAATGTATAAAAAATAAAAAATAAAATTTATTTAATAAATAAAAGTGAAAAATTGACAAAATCCTATGAATTATTTTCTTTTGATCTTTTCTTAGTAAAATAAGTTAAATGAAAATCAATTTTTGTTTTTCCATGGATAACTTTCCTCTCGTCATTTTTTTCTGTTTAAATTTTAATTTAATTAAAATGATTGAATAGATTGACAATTTAAAAAGGAATATATGATTACAATTTTAAAATAGTGGTTTGACGATTTTTCGTTGTTTATGAAAATGTGTGTAACGAGGAACGTTTTTTGAGATTTACACGACATCGATAAATGAAATGTAGAGAATGTAAAAAATATGTCGCAATGTCGAAATTTATAGTATTGCACTGAGAACTCCTCTCAAAACCAAATTAAGTATCGTACAGTTAGCGTTACGATTATCGATGAAATTCACGAAAGGACATCACATACCGACAAATTGTTTAGTTACGGAGGTAACCCGAAGCAATTTACGCAACTTGGTCTTGCTGATGGGGTACGATATGCGAGAAATAAATATTGAACTCACCCAAACGATTAAGTGATTTATGTTTGTTTGGAAATCCAAAGGAAACGTTTATGCATTGTACTCATTTTAAAATTATAATTGATCTTGGACATTCAAAAATGCAAACGATCTGACGAAATTGTCAATTTAGCCGCAAACAGATAGCGACCAAAAATTTTAATTACGTCAACGGTGCTTATTTCCGCTAGTTGAAGGTGCACAATCAATGGGGGTGATCAACACAGTAAACAGAGTAGTACCATGAAAATTTCATAAAGTATCGCGTTAAGTTGCTCTTTTTTATTAAATTTGTTTAAATATACAACTGTAAAAAAACTATTTACGAATATTTTTATTTTAATTACCGGAGGAAATTGACAGGAGGCAGATGACACTTTCATAATTTAAAAAAAAAAAACCTAGTAACAGTTTGAATTATTTTAATTTGCTTGCGTTGCATTCCATAGAGACATAAGTACACCTCAGTAATGGCAATATATAATCATGCTATGACGGGGAGGGGCGGGAGGGGGCATATTGGGGGGGGGGGGGGTAATCTCGTCATCTTTCTATTTTACATTTACTTGTATGCTGTTCCAATGTAGTCACCAAATTTTGCACTGACGCAGTTAGTATCTCTCTCTTCCACACGCCACCTAACTGTTTAGTAATTAATATTGTTTCGGGAATCGATAACCAAATAGTGGCATATGTGAAAAAAAATTCTCTGTTATGATAAAGAGCATTGAAAATTAAAAATCTCAAAATGTTCTCACTCAATTAGAGTCCGATTGCTGTTGCGCATCATTCCGTTGTTGAAAATCGTTCAGTTAGATCGCGTGTCTTTGATCAGTACCGTTTCACAGGACAAGCAACACTCTTCGAAAAAGAGATATTTTCGGGGCTACCAATAAGTAGCCAACGTGGATGCCTCGATCGTCCGATTCTGCATGTTAAGTCTTTATCACCAAATAGCTGGAGAAAAATCACGACGTGCAGAATGACATAGGACTCAGTTTGATGTCGCTGACTTCATCAGAAATCAGCAGCCTCCAACAACTCTTCCAAGTCTAATTTCAATCAATGAATACTCAACGATCAGCCGTAGTCAGTAGAGTTGGCGAAATACGATGTTTGCGTACAATGTTGTCAAACAGTGGCGTTGGATTTTCGATTTTGTACGAACAAGACTCTTTGGCACACGGCCACACCGATGATCATCTGAATGAGGAGTTCATCTTGTAGTTGGCTTGCACATACTTTTTAACAGTCATTTGGGGATCAAACTCTCCCTGAATGGGTGGTTGTTAAATATTATTTCCAATTTCAAGAGTTGGAACTACAGGAAGTACGCAACATATTCGTCGAAATTGTTCGCATATGGAAGCGAGCCCTAGACTCGAAAAATACCACATTTACTCTCGATTATATTGAAATCACTGTGACGGTAACATCGTCTTGCAAGACGATTTTGCTGACCCACATACCGACCACGATAGTTAGCTTGTCAAAATTTCATCATCCTCCACTTTATTTATAAATTCCACTACAAGCCTCGGTTATGGCTTCGTCTGCGGCAAGATCATTCAGCAAAACAACGAGATAGATCGCCTCACTATTTTATTACATTCATCTGAGAAACCATCAATCTTTGTAACATACAAAAACTTTTGGAACATATGATAAGCAGAAACTCGTTTAGAAGTATCCGATTATTGTGATCCGTCACTTCATGATCCGAGTTATGGTTTTGCTATCATTGGTGGCGCATCGAATTCCAGAATCGAGGCTTGCCTAAACCGTACATGCTGTTTAACAATATCATCACACCGTGACGTGTCGTCACAAGAATGGGTCCGTCGAATATCAATACAACTTTCATTGTGTTTTCATTCACGGGACTTACATTGTCGCTAACACTTCTGGCGAGTTCATCAAAAATGAATAGACATTTCTTTTGCCATGCGAGAAATCATTCCAAATATTCAACAAGAAAACACTTCAGCAAAGATTTTCATTTAGGAATATTATCTATTATCGACTCTACCACCTACAATTGAAGCAATATTCTCATGAGTGCGTAATCAATAACGTGCGCAAGCCTGAACAGCGTTACAAAGTTTTCTGCTTTGTGAATGACGACCATATCGACTTTACATGAACATAATTAAATGCTAATATTTGAATATCATTATACCAAGGTAATTTTTGACGACGTTTGCTAGTTCTGTAAGATGGTAGAAAATATAAAATTAAAAGTCACCTATTGCTGTCATTCGAATGTTATTTTTCAGAAAAGCTGACGACCAGGAGAACTATTTGTTCAGCCTTCTTAACAAGTATTTGCTGTTTTGCGATAAGAACGAACTATAATAGCAAGATTGTCTCTACGATCATCAGAGCATATGTTCACTCTAAATTTAACTAAGGAGACGATTTGGCGATCTTATAGTTGAGGGTTCAACACAACGGTTACAGTTGACGGTTCAACACGACTGAAAGCTGCTGAGACTGCCAAATCTCACCAGCGTTTACTTCAAACAGTTTATTTGCAACACCGAATTTCTTATCGTCGACGAGATTTTTGTGGTTCCATACGGGATGCTAGAACAATTAAATTCCTGTTAGCATTACCTGAACGACAATGCAGAAACTTTATCGTTTTGCGAACTCGTTCAAAATATGCGACAACAAAAAGACACGAAATTCACAGGCCTAAATGACTTGCGAGTTGGTGAACTAAAGGCAGATGATGTCAAGATTCTTCTTGCCAAAGTCGACAAAAAACACACCGGTGAGTTCGCGATTGAAAAAGCATTTCGTATAGATCCAACAAACTCCCTTTTCAGCGAAGAAAATGCTCGGGCTATTCAATACCATATCCAACAAGGCAAACAATTGATGAATCTTCAAGCATTTGCCAGCCTTTCCGACACCACTTTTTGATTGGAGCTCAATTGTATGCTGAATATTTGCGAAATGGGAAGCGGCAATTAGTTAAATGAACAGCAGGAGATGCGGTGATCAATGTGAATCATGCAGTCATCAGCTTTGGCTCGAAAGTCTTAAGGGAATCCGATTCAAATTTCATTATGTTGTTACATTTAGGCGTTCTCGCATTTTAGCTCAATATTTGAAACTTAAACGAAGCTTATAGAAAATTTAGTTGAAAATGGGTTGTTTTTATATAATTTATTTACTAATTTAGTCGCCACAAGGCGCAAACTAACTCCAGATAATTCGCCAAGCTAACCTAATCAATCGACATATTTATGCATCTAAAACATTGTATTTTCGATAAGTAATATTGGCAATTCAAAAAAGATGTGTAAGGTATTTTGATCCTTGACAGGTAATCTTATAGATGAGTAGGCAAATCTAAAACTTAATGGCACAAGTATCTGGGAACGTACACAATTAAGCGGGAAATTTAAACATCCTATCAAATATTGGTTTAAACAGACATTTCAGTCTCTGAATTTTTTTTAGTATTTAAGCTTTGCAATTTGTTCTAGGGCCGACGCAGTAGCCTGCCAAATCGAGGACCTACGGCTACAGCCCTTTTTTCGTAGAACCATCTGCACATTGCATAACTCCATGCCAGCATATAGTACTGGCATGGAAGATCGGTCGGCCCATCAGTTCTGCATTTCAACAGGTGGTCAGATGTATGGGAAGATAGTCCAAATTCCATTACCAAAAATGCGATGGCAACACTAATTATTGCTATTATGACATATTTTTTTTACTCTCAGACCAAAAAATCACGACATTTTTACTATCAGCCTCGAAAATTTACTGTCATGACAGCTAAAACTATCATGACACAAACATTTTTCTGGGCTGAGAGTAAAAATATTTCATTTCGGTGAAGGAGGGGAATATTTAAAGTAATTTTTAATTTTCGCTGTCGGTATATTTGGCGTAATTTTACTTTACGTATACATCGAGAAAATCAGGTAAGGAGTATAATTTTCTTAATTCAGGGTTGTTCCCTATCAGTTTTAAGGAGGGGAACATTTTTCACTTTTTTATTTTTCCAAATTTTTTTTTGATTTTTATTAATATTAATTGCTTCGTCAACCTTGCAGATACAGATCAACGAGTTTTTATCGCTCTTATCGCTTCTTCTGATGGTGCCACAAATGTTAAAAACATCAAATATCAGTACATATATACAAAATATTTTTTAATGTAATTTTAATTCGTTGTATACCTTAGAAGATGGGGATGCCGCCCCCAAACCCCCGCTTTTCCACAATTTATACAATTCTTCAAGTGTCAAGCTAAGTAAAAAAAAGTTGCTAACATTTCAAAAATTTCCTGGAATAATTGCCAAATTTAGATTTGTTGCTATAATTAATAATTAAATGTTGCAATAGTATGCATAAAAATGTATAGTATTGCCATAAGGAACTTTTTCGATTTTCGGGGATAGAAAATTGGGCTATTTTCACAAAGGTGGTGGTCATAGTTGTGTTCATTTTCATCAGAGATCGTAAACGGACGATGAAACTTCCTTTTGCATCCTGCCTCTATCGGGATTCGTACCCGGTACTTCTCAATCCAAACGCCAAAGCTTTAAAACCATATTGAGCCGTTTGGTCGGTTTGTATTTGGATTTACTTGTAAATGGCTTTTAAAATCACTTACACTATTTAATTGGTCAGGCAGAGTTAAATTATCGAAAAGTTAATATTTTTCGGTCGCAAAAATACTCCGACTGCTTCTGTACGTTGACTAAGACTTAAAAAACTTTTATTACTTAAAAAATTTAATTTCCTAAATGTGTTATTTTTGTTTTGAAGTATTTTGACAGGCATATTGACAAATCATTAAAAACGTCAATATTGACAATATTATATGCATTTTACCTAAGCCAGTGCACCAAGAATAGTAATGGCCTCAGTGATATAAAAATTTTGCAATATGACGTCATTTTTGTCGATGACTCCGACCTTCAACTATAGATGGCAGTAAGATTAAACAAATAATATGATTTTTTTGAAAAACCTATTTTTCGTGATTAATGGTGAGTGAAACAGTAAATTATTCAAAAATATCAATTAAAAATTATATTAACCCTTTCAGTGCAAAATTTTAGTTAGTTTTGCCACTTCACACGGCAAATTCATAAATAAATTAAATAAATACATAATAAAATTATTTTTAAATAAATAAAACATTTTTATGTTAACCAACTTTTCCCTCAGAGCGCGAATAACTTTATACCATAAGGATAGTGCTTGCTCTTCATATATTGTTTTGCTCATAAAACGCGAGCGTTTCCTCTAAGGGATGTTCCCTCTTAAAATAGAGTCGATAGATATATAGAAAAATAGAGCGGTCGGACTAACTTGAATTCATTTCAACTAGTAGAATCTTATGAGAATCATTACTTCTGTTGGCACCAAATTCAAAATATTCGTCCCAATACATCGAAAATCTGCTTAACTTAAGACTCCTCCTTAAGACAGTAGTGGTCAGATAAATGTTACCATTCAAAAAATTTTGATGTTAAAAAAAATTCAATTTTTAACCATTTATTCAATCCATTTTCTGTAATAATAGTCGTAATACTAAATTACTAAAATGGAAAGGAAGTTAATTATGGGAAAAAGGATGTTGAACAAGAAATATTTAATATTTAAATAATTTAAATAATTAAAATTAAAGGTATTTATTTGTTAGCACAATCAAGTAATTCATTACAATAAATATTAGTAAAACTGAAACCAATTTTTAAAAACTTTCGAATAGTTGCAAGTATGGCCTTTGAGAAGAATTTTAATATTTGGTTTGTCTCCCCCGGGCTATAATGACGGCTGAAATCCTATCGGGTATGGAGTTAATAAGATTCCTGCAATATTCCACCGATATCTCGTTTTCCCAAGCTTCAATTGGTGCTTGCTTTAATTCTAATTTAGTTTTTGGGTTTTTCCTACTGACCCGCTTCTTTAAAAGTGTCCAACAATTTTCTATCGGGTCCAAATCGGGACTGTTCCAAGGCCACCTCAGTTTTTCCATATCTAATGGTTGGACATATTTATTCACCTGTTTAATGTAGAAGTAGATACATCGTTTATTACAATAAAATTCGATTGCCAATATGATACACTAAAATAAAAAATAAAAATAACTACGTTTTTGGTTCAATGGCACGGAGCAGAAACATCTTGGAAAATCGGGTTAATGGTTATTGGAAACAGCCTTTCAATTGAGGGATCCAATTTTTTTTAAATATGTCAATATACCCGTTAGCGTTTAATGTTCCATTAATAAACGCCAAGTCTCCACATTCATAGTAACTGATGCATCCCCAGACCATAAAACTTGTTGGAAATTTATTTCGCGTTATTATAGTGTCCTGGTGTAAATCTTCATTTACCTTTCGGCGCACGTATGTGATATCATCCGATTGGTTTATACTAATTTTAGATTCATCTGAGAAAATTACTCTCTTCCAGTCATTTACAGACCAGTTCCGGTATTTTTTCGCAAAATCGAGCCGCGCAATTTGCTCTTTTTTTGTCAAACCCGGTTTCTTCCTTGGCCTTCGGCCATTGAGACCCATTTGTTGCAATCTTCTACGAACTGTTTTTGCGCTAATATTTATTCCAAAACGTTCTCTTACCTCATTACTTAATTCATTAGAAGTAGGAACTCTGTTTGTCAAACATATATCTTTTATTTTTCTGTCTATCCGCTGGGTTCTTTCTGTTGTATTTGTAATAGCAATTTTTTTTATTAATTTCAAAACCGAAACGTGACTACATCCCACTTTATTTGCTATATATCTTGCTGAAAGGTTTTCCTCTCGCAGAGCTAATATTACGCTTTTTTGCTCAGAGTTTAATTTTCTCATTGTCTTCGTACTACAACTTGCGCAGTTTTGATCACAATTGATGAAATTTCAGAGCAAAACAAAAAATAATTTTTTTGATCCCGTTACTCCTAAATTTATAAAAACAAAGTATATACACAAAAAAACTCAGGTAACCTTGAAACATTTCGACAAAAATGCATTTGTATGAACAACTTTGAATATTTTTCGGATGGTAACATTTATCTGACCACTACTGTATATGAATTCCAAAAAAATGGAAGTTTAATATGTTTCGTTGCTATATAGGCATAGAAATTAGTATATTTATTCATATTAGTAAACATCTGCCTGGGAATATATCGAAAAAAATTTTGATAGTGAAAAATTGATAACACTTCTGTGAACAATCGGAAATATTTACATTAAACGGAATTACTACTTTTTCAATCGCACGTTTGGCGTTATACACCGAATGTCATTTTTTTATAAACCAATTCTTCATTTAAATCGGCATTTAAATATTTAATATTTACAAGCCATCCCGTGACATTTTCGGTAGCTACAACTGTCGCAGTTTCAAATATCAATTCATCCTGTAAAATATTTTCTTCGGTTTCGTAACTCAATTTATTTTTAGATAGTCGTGTTCGATTCAGACCGATGTATTCAGCACATTCTTCATCTGAAATTTCTAGCTCTGAATTGTCGACCTTCAGCAGCTTCAAAATTGCGTGTGGTTTCAAGTATTTTCTTGGTATGTATGAACGGTTCGTCGAGTATTGAAATGATTTCTCCCAATTTATGGATTAATCTATTTATATCGCCAAATGAGTGTGGGTAACTGCAGCAGGAAAACTTTCGAACGGCAAAATGAAACTTTGCATACCAATCAAACCCAATTTGTGCTAATTAGTGCTCACGGGGAAAAATTAGTGATAGTCCAGGAGCCGATAAAACGGGCAAAGAATATTTCAAATTTCGCCTGAAAGACGAAACAAATAAAACCTTATTAGAAAATGATTTTCATACATTTTCATTCATAAATTGAGGAAAACTAAACTAACCCCTAAAAGATACTATCGTAAACACAAAAAATACTGAAGTATACCGTTCAATAATATTTTTGTTGAACAACAAATTAAAAATAGAAATAACATACTATAATAACCAAGAATAAGCAATTCAGATAGTATATTCCTGTCAGGCATGTTCATTGCCATCCGAAAGATTTTATAACATATTACATCTTTTCTTTAATTTGATGTTCAACACAAATATTATTGAACGGTAAAGACGTATTTTGTTTGTTTACAGTAGTATCTTTTAGGGGTTAGTTTATTTTCCCTAAATTTGAATGAAAATTTATGAAACTTATATTTCTATGATAAGCACAAATTTTGTCAGATTAGTTGCCTTTAAAAAGTGTTAAAAATGGGCTTAAATTATTTCTCGTTTTTTCTAGAAATCAGGTTTTATTTGTTTAATCTTTTAGGCGAAATTTGAAATTGTCTTTTCACGTTTTCTCGGTTCCTCGACTAGCACTAATTTTATCCCGTGAGTACTGATTAGCACAAATTGGGCTTAATCGTTATGCATCGTTTCATTTTGAAATTCAACAGTTTGCCTGCTACAGCTACCCACACCCCAAATGCGGATGGGCACCCCTTTAACGATTTTGCCCTGAAAAATGAATACATTTTCAAAAAAAAAATTTATAAACACAAAAATCTAATTTACAACTACCTTAGAATTCACAAGCAAAAACCAAATTAACAAAAATTTTCAATACTACATATAGCTCTTGCCTGATTCGGCGAGAACCTCACTCACATTATATCATACTACGCACAACTTAAAAAATGGGGATATTCCTATTTATTTGAACTCATCGTATTACAACAAAAACAGTGTTACCACTTACCAGTATTATAATTGACAAATAAATCCAACGAAAAGATGACGTTCACAATTGTGGATAAACTTACTGAATTATGCATTCAACATATCGTAAACCCTCTAAATCTCAAGAATTTTTTACAAAAATTACTGCCATCTACAGCTCTGAAAAGAAACTATCGAAATAAATGTAATGACGTGTTAAGCAATTATGCCTGGTACTATAGGTGTGTTGAATTGGCTCAAGTATAGCAAGTCATTTTATATATTTGCCATCGACCGCATATGGTGGATCCCGATTATTTCGGCTAATGGGTCAACATCACAAAGAAATCAACAAGAGCAAGTTTTTCTAAAATGAGTTACATATGCGATTTAAATGCCGACAGTTTACATACAATTGAAAAGTATACCCATTTTCACCATTTTCCCAAATTAATGTAATTAAACAAACACACAAATTTATTTCCCTCGCAGTTGGTCACAATTTAGGTATATACAAAGCAAAAAATTTCCTAACACAACATTAATGTGATTCCATTAAATTATTATTTTTTTATGTGATTAATCCTTTTCAAAACTTTCAACAGAATATGCCTAGCTATCCTAATCAAATTGTTAATAACTTAATTATGATAATGGAATTTTGCACGTTAAGCACTTCAAACATACTTAAACGTGTGTCATAAAAATGATACACACGATTACCGGCTACATGTCCTTTTTATTATTTTTTTATGTACCTAACCACATACCCGCACTATAAACGTATATACAAAGTGATCACTTAATTTGTGTTATTAAAATTCACTTTGAAAAGCAAACAAAATAATTTTCCCATGAAAATCCACCTTCATTTATGTCTGCATATCGCATGCCGTACTCTTTCGATTAGAATTATATTCTAATTTAATTTTTGGAAAATCATACAAGGAACCATTATGATGAACCCAAACCTTTTATCATTTTTTTATCTTTGCGTGCTAATAATTTTTTTTGTTTCATTTTACTTTTGACAAAACTTGAAGTTTGTTGTTATATATTCTTTTGATAAAACACGCGTCACTGATCTTATTTCTAGTTAAAAACCATTTTTCCTTTTCCATATTTTGTATATATACCTAACCTACATACATACATACGCAAGTATATCAACGATATATAAAATATTTATTAGGAAAAATGGAAAATTGGAAAACAACCGAAGATGATGAAAAATCAGGCACGTGGCGACTTTTTATTTTGTTCATTTGCCTCCGCAGTATAACAAGGTACAATATTTTCATATTTAATTTAGTTGGGTTTTTGGTATACGTAGATTTTGTTGCTGGTTTTGTTTTTATTTCGGTATAAATCCTTTGTGAAAATGTCATTTGTGAAATATGACTCGACTACATAATTTATTGTGTACGGCTACAAAAAATGTTACAATTTATAGGCTTCCTATTGTTGATATTTAATAATGCCATTATAAATATTTTGTATATTATTTTGTTCAATTGAGGAAAACTTGAAAAGGTTTGGTCGTCTACTGTGTATTCTGAAAAATTAATTTTTAACAAGACTGTTTTGAGTTTAACGCGACTAAACTTTTTATTAATTGTAAAAACCTTGATTTTGTCATCAGTACATTGGAAATTGGGTTTATGATCTTATTTTGTATGGTGGAAACACATTAAACAGTGTTTTTTTATTAATACATATTAAATAAAAATACATAACTTACCGGACTTTACCGGACAAGTAATGCAGTGGTTAAAGATTCGACACATGGACTGGGAAGTCTGGGTTCGAATCATAAAAGAGATTGGATGCAAAGCGAGGTTGCAATGTGCAGGTGGTATACTGTAATTGTGTGAATTGGTGGTATGTGCGTGAATGAAAAGGTGGGTATTAACTGACCTTCAAAGGACATTAAAACCACTGGAGAATTAATACTTTCTTTTAAAAGAAAGTGTAGACAATTCCTAGAATGTGCATCATAAAATCGTCACCGTTGGTTAAATCGTCAATGTTGATTAAAAGAATTTATCGCATGCAATATCCCTTTGTGCAAATGGTAATAATTTCTTTAGAATATTTGTACTGGGCTTGGATCGTTTGTCCGCTCTACAAAATCCCAGAATCAGAATGTAACTTTTCAAATTTCAAATTCAGCTTTACAAAACCTCGAATTTGGCTTTTGATTATTTGTTTCAAGACAGTACAATGTGGAAAGGTGAATTTGAATTTTAACATGTAGAAGAAAATTTGAATTTCGATTCAAAGTACTAATTTTGGTTTTTCAAGCATTCAGCTGGAGAAATGAGCTGAACGCCTTAAAAACCAAATTTTCATTTATTCAACCGATAATTTTCAATTTTGAAAGAGTTTCTAGAGCTTTAGTGAAATTTGAACATTATTTTCGGATAAATTTCAAGAGTCCGCCATGCTAAATGGAACCAGGCCGTTTCCTCGAATTTTGTTATTTATTTCTACATTTTTTATCGAATTGTCGCACCCGATATCACGTTCATTAACTCGAAATTTTGATTAAGATTTTGGTTTTTGGGTTAATACTAACGATTTATCGGTCATGTTGAAAAGGTCGGCTATAAATTTGAAATGTGATATTTACATCATTAATTGGTTGCGAATTGATCAAAATTCCAAACTATGTAGTCAAAATTTCTGTTAGATTTTTATTCTTAATAAACAAATAAAATTTGATTATAATTAGCAAAGAAATCAATTGCCTTGTTCTATTAGATATTGTCAAAATTTCGAACTTCGTCCAAATTTCGTTTTAGAATCCAAATTCGCTTCTGAGTTCCAAATTTGATAATAATTGGTTAAGAATTAGCCAAATTTTGTAAGGAATGTTCGAATTTCAGAACTTATTTGAAATTTGCGTTGAATCCCAATCTAGTTCTACAAATAAAATTTAACCATAATTTTTAAGGAATGTTATAAGCATTTAAGAAAATATATTTTTATAATTCTCACCTTGCCTCAGGGTTTTGTTGCTTACACTTCGAATTTAATTTTAAATTGTATTTTTCAACTATTGATAGTGACTTTCGTAAAACAAAATTGAGTGATACCCATTATTCGAGTCATGTTACGAGTTTGAGAATTATTTATTTCTTTATTTTGATAGCTTACAATGTACTAGAACCTGTATGTGCAGAACAATATTACAAACTATTAAATTAAATTGAAAAATTACAACAAGTGACTCATTTATTCCAAATTTCGGTGGTGACAAGGAAAAAATTTCACGGCTGGTTTAGTATCAATGAATTATCCGAAATGAAAATATGACTATAAAACCTCATTTG
Organism: Nephrotoma appendiculata; assembly: GCA_947310385.1. Taxonomy (NCBI): domain Eukaryota; kingdom Metazoa; phylum Arthropoda; class Insecta; order Diptera; family Tipulidae; genus Nephrotoma; species Nephrotoma appendiculata. Next base: position 81,768,918 of record OX371225.1, read on the forward strand.
AGGCGGCCAAATTCCTTGATGGTGTTGAGTGCCAGAGAGAGAGAGAGAGAGAGAGAGAGAGGGAGGGAGGTAATGCTTGAAGAATATATGTGAGCACCTAGATTTTCTAACTGCCATTGGTAAAGAGGACGTGAAGAACGTTGAATAACGTTAGAGCTATGGATGATGTTGAGTATAGGAGCCTAGCTTTGATTGACTGTTTCAAGCTTCGGAAAGAGCAAATCAATCACATTAAGGCAAAGATTTAATCTTCCACGGTTAATCATAGAAGAGCCCGAGAATACTTCAGCATCATATGTAGAAAAAGGCATTATAAGCGAGTTGACCAATTTGGAGTAAAGCTGGAATAGAAATGAGGCTTTGAACTTTGTCTTATTAAGAACAAAAAAAATAGAGTCTATAAGGAATCTGTGAAAAAGACACGGGTGTTAATCTATTAGCTCAGACTGAGCCGCCGAATGAAGCAGTCGAATATCATCCGCAAAGAGGTGGACTAAAAAGAAATGTGGAACAAACGAAAGATTTTTGATAAAAAGGGATAACGAGAATGGTCTCAAAATAGTACCATGAGGGCGATGGGCAGAAGGTGGAACACTTGTATGGAATAGTTTGCCAAGTAGAAATGGATTAAGTTGACGGCAGAGATGGACAAAATAAAATGTAAGTCGCGAACTTGAGGCAAGACGAGGAGGACATATAGGATTACAATTAGAAATGGATGTATCGCAAATATAGTTCTGGAAGACCAGATTTGACACAGGAGACTGAAAGCCACAACTCTTCGAGGGTAATAATGCGTAATGAAAATGAAAATAGACGACATGTTCAAACAGCATTGAAGATATTGGGGTAGAGAATCCAAAGATGGGCCAAAGTTTAACTTGAACCTCGTTACAAGGGAAGTATAACTTTATTCCGATACCGGCAATAGATAACTCATCTGGCGCGCATTCATTTCACTTTAAAATCACGGAAACTCAAGTTCATCATGGAAGTGGCATGCACAATACAATCTCCGGAAAATTTCACAGGCGAGGTTTATTCACCAAAAATCTGGTTTGGAGCGGTTTATGTGTGTTGTTAACGTTCCTGTAACCCTTGAAACACACGAATGTAGGGATTTTATGTTTGGGAAGTTAAAAAGACGCAAATATAAAAGAGTGATGCGAGGTTGATTAAGCTTGATCAAGAGGGGTACCAAATGGGGATTCCTCACTCAGCACAAAAAAATCAATGCTCAAAAAAACATTCTTTAAATTCTCTCATGATGAGGTATTGCTATTCGCTCATGATGAGGGTAAGCAGAACCAAGTCAATCCAACGCTTCACATTGGCCATCCAAACCATCTCTTGTCCGATAAACAATCTCAATTAGGAGTTTAACGTTTAACTTAATAATCTCAACTCGCTTGTTACACTGCAAGTTCTATGCACAACACGATCAGTTTGAAAGATACGAATCTGGGTTTAAGCCAAATCTCGGAGACACCAAATGTATCAAGGAAGGCACCATTAAGAATGCTACATACCTTATCAATTTTAGTCACATGTTGAGTCAAAAGACTCTGAGCATTAATATGTCTGCACGTTAAACGACCTTCACCTACTCGTTTGAAACACCTAGAATAATCAATCCGCCAAAATGTGTAGAGAGATGACGAATTTTAGTGAATTATTTTTATCAAAACTCAACTAATTTTGTTTAAAAATTACTTTACAATTTTTTAGAGTTTTTCTCGCAAATGCTATATACTTTTTAAACTATTTTCCACGCAAACACAACATCGTTAGATGCCAGACGAATTTACTGTGTAGGATAAACTGATTTTGAAGCTTTTTTCATAAATTTGGAAGTCTCAGTGAAATTAAGCAGTAAAACAAAACGATTCTTCGAATGAGCAAGTACTAGCTTAGGCTGGATAGACCAGATTCCAAAAGAATCGTTATGGCTAATCTGGGTGGATTCTACAATAATAAATTGAGTAGTGAAGTGACACATCACAAGCTAAGGTGGTATACCATCCAATTGAGGCACAAAAAATAGTAATCATGATGATTGTGAAATACTTACCAGAAATAATAAAAAAAAATTACAATGTTAAAAGCCGGAAAATTCGGAAAATCAAACAATAATGTTTTTGTACGAGTTTTTTTTGGTACAAAAGAAAAATTGGAAAATCTGATTGAAAAACTCGGAAACTTCCGGAAAACCCGAAGAAAATCGAATTTTTTTTCTAGCACATCAGTTGATTGCCACTGAATTTGCAAACGATAGATGAACCGACGTGCAATATTTCCAAAAAATCAGCAATGGTGAAAGTACTACAGACTTGCAAAATAATCATTTGAGATGATTATACGATGGCGTACAAACGAGTATTAGAGGCGCTCGATCGAACGTTGAAAGATTTGCGTAATAATCAAGACCTCTTTGGAAGTACGATGATTCTGCTGGCCCGCGATTTTTACCAAACGCTGCGCCAGGCATTCCAAGATCAACAGCTGGTGATGAAATAAATAATTGCTTGAAGACATCGAATTTGTTGAGATACGTGAAAACACTCAAATTAACAACGAATATTCCAGTCGCGTTACAAAGTGATGAATCGGCGGACGTGTTTTCAAAGCAATTATTCAATGTCTAATAATTAGGAAAAATTCAGGTTGACGCTTCCAGCTTCCACTGGCCTCACCGTCACCACCTAATTTTTGTCAATGCACAACCTCTAAAGAAGAATTGATCACGAAAGTGTTCCTGAATATTGCTGCAAATCACAAAAACCATGTTTGGTTGATTCCAACCGAATTGCCGTTTCAACTTAAGCGTGTTCAGTTTCTGGTTTGTCTTGTATTCGGAATGACGATTAATAAATTACAAGGACAATAGTTGGAAGTGTGTGGAATAAACCTTGAATTGTCGTGGTTTCCCCGTTAGCAGTTTAACGTGGCGTGCTCGAGAATAGGTTGTTACGACTCCTTGGTCTTACAATTCAATTCCCTTGCCTGAGAGTGTTTTTCTTAGTTTTTATTCCATGGCCAGGTAATATTTTATCTGTTAGCAATGCCACCTGTGTTCGAACATCTGTATTAATATATTTTCCACCTTGTGGACGTGGTTTTTTTTAATTCTCGTTTTTCTCCATACCATAAGGCCATCGTCGATTAAATGGGAGAGCGAGACCAATGTGCATCAGGTGTGTACGAAGCAATGCGCTCTAGAGGAATGTTTTTTTGTTATATGTTTTTCATTTGCAAACGAAAAACAGAGAAGAAAAACATTGTTCTAGAACATTCTGGCCTTCGTTGTTATGGTGCGAGAATTTTTTTTTTTTAAAGTTAGTCTTTGTTTGAATGTAAACGAAAGAGTCTCGTTTTTGTCGATTGTCATTGAAGCAGTTCGAGTTCATAAAATCTAGAGTAATTAGAGTAAAATTAGAGTAATTTATCGTGTTTTTCCTTATGTATTAAATAAATAAATAAAATTATGTGTGTATCTCATATTTTTATAAAGCGGGAAAATAAAATTTTGGCGTATTGATTAATAATACAAAATAAAATTAATCGGAAAACTTACTTTCAATTTCATGAGTTTTTTGTTGTTGTTGGGAGGAATAATATAAATAGTAGCCTATTACGTAACTATGAAATATTTGGTGTGTGATTTAAAGTTCAACCTCATTTTATTTCCGTAATATATACACGGTAACATAATATACATACATTTCCAAGTGAATTTTGTTTGGGGGAACGATAAGAGGCCCACCGGTGGAGCAGGTTTTCGGCACGACCAGGCCGTCCTCTGAATCAAGTGGCCCATTCTTTGATGATGGGTTGCATGCATGCTCGCGAAGGTTTCTGAGTTAGTAAATTGTAGGCTGGGACCCTGGGTCTAGGGGCATCGGTAAAATGTTTTTTTAAAAATTCAATTTTTGTTGCTTCCGGTGATGCTACCGATACTGAATTCAGTACCTGATGAATTCCTGTCATATTCGATTGATAAAATTGAAAATGAAGAAGTTTTAAATTTTGGAAACATGATGAAAATCATTATTCGTGTCTTATTTTTACAATATTGATAGAAAATTTTCTGAACTATTTGAATATATGAAAGAGACCCCGTGAACATCTGCAGGATCGGAGATATAAAGTAGAAACATTGCCTAAAATAACTTTCTTTATAGAAATCAAAAAACTTTAGTAAACTGTATCACAATTTTATCGTGTTTATGGGTTTATCGCAAACTGTTAGAAAATTATTTGATCTTTACAACGACACAATTAGGGAGCCAAGGACTTCTTTAGTATAATTGTGAAAGATTATCTCAAAATGTTTCAGTTTCACTTCAAAACAAATCCAATTGGAATATTTTTAAATTTAACAGTGTAAATTTGGTTCATGTTTTTTTTTTATATGTATTTCACAATTATATAATCATGTCTCTATACCGGTCTCCGTTGACTGGACTGAAACGTTTTACCCAGCATCATTTTTGAACACAAATGGTCCGATAATTCCTTCGGCCATAAAGCACACCAATCGTGGATTTCTGACTTGACTCACACAGGTACTCAACCATCCTGTAAATTAAGCTAGTCGAGGCTTTATAACACGTCTCTAAATTAAAAAACGCACACACCTCATTCAAATAACAATAAAACCACAAATCAGGAAATCAATGACCGAGAGGTTCCACTCCGAAACAAAATTACCTACTCGTATTTATATAATAATTTTTAACAGGTGCCATTTTTCGTTCTAAATCCAAAATAAATTCATATTACAAATATTACAATTCTACATTAAAAAATGTAAAATAAATTTAAATTTGTAATAAAAATGGAAAAGTGGAATAAATTTTTATTATTGTGGATTTTACATAAATAAATTGAATTTATATTTATTGACGAAAAATCATAATTACAAAATAAAATTATAAAATAATAAAAATTCGACTGCCTCGTACATGTACGAGTATATAAAGCATCCTTAATATTTTATTCTGGGTTTTTTTTTTATATAAAAAAAGAAGACGTCAACTTCTTTTTTTTAATCCGGAAGCAATTGATATAAATTTTATGGTCATCTCCTATTTTATGATAAGTTGATTCTGTTGTATTATATTAAAATATGTAGGGAATATTTTTTTTTTTATATTTTATTTATTTAAGGGATGTAAGGGTGAGAAATGATCTTATCTATCTCGTTTATTTAGAACAGCAGTGGGTCTTTATTTAAAGTGTATTCTATAATACATTTATTGAAAGTCTGTGGTTTAACAGTTATTTATTTCAATTTTGAAATGTCTTAATAAAATTGTAGATAAGAGTCAAGATAAATCTCTATCTGTGGTATCTGGTCTCGGATGGCAGAAATAATATTTGGGATCCAGCACCAACCAAAAATTTAAACTTTTTTGTCGCCACCTGCCCCTTGCTTGTTTTAGTATCGATTTGTATTCTAAAATAGTGGCCTTTGTTGTCAAGCATATCGCTGCGGTTTATAAAAATATTCGGGCTGGTTTAATACGAGCCTTAAGTAAGTTTGAATATGAAACTAACAATGTGAAATACGGTTAAGAAAACTAGATAAACTGCCGGGCTTGAGAAAAATGTCTTTGTTCCATGGCCGTTTGTACAATATTCCACGTTTAATCGGAAACACAGAAAATTGTCTTAAAGGTTCAATCATATCGTTTCTGATAAGGTTAATAGTCCTTCATCGTATAAGCTCGTCGTTTGTCTAACAATTCATCAAAAATCACATTTTACTATAATATCGCTGCTAAACATTGACATTCTGTGACAGGATGATATTTTCATTGGGTGGTTGTGATTTTCAGATTAATAACCTCGCTGTTTATTTTAACTTCACTGTTTATTTTAGTCAAAATGTTAAACATTCGGTTGAAGTCTCGGTTTAGAAGAAATACCGGTTACAGTGAGTCTTCTCGAGCTCGAAATTTGGGAGAACAAACGATATTCTGACTTCTGATCTCTTTTAGTCTTAATTTTAAGAGACCACCTGATGTTAAACCTGATCGAAATAAAAAATTAACATAGTTTACCTCAGAAAATTATCGAGTTTACTTCACTCGCCTAGTGTAATTCGATGGGTAAAGGATCTTGATTTTCTTGCAAACTCGCTCTCAAAAGCAATATCGACTCTCTCTCTATATGGGATTTTTGACATCTATAGATCAAAATATTTCATTGAAGTTTCGTGCAACGATCCCGTGGCGAGCTGCAGCTATCGGGGGGTCACAGGTGGTGGATAGTGAACGGCCTATCGATAGGTAGGTTAGCGGTGAATTAAATAAGCCGTCCCCAACCGCAGCTCTGCTGGGAGGAGAGTCTCAGAGAACGGGGAGTGGTTAACCTCTGTTCACCAAATCCTGAGTGCCTAGGATACCCAGTAGGGAAAGGCAAACTGATGGCGCCATAAAACCATCGACCATAACCATGGTGAACTGAGCATCACGTCTCCTTGTGCTCCCGGGCCTCGAGGTAGTGAGTGGGGAACCCTATAAACGGTAATCCCATGAATGAAGTGGGTCCCATTTGTTTGGGATATCCATATGAATGGGTAAATGAGTGAGTGAATGTGGGAGGAGGGCGAGGGTGCGAGGGGTGGGGTGCTCGGTAAACCAATGGGCTAGATTAAAATGTTACGCGACCCGTGTTGATGATCGGCTAGGCTGGGGGCCCATTTAACAAAGCCCAGTCGTGAACGGAGCCCTCTGGATACCTGGCGACCTCCAGTTGTATTTAGCATTGCTTGCGTACACGGATCTCTGCGCAGGTTGACCTATATTTCTCCGATACTCGTGGGAGAAACATGGAAGAAACAAAAAAAACTAAAATTAAAGGGACCAGCACCCTTCAAAAACTGGAAGAAGTTAGCAACTCTAACCGTAAAGGTGGGGCTTCATCATCAGGGTTAAGCGACAATTTGGCATCGAAGTCAGGTGGAAGCGGAACCGCTAAAGGAAATAAGGGGGAATTGAGAGAGATCCTTTAGTTGAAGCGTCGATACAGGGAGAGACGGTCGGCGTATAGAATTTTAGAAAAACTGGCTGCGACCCCTGAGGGGCAGCTTACAGTAGAACAACGAGGATCTGTGGCATGGGCTAAAAAAACTGTCGGCCGTGACAGCTCGGAAAGGGCCCTTGTGTCTAAAAGACAGAGATCCCAGGAAGAGCTGGAAACGGGCGAGAGTGAGCGAGCCAAGGTTCAGGTAGAAAAGACGTCGGGTACTCCTAGGGATCAAAAACTGAAGCTATTCAGTGAGATCCTAAAGGAGAACGTGCTGGTGCTAGCCGTCATTGACAGAAGTCAGGAAGATGGGAGCATCACGTCAGAGAAATGGAGAGTAGTGTTTAATGCACTAAACTCCATTTTTCTGCGGATCCTGAGAGAAAATCTGGGATCCCCCCCGTCCTGCAGAGACGGTCGACCTTTACAAAAGGGCAATTGCCGAAGTAAGCGAGGTGTGGCCGGGCGCGAGGCTTGAGGCAGTCTGCAGGGAGGAAATCCCGTGCAGGCCGAGGGCACGTGTTTGGCTGCCAACCGAGCCGGATAAAATAGAAGAGATCCTCGAGATCATTCAGGCCAGTAATCCCGATCTTCCAACGGAAGACTGGAGGATTATAAAGCGAGAGGAAGCTAAGGGAGGCTTTAGATTGGCAATCATGCTGATCAATAAAGAATCCCTGGCTTCCCTTGCAAAATTAAAGGGAGTGATCAACTTCGGGTTCGGGGCGATCACTCTCAAAGTATATAAAAAGGACGAGACCGATGCAACTGCGAAAGACCAGCCTGGGGGTGACGGCGAACGGACCCAGCAGGAGACGGTCAAGCGGGCTGAGGACGGCCAGGAAAGTAATGCTTCGGCTCTGGGGAGCATAGTTAGGGGAGGTAGCCTCCTCTCTCTGGAGTCTGATGGGGACATCCTGTCAGGCTCTCGACGAGAGGAAGACAGCGCCTGGAACAAAGAGGTAGATGGCACTATCCTGATGCAGGGAGTGCAGGAAGAGGTGAGTAAGGTCGACTACAATGGTTAGCATTGTACAAATAAACCTACATCACACGAAGGCTGCCTCGGCAGCTCTCGTTCTCAGACTGACTAAGTCAGATGAGGATTTAGTGTTAATCCAAGAACCTTGGATTAACAATAACAGGATCTGTGGCCTCAGAATGAAAGGGTATAAATTACTATACTCAAGCAACTCTGAGAAGATCAGATCGTGTATTTTAGCGAAAAATAATTTGAATATTTTTCTTCTTCCACAATTTAGTAGCGGAGACGTTACAGCGGTGAGCGATGAGGTTGGCTGTGGGAAGCTATGGCTAGCCTCAGCCTATATGGATCGCGAGAAAGAGGTTCCACCGGACAACCTGGGGGAACTGATCCGGGAAGGAGATCAAAGAAGGGTAGGTGTTGTACTCGGATGTGATGTAAATGCGCATCACACAATCTGGGGAAGCACAGACATCAGCGAGAGGGGTGAGTTATTTTTTGATTGTTTATTAAATACCAACCTTTTAGTTTGCAATATTGGGCGAGAACCCACATTTATTGTTAAAAATCGACAGGAGGTTTTAGATGTCACCTTTGTGTCAGAAACGATCTTTCATATGATCAGAGGGTGGAAAGAGGCGAAAGAGCACTCACTCTCTGATCATCGAAATGTAATTTATAACCTCGACATTAAACCTGTTACCCGGAAATCCTTCAGGAATCCCAGAAGGACAAACTGGAACAAATATGGAGAGGTGTTGAAGGAACTACTGCCGCTGGAGGTTCCTGGACTTCCGGCGACAGTAGAGGAATTAGACGGCATGGTTGATATTGTCACAAAGGCATGCAATCTTTCATTTAATGCTGCGTGCCCCCTAATAAAGCCTAGGGGTAGGTAGAAACCGATATGGTGGACCAATGAGTTGGGAACATATCGGAGTGTGTGTATGAGAGCTTTTAATAAAGCTTAGAACACAAGGGAGGTTTGGGATTGGGACTCCTATAAGGAGGACCTCAGAAAGTACAAAAAAGAGTTGAGGAAGGCACAAAGGGGGTCTTGGAGACTCTACTGTTGTAGAATGGAAGAGGTCTCTGAGACTTCTCGCCTTAGGAAAATTCTAGCTACTAACCCAACCAGTCCTAGTTATTTAATTAGACCAGACGGGTCATGGACAACTTCAAGTGCGGAATCATTGGAGCTCCTCATCGAGACCCATTTTCCGGGAAGCTTTGAAGACTCGACAGAGCCTGGAGCTAATCGAGTAACATCTTCAATAGAGATGGAGGGCATCGCGGATAAGGAGCGAATCCGTTGGGCGCTGAACGGGTTTAAACCTTATAAATCGGCGGGCCCGGATCGGATTATACCAGCAGAGATCCAGAGAAACTCAGCAGTCATCCTTCCCTAGCTGGAAGGTATCTTCATGGGATGTCTGAAACTGGTATATATTCCTAAAAAATGGACGGAGGTCAGAGTGGTCTTTATCCCGAAATCGATAAAAAGCTCGCATGCCTATCCAAAGGATCTGAGACCTAAAACTCTATCATCCTTTCTGTTGAAAACCTTGGAAAGGTTGGTAGATATAGGTATTCGATCAAAAATTGAGCCCAGGAGTTGGGCAATGTCGCAGCATGCGTACTGTAAGGGAAAGTTCAAACCAAGTGGTACAATTTTTTAGTTCATTAGGCATGATTCCACGTGATAATATCTCTGCGGCATTGTTTTTTGAATCAACGTGTCACCACTTCATGTGTGATGGGATTTCTTGAACTTCACAAATCCTATTGGCCTCATAAGTTTTTAATTTGTATGGAGCCAACTTTAACCATGACAACACGATTGGAGAATCTGATCACAAATATATTTCATTAACATTTATGTTCATTGACTCTATCACATTTTTAACGGTAGGCTTTGACTTTCGAGGCAAACGGTTGATATTTTCTTTTGATTTTTTTTGCGGTTTTTAAATTTAAATTTTTAAATTTTTATAAATCATAAATTGTAATTGTCAGTGAGGTTTTTATATGACGAATTTATATACGAATATGACGAATTTATATACGAAACGAAAAGGAAAATAGTGTTTTTAGTGAAAAGTCGATTTTAATTCGCAAATTTTATAATAATAATGCATATTTTACCTGATTGCAAAAGTGAATATATTGTGTGCTGTCGCGTAGGAACATGTCGTGTGTGTCGTGATTAATATATATCGACCGCTTCGTGACAATAACTCCTATTGATTGATTGATTAGAATGTACGGCCAAGACTAAGCAAGGATCCCGGATACGCCGGGCCTACCGTACACCCTTTTTACATATAACAAGATGAAGGGATAGCAAAGGTTGTTAGGTATGATAGACTTGACCCGGTTACAGACACCTAAGTAGTCAATAGTTAGTAAAGATTAATTAGTAAATGTCCTGAAATAAAATTTCATTATTATGAGTGATTAAATTTTATTTGATACCATTTCCTCTGCCATCCCCTCCCCAAAACAATCTATAAATTATTGTATGAGAAAAACCCCATATCGCAAACCGAAATATTGATCCCAACGAATTCGAAATGATCAACTTGGATGAAGTGTCGGTTCAACCAGAGACAACCTAAAAGAGATTTTTCATCCTATGTAAACGTAAAAATTAAAACTGCGAATTCATTTTCTGTTTTTTACGTGTACGTATACGCATTTTAACGAAAAATCACAGATACAACGATGACATTGGAATTATCAGAAGTTTTTTTTTTATTGTTAACTATGCGATCTGTTTTGAGGCTCAAGGCTCACCCTGCTCTTCCGCGGTTATGATTTTACGTCCTTACTTTACGAAGTTTGTTTTGTTTTCATTTTTAAGTCCAACTGAAAAATCTCTTTTGATTGTCTGTGGTTCAACTAACCATAGTGTTAGAGCGATTTAATCTAATCGAATAAAAACAAGATGAGCACGATCCGCGCATACCGGATCCAACAAAATCGATCCCATATATTTCGGATGGTATTAGAAAACAATTGGCATCTTGGTTTATAACCATGGAAGACACCTTACGTTTTTCGAACCGAAATTTACTGAGAAACGGTCCAGAATAAAATAGAGGGTAAAGCAAATGATATCCTTTTCTTAGCTGCGGCATCCCTCAATTATTTGCTGAAATAAAGCTAATTTTCATTTCACCAAGGGGAAAATATGTCATATTATTCGAAGACCAAAGAAATCTTGCGCAGAGCATAAAAACAGTAGCAAAGCAAACCGTGAGTAGCAACATCGAAGAGACTGCTGCATTTAAAGGCCATATTTTTGATACGAACAGGTAGCAAATCCTAATCATTTTGATAAGGCTTACCTTACACGTTCTTGTACAAATTTTGCGCAACTTAAAGCAAATAAATAAAATAAAATAAATCATAAGAAGCAACAATGGTGTGTCAAGGATGCTAAATCCCCGGGACCAGCGCAGGACAATCTCGTTCCAATGGAAATAGACCTAAGGGAACCAATAATGCAAAGATTTATAATCCAGAAATTCCAGAGGAACTGCCGGAAATTGACTCAAATGATGAAAAATTTTGACCAGGAGCAGGAATCAAATAAAAGACTAAACTTCCCCCGCTACCTAAAATGCAAAAATAAACTTACGAATGCACTAACAAAACTCTTAAGAGCCACTAGGGCCAATAACAACAAAAAATGATCTAAAACTAGCAAGATCTCATTGGAGAATAAAACATTAAAATTTTACCAACGTTATCCGGCCAAAAATTTCTATAATCAAATAGTAACATTTAATACCAAGACCAATGGGGATTGGGTAGTGTTTGCATAATTAAATGAGGAAATCACAATTTTAGCAGGTGTATATAAGGCCGATAGTTTTAAAACCACAATTAATATTGCAACAGACAATCCAGAACCACCCTCAAATTTATTATAACGACAAACGAAATTATAATGACAAACGAAAATCCTGTTAATATAAAAACCTACAGGTACCCACACCACCATAAAATGGATGTAACCGAGCAAATCCAAGAATTTTAGACAGTGGTATTATTCACCATTCAAAAAGCCCACGAACTCATCTCTAATTTGGGTGGTACCAAAATACCCAGATGCCTCCGGCACCCAGAAAGTTAGAGTAGTAGTAGACCATAGGAAATTAAACGTAAAAACCGTAAATGACAAAATACCGATTCCTCAAGTCGAGGAGATCCTTGATAGGCTAGAGAAATCCATATATTTCTCAACCCTGGATTTGAAATCAGTATTAAGAGAACTGTGTTCTCTACGGATAATGTTCACTTCGATTCGCATTTATTCACATGCCCTTTGGGCTAAATGATTGCCTAACAACCTACCAACGGGCAATGAATCATGTATTGTTGGCCTAGTTGGAGAGTTGTGTAAACCATATTAAAAATCTTTACAAGATTTTAAAACGTCTCGCGCAATTCAATTTGAAAATACAGTTGGACAAGTGCGAATTTATGAAGCGAGAAAAGGAATTCTTTGGGCACCTGAGATCACTCAGAATGGAGTGAGGCCAAATCCAGACAAAATTATTCTACAGTCACAGAGGAGATGACTAAATTCCTGAGAAAAAATAAAGGTGGCACGTTAAAGACCCTGATTATAAAGGCATTAGATGCCCTTAAAGAAATATTATCTATACAGATCAAATATTGGTCTACCCAGACTTTTCCAAATAATTCATCTTAACAACTGACGCTGGACACATTGGACTCTGCCCTTGGCGTAGTGTTGTCTAAAGTATAAGATAACATCGAAAAAACCGATTGCTTTTGATCAAAAACCACCGAAATAAATTACGCAACTAATGAAAAAGAGGTGGTAGCGATTATCTGGGCTGGGAAAAAATTTAATCCTTACCTAACCAGAAACAAATTCAGACTGGTATAACAGATCATAAAAACTTAAGCGAAAATAATGCCACCTCACGTGAGGTCTCTACCCAAGATCATTTCCGCACTGATTCCTACACGGTCGATTCAGCGGGTAATTTGGACGAAAAATTCCGCATTTTGCTAAACAGTTGTAAACTAAGGAGGAAAGGCAAGACGCTCGTATATCACAAAAGAACACAATAGAGCACAATGTGAGATTCAGGAATTAGAAAGGGGGAGAAGGGAAATAACTAGAAAATCAGATTAAAAGGTCCTATTATTTTCCAAATATGATAGACCATTGGAAGTTGCACTAACAGTTGTCATATTTATAACATTCATAAATATAATAGAACCCGTATAACATTAAATAGTCCCCAAAAACCCTTAGAGAGAATTCATATTAATATACATATTTATCTATGTCTGTAATATACGCATTTTCAAAACACTTACAACGTTAGGAGTGCTATAATCCCATATTTTTCTACTTTTGGTATACCTAACGAAATCGTTTCGGATCATGAAACTACATATACGTTTCAATCAAAACCATTCAAAAAGTTTCTAAGCATTGATATTAAACTCGAATATGCCTCGTCATCAGAAACGAACGGGTATAAATTGAGAATTCCCATTCTACCACTATAGAAATCTATAACACGAATTAACATAAAATCCCAAATAGTAATACTCGTACATAACTCAATACACTCGACAACCAGATTTACTTCCGGTTTTCATACAAAATGGCATTTTCAAAAGGCGATGCGGCCGGGATCGGATACATTGTGTTTGAGTCTTTACTTACTATAGCCACCTGGAATCATATTCTATAGAAAACGCGGATTCCACAAACTAGTAAAATTAGAGTTGTATTACGATGCTAAAATACTATGTCACTAATTATAAATATTTTTCTGTCACAAGCCACATCCAAAAATCGCACACCATTCTGCATCAACGAATTTATAAAACTTCTGATTAAACACGCAAATTCGATAAAATAAAGTTCATGCACCTGACAAAATGTTAAACAATAAAATCAAAACAAAACACTTACCAATTAGTGTAATGCCAAACAGTTCGTATCCCATATGAATCGGGTTTTGCTTACGGTAAATCGTCTGCACAAAATATTTTTCATAAAAAACACAGTAGCACACATAATAACACACACACAATAATTAAACATTTACTACAATTTTGAAATACTCCATAACTTATATTTTATCTAATTAAATAAAAATACACTACACAAAACACTTTACAGCACGATCACTACATTTAAACACGAAATTATTCTCAAAATGTTCAATTTCTAAATGTAAATTTAATTGATACGATCGGGCAAATATCTCATCACACTTAGAACATCGAGTTGTATCGCTTCGTGACAATAACTCCTATGTGACAAAACTGAATTGTTTAGGAAATTCAAAACCCTCGTAATCATTCTATATGTTTTCTGTGTTTTTGATGATTTAGATTCGATTTAATTTTTTTTTCTTGTGTAACAAACTTATTTTAATTATTTGTAAGCTTGCGTCTAATAGTGCGTCAGGATTTCGTATCAAAATCTCATTTCCACAAAATTGTCAGATAGGCGGTATTGTCACGAAGCGGGCGAATTATAAAAAAAAAAATCGTGTAGCAAGAAATTCGTGTAATTTCAAAATGGCTCCGTCTCCAGAATTCGGTCAACCTAAAGCACCTGATAAAATGGATACGGCTACAACGAGTACAGCTGCTGGAGGAAAAAGTGAGGATAAAACCGATTCTGGAGATAAATATGAGTCAATAAAGGAAACGGATTTTTCATCTACCACTACCACATTAACGACAAGGCGATATATAGAAAACCGGTGTTACCACGAGGGCCGATCAACACGTGTGGGGGATGGACTGCACCAATCGAATCAAGCTGGGGAGATACAGCTAAGTGTTCTGTTATTTTGAATTTTTGTGTATTATATAATTTTATTGGTGTTATTTGTGTGTGGCCGTTGGCCTGTGTGGTGGTGGAGCCCTTCTAATTGGGGCCTTCTTTTTCCATTGTGTTGTGGTGTTTTGTTTGAAATTTTCCTTTAGTTGTTTTTGTTTTTCGTTATCAGCGAATGACATACTGTGTTGAACGAGAGTTAATTTCATAAGGAGTGGAAGTGTTTTGTGTTGCTCTTTATGCTGTATACATACTGTGGCGTTTGTTGCGGTGCGGATATGTCGCGCTCGAGCGAGTGCGATGTATTTGTGCCGCAATGGTTTCCACAGGTGTGTATACATTAATTTGAGTTTAGTGCTTTGTGGGTGGGTAATAAATAGATACAGAAATGTATATTCATACAATATATGTTTTCAATGTTCGGACCCATGAGGTATTTTGTATTAGGATCATTCATCAGTTTATTCATATCCTTATGATTTCTTTTTTTCTTTTTTCAAATCTTCATCTCAATTTAACGAACCATCAAAATACTTCTTGTAACCGAAGCGACACCATTTTCAATTGGATTTATGTATATTACTAATAGTAATTATATATTAATATTGTTTTCTTTGATTGAGAATGAGTAAATGTTTATTACTTAGTTCGAGATAGTTTCGTTCTAAATTTTGAAATAGTGAATGCATTTTTAAAGTAGCTAGTTAATTAAAGTTTATGATATTGTACTACAATATAATTTTATAAAGATTCTACAGTCCATAAGGTCAGTATGGACTGTATAATTTTAAGTTCATCATATGTAAAAATATATGCTTTAATTAAATGGTTTTCAAGCTTGTTTCGGGAGACTGTAAATTGGTGAAGGTTTTGATTATATTGTTCTGGGTTGGATAAATAATTATCGCTGGTTGTGGATTTTATGATTTATTTAATACGATTAGGTGATACGATACGATGAAGGATCATACAGTTGTGTTAGCTATTTATTATTAATTCTATCATCTTACAGATTCGTGATTGCTTTAAAAGTTTTATTTAATTTGTTTAGGTGTTGGGGTTCTGGAGCTGTGCTAAAAATCCATTATTGATCTTATATTGCAGTTAAAAACTTTTATTGGACTATTTTGTAGTATAGAGACCTCTGTTTTTCCAGTGGCTTGGCTCCTTTTTTAGTTAGGCGTTTTAGTAAGAATTTTTTTAATTATTAGTATTGCATCCAGTGGGTGGTATTTAATAATAATTATTAATTTTAATTTTTTATTATTTTAACTTGAAGTTTTTCAGTTACATGATTAATAATTATTTCGTAGTTAGAATTATGTCATTGTGTTACTAACTATCGACTACTAAGGTGTGTGTAACCGGGTCGAGTCTCTCCTTACTAATATAACCTTTCCTATCCCTCGATTTTGTTATGTGTAATACAGGTGTACGGTGGGCCCCGGCCATATCTGGGATTACTTGTCAAATGACTTGGCCGTACATCTCAATCAAATCAAATCAAAAATTGACTCTATATCACATTTTTAACAAGAACTGACAACGATAACGCTGCATTCAATTCCACCCTTGGAATGGATGTAGTCTTGAGTGGTGCTACTCTGGATTTACCACAAAGTAAATTTATAGTTATGTCGCCATGTTTATTAATTGGTCGAATATACACACATGCCCCGTATGTACTGCTTGATGCGCCAGCAAATCCATGGATTTCCAATTGATTTACTTCATCACCAATAACTCTAGTTGTAATCTGTATATATCATTAATTAATGATAAATTGTTGTGATATTTATTCCATGGAATTTGAATAATATCAAGAAGTTGATCATCCATGCATTAATATTTTCACTTTGAAGATTCCCAACGGATCAAATAATTTCGCAATTGACAACAAAGTTTCTCGTTTCGTTGTTTGCGATTTGATTTCGGTTTGTGCAATATTAAAATTAAAAGGATTTTTCTTAGTGTTCCAAATCAAACCCAAAGTTTTAATAGTATCATTGAATTCGTTAACTGGTTCCTAATCTCGTACTGAAATATGCTGCAACAACATTCAACATATTCGAATTCGATGACCACTTACGCAGTGTCATTACGGCACCTTTAAACATCTTGATCAGGTGATCTTGTATCTCCAATGCCTCGTTAATATTATCACTACCAGTCAATAAATCATCCACGTAAAAAATTTCAATTGTTACCTTGGAAGTTAATGAGTGTCAATTGTGACAAAGTTTTCGTCGCCAAATATGTTGCAGATGACGTACAATAATTCATTGTTTGCAATTTATATTCTTGAATCGTTTCAGTTTCATTTTCTCGCCATAATATCTTTTGATATCGAGTATGATCAGCACAAACTTTAATTTGTCTGTGCATCTTTTTCACATCTGTGCGGTAAAAGCATATACAAATTTTTGGAATCTAAGTGTTATTGAAAACAGATCTTGTTGAACAACTGGACCAACCATTAATATATCATTCAACGATAAACTGTAAGACATTTTTGCCGATGCGTCAAACACAATATGTAACTTCGTCGATGTACTTGCCGGCTTGCAAACAGCATGATGTAGAAGAAAATATTCGTCAAAAACCGCTTTGAGAATTTGAATGGCACAACTTCATATGACCCAAATCAATATATTCGCGTATAGAGTTTATGTAGAGCACCCTAAAATCTGGATTGTTGTTCAACTTTTTTTTTCTAAATACATATTGTAATCGTTTACATGCTGTCTTTTTAGAATTTCCCAAAAGAACCCCACACAAATCTTATGGTAATTGGCTCCCGGTCAAACTGGCTGAAATTTGGATATGTTGTTCGTTTCGGCATCCTGAGGAAAAGTCTCAATGGGCACAAAGCTCAACTTTGCTTATTTTGGCCCCTACGGAGCTCCAAAGCTCCATAAATTGACCATTATTTACTACTTAAAAAGGCAATCTCCTCGAAAGTTTAGTATTTGCTGCGTTAACAAAGAAGTACCTCTTATCTCGTCAAAAAATAGTCAATATTATAATATTGGCATTGAATTTGAATACAGCGACCCCGAAAACATAAAGAGTTACTTCTTTTTTAACGCAGCAAATACTAAACTTTCGAGGAGATTGCCTTTTTAAGTAGTAAATAATGGTCAATTTATGGAGCTTTGGAGCTCCGTAGGGGGCAAAATAAGCTAAATTGAGCTTTGTGCCCATTGAGACTTTTGCTCAGGATGCCAAAACGAACAACATATCCAAATTTCAGCCAATTTGACCGGGGTTCTTTGAATTGGTTCACGAAATGATAACCTTACGACTTATCTCCCGTCATTGTCTCTTTGATAACTGGTTTCATATAAATCTTCACAATTTTTTTCTTCTATAATGACATTAGCTTTTTATTATCAAAAGACTCAATTACCCAAAACTTTTGAATTAAACCATCAATCTTGTGTTCTTCACTTGATGTCAATTCCGTTGACATAAAAAAATTGTAATATTTTTCGATTTGACCTCCTATACTCCAACCAAATCTGCTATTAATCAATATACGGATATCATTCGAAATCTGGTATTGATCTTGCAGAATAATCTTGTAAAACACTTCCGCTCCTAATAGTAAGTCGATTTTTTCCGGAACATTAAAAGTTGAATCAGCGAGTTTACATGTTTTTGGTATGCACCAATTTTCAATATTTATAAATGTATGTGGTATGCGATTAGCTACTTGAGACACAACCAAAAACTCCAAATCAAAAAACGGTGACGATAGTGATTTAATCGATGCGTTGATTTTATGCTTTGTATTTGTTTTAATATTATTTACACCAGCAATAGATGCGTCCTCGCTTTTAAATTGATAAGACAGTTTATTTGCTAAATCTGCGGATATGACATTGCTTTGTGAGGCCGAGTCCTCTACATGAATGGAAATTACCATTACTATTAGATATTAAAACTACTGCAGTTGACAACAAAACTTGACTTTGATCTCCATTTCCATTGCATAAATAAGTTGATTTCTCTTTACTATTCTCCTCAACTGGAATTGTTTTTTTAAATTCATCGACATGAATTAATACATTGTGTCTTCCAATCCAATTTGTACATCTTTCTTTGATTTTACAAGTGAAACTTTTGTGACGACTTTTTAAACAATTTTGACACAATCCTAATTTTCTCGACTTTTCCATTCTTTGCTTTGGTGTCATAGTCAAAAATTCGACACAATTCGTTATGAAATGTGATTGTTCACATATCAAGCATGAATAATATGTTTGGTGGACTATGATCAAATGATGCCACAAAAGAATTTTAAAGTGTCTTTCGGTGAAATATTATTCGCTTCCTTGAATGGTTTAAGAGCACGACATCTCTTATATGTATGCTCATTTTCCAATAATTTCCTAGTTTCTTGATCAAGTCGCTGTTTCACCGTAAATAATATCAGCGCGTCGCTTAACTTTTCGCCTAACTTTTCAAGCCCACGCACATGTGTCTGACTATCATCCAATAACCGCGAAATTACGAAACGGCTCTCACCATTATTTGATTTTAAATTAAAAAATGTATGTAAATTATTTTCTAATATTTCCCGTTCATCATTATATTTGAACATAAGCGATTCTCATGCTAAATGAAATCACTTTGACGTAAATTCAATATTTTTAATAGTTTTTTTGCTCCGTCACCGAGTGATCCAATTAAATAATGATAACGTTTAACATCTGATATGGCGGTATTGTTAATCACCATATCAATAAATGAATCTCTAAATTCAAACCAATCATCTATACGTCACCATCAATAAACGATAATTTTATCTGCGGTCTTTATCGATCTTTCAAAATTACTGTCATTATTTGAACACGAATTACACAGTGATTTAGACTCACTTTTCTCATCATTGTCCCTTGATGCATGTTGTTCATGCAACTTTATATAATGATTCAACGTTGTCTGGAATAAATATTTAACGTGGCATATATTATCCTGCATTTCTAATGCATCCATTTCCACCTTTTGAATACCAGCATCATCGTCTAATTGCGATTTCAATTCGATTAATTGTGTGTAAATTGCATTATAATCTTGTTTGCATGCCTCCAATTTAACAATTTAAAAATTTAAATTGAATTCGTTTTCGTTACTCTCAGGATTGAATTCTTCGATGAATGTTTTCAACTTTGTTAATTGTATTTTAACTCCTTATGTTCATTAGGTTTTTGAATTCGTTGGTATACTCTTTTAATTCTCAGGAGCAAATATTCTTTTCGTAGTGGACTGTAATTATTTTCTTTATTTATTTCAATAAAAACACGTTGATGCTTTTTGATTATAAACATTTTATTTAATTTTTGTTGTTTTATAAACTAAGGTGTTTGTGAATACGAATTTCTTAAGGAAGTAAGTTTTTGTTTTTTCTTTTATTTCCATGATTAGCTACGTTAATTACAATTCATGTTTTTGTGAAAATTTACGAAGCACCGATAACCACGGTAGAGGTCATGTTATGTTATGAGCGTGTAAAATATTAAGGACAAAGCCGTAACTACTATATGGCTTGAAAATCTGAAAATGGACGCGAACATATATAAATAACATATAACACGTTAAAAACACCCAATCGCAACTTTTTGCTGGTCATCACCAGGAATCGAACCCGGGACCCCCGAATAACAGAGCAAGCACTCTATACTTACTAAGCTATCGAGGGCGTCAAGTGTGTCGTGTATGTATGGGTATGGGCATGGTCTACCGTAGTTGGAAATTTAGAGTTTACCGAAGGAAATTTGAACAAGAATCTATATTTGGACATACTCAGACATACTAAAAAGAAATTTTGAGGAAAGTGCTGAAAAGTAAAATATTTTCGGATCATTTTCGGTTGTACCAGGACAATGATCCGAAACTTGAATTGTTCAAAGTTGGCTCATTTAGAATACTCCTCATGTCATGAACATACCTGCAAATCACCGGACATCAATGTTATTGAAAACCAATTGGTGGTTAACTTGAAAGCGAAATCAAAAACATGAGAACTTGGAAGGCATTGTTAGAAGAGTGGAGTAAAATAACTCCAGACTACACGAAAAAACTCGTAGGTTCGATGCCAAAAACACAAAGTTTCTAAACACAAAGCGGTTCTAAAACAAAATGGATATCGTACCAAATACTAATAAATTAATTATATAATGTGATAATATTAGTTACAAACATATGAACTAATTTTTTTATAGAATATTTAAAACTGCATCATTTTAGATGTGACATGTTTTTTGTTATAAACTGAAATTTTATATTTCTTTTGTTTTATGAAATTAACAATTAATACCGTAGCTTATAATAAATGTAAATTAAAAATAGATATTTATAATTGTTTATTGGATATTTATAGACTTTAAAACAAATAAAAATTACTTGCATCATTTCGGCTGTGACCCACTGTATATTTAGCTCGCTCTTTATTAAACTAGAAATATTTGTCAAAAATGTAAAGTTTATAACATTTTTAAAATATAGTAAAACCCATCATAATTTTAGCCCATTCACTATAGACCTTAGATTATAAAGGGTTATCCAATTCAAGCTTGATAAAGTAAACTTAAAAAAAACACACAAAATATTCGGAATGTATTGTAATTTTTATTTCATTTTACAGATTGATCCTTGCCATTTTTAGTTAAACAAGATATCATTCAAATGTCCTCCACGGGACTTCTTACAGGCCTTGATTCTTTTGAGGTAATTTTCAATGACTTTTCGGCACATTTCGGGCGGTATCTCGGCCATTACCTTACGAATATTAGTTTTCAATTCGTCAAGAGTTTGAGGATTGTTTGCGTAAACACGATCTTTCGCGTAGCCCCACAAAAAGAAATCCAAAGGCGTTAAATCACAGGATCTTGGAGGCCAATTGACATCAGCCAATCGCGAAATCAAACGTCCAGGAAATTTCTCTTGCAAAAGATCTCGATTTGCTCGTGTTACGTGACTGGTTGCTCCATCCTGCTGGAACCACATATCGTCAAGATCATAATCTTCGATTTTCGTAAAAAAATAATCGGTTAACATGCGGCCATAGCGCTCAGAATTGACGGTAACGGTTCGTCCATGGTTGTTCTCAAAAAAATACGGCCCAATCACACCACCAGACCACAATGCGCACCAAACAGTGACTTTTTCCGGGTGTAATGGCTTCTCTACAATCAATTGTGGATTTTCTGAGCCCCAAATTCTACAGTTTTGCTTATTAACGTATCCACCAAGCGAAAAATGAGCTTCATCACTGAAGAAAATTTTGTTCGAAAAATCAGCATCGACGGCCTGTTTTTCCAACACCATGCTCCATATTCTTAAATGCTCCATATTCTTAAATGGCAGAATGTCAACTAAATAAATGACAGCGTACTTGACGTTTATCTTTGACAGATGTCGGTATACAGATTTCTATTTTATCAACCTCGAATTGGATAACCCTGTACTATAGGTAGAATACCGACAGTATTGTTTTGAAGTATCAATTTTGTAATGTTTTTATTATTGTTTTGATATTTTTTTGGAAAAGAGAAAGAAGAATGCGGGATAACAACATTATAAATTTCATAACATCAAGTAGTGGCGGTGTAAATTGTTTTATATAGGGCGGGGGCAAAAAATAAATTAAATGAAAATTATTTTATTTTTAAATTTTTTTATTAATGCATTATAATAATAAAATAATAATTGTATAATATTAAATAAAACTTTTAAAACTAATACAATAAGTATAAGTTAAAGGTAACTTATACTTATTGTATTAGTAACAGAAGATATTTCATTACGTTAAATAAGTATGTACACATAGATTAAAACATTCTAATAAAGATCATAATATTATACCTATGTTATATCTAATGTTATGCTAAATTATTTAAACCATATTAAAATATCCTGTATCGTTAAAATTAATCGATTTATTAATATCAACAATATACTTTTACTATTAAATTTCATAACTGATTTTGAATATTTGTAAATCATATGCTATATGCATATTAATTCACTATACTTGAAATTAAACGAATTAAAAAATAAAATAAATCACAAAATTTAATACAACTAAATAGCGAATCGCTGCCCCATAAAAATGAAATATAAAAATTTTAGCAACGCCACTGGATTTTCAATGACAATTTACGATTTATTTACTGTTATTTTTCTAAAATGAAGAGCAACTTTTTCCCGTGTTTGTTTTTAAATCCGAATGTTTCACTTATTTGTATTCAATTAAATTTAAAATAAATCACCTTTATCACTGAACATATTTAATTATGCATATATATACTATAAATTTGTGGAATATTATTAAAATCAATTAGAAGGTTAATCAGAAAAAGCAATTAAAGAGTTTGTAAACACTGTCAAAAAAGTTACTTGTGAAAATAAATTTCCTTTTTTCTTGATAATCGTGTGTTTTCACACTGGAACACACTACACTTGGTTATTTTAGTATAATAGAGCACTTGATTATTCACTTATTTATTGTAAACTAAATAGTTTTCATTCACATCAATCACAACCAAAAAACACTTTAAAATAACGAAAATTTTCCATTTTTCACCTCATCTGTGTTTCTCTATTTTATGTATATGTACCTCTCGTTTACCCATTCATTTTTAGTACTTCTAGTTTCGCTTGTGTTTTGTATTGAAATTTGTACTGGTACGTTATCTATATAATCTAAGCTATAGACTCATAAGATTGGATGATATCTTTGAAAATGTTACTGAAAGCTCGTGGCCATCTCCAGAATTGGCTGGAATATTATTTAAAACCGGTAAAAAATACTCAATTTCTAAATATAATTTGTAATAGAACGAATCTCAAAAATATAATTTACTTAAATCTTAGGAATTGATCTATGATTTACCTTCACAAAAATGTCAGCTAGAATCTGTAGATGTTTTTAGATTCGACGGTACAACATTTAGAATTAGTCCAATTTTATAAATTACTTTTGATTGATTGATTGATTGGACTGTAGAACCAAGTGCTAGCCAAGAGTCCCGGATAACGCCGGGCCTATTCCTACAGCCTGTTTACATATAACAATAGGAAGGATAGGAAAGGCGACCTAGCGATCGCACGGCACAACACAATTCGAATCTACTTCTAATCTACTAGGAAGGACAAAGGCTTAATAGGTTTAATGGATAACGATGGTATTGCTTTGATCTTCAACAATTGCCTCACTAAATCAGCAACCTGAGAAAAAATAATTTTATTTCACGTGTATCTGGAAATTTCCTGTAATATAATTCTATATTAATATTTTTCAGCTATCTAACAAAATTGATTAATTAGATCAGTCCGGTTTCAAATACCTAGGTAAAGCCAATAGTTAATAACATAATGAAAGCACAATTCTAATGTACACAACCAGCAATTTCAAAGAAGTATTACTTCATAACATCTAAAGATTCCTGAAATTAATTCTTAATTAATCTACCCTACCGGTTTCCTAAATAATATACATATTTATTAATTTAATCCTCTACAACTCCACAACTTACAATAAAATTTCCTGAAATCATAGTAATTTGAATTATATTAACAATTAATATTAAATTATTAATAATTTCTCTAAAACCATTAGCATTTAATAAATTCACTGCAAACTGGCCGTTAAAATAACTCAGTAAACATATATTAATTATTAAACCTGAAAACAAACTGTATGCTTATTACTGACTACTTAATTTATTTAATATATTCAACCTTAAAAAATAATGAAGCGAAACTCACGGATGACGCCGGGATCGCCATACACCTTTATTACATTTAACAAGATGGAAGGATAGGATAGGATAGGCAAGTTAAATATGACGGAATCGACCCGGTTACAGACACCTAAGTAGTTGATAGTTAGTAAATTGTTAGTGTTGAAAATATAATGTAAAGCGGTTAGCACAAGACAGCACAATTATTTTTAATTTTTTTTTTTTTAGATATAAATAATCAGCATCCTAAAACAAAATTATAATTAATAATGTTGCCATCTAAATTCTAAATGGTAAATTTCTTGAACAAAATGTCATTATTAAAGATTCATTATTTAGAACAGTATAAGATTTAATTAAATTATACTTGAATAAAATAAATGTAGTGTAATGATTAGTACCTATTACCTAAAATAATTTGTTTCTCTTAAAATAAATCGAATTCAAATATTGTAGAATCAGGAAAAGAACCCACAACCTTTCTATCATCAACTGATAGAATCTTTTTGAATCTGTTAATTTAATAGACTTATTTATAAAAAAAATAAAATTAAAAAAAAATTACATACTATATAATGTAAAAGTCACTTGCGTCCTTGCCATCCCTAATCTAATTCAAATATTATGTTTATTTATAAAAATAAAAAATAACGACATCTTGTTTCAACGATAGCTAATCTGGAATGTATAAGGTAATTTATCAATAATGAATGTGTGACAATTATTCCCAATCAGAATTAAATAAAACTATTAAGCTAATCAGGGATCTGTAAAGTGACAAAATTAATAATAAGTAGGTGCTGGTACAGTTGTAGAATCCATTGAAATCAAATAACTCATTTGATTGTTGAGCGCCCCAATTATTAAATAAATGATTAACTAAATATTGAAATAAGAAATTCAAAATTAATCTCTCATTAAATAAATTATAATATTATTAACAACAATTACATAAATAATCAATCATATAATTGATAACCAGTGAGAATTATTTATCCAACCTAGAACAAGCTAACAAAACCTTTATATATTTACAGTCTCCTGAAGTAAGCTAGAAAAAAAGTTTAATTAAAGAAATTCCATGAACCCCTAAAATAAAAACCTTTGTATCTAAGTATAGCAATATTTGTCTGCATTTAAATTTTATTCTGTGCTTCCACACTATATCTGTAACTTTAAAAATTCAATATCAAATTTATTAGCAAACCCGATAGTCATTATACGATTCCTACCTTGTCTGCTTCCTAAAAAAAATCATGAAAATTTGCAAGCTTCTTAAGAAAAATACTAATTAAAATTAAAATTTAATTTAAACAAGAAACTGGTAACACTGTTTTGTAACTTTATAGAATTTCCCTCCACCAACACTTTAATGTTCCATATAACTGTAGTTTTATTGATCTAATAATAATTGATTTAATAATATTAGTAATATATTATTAAGAATTAAATTGAAATTAGAATTCGACCTATAATTAAAAATTTCTAATTTGGTTAATCATTGAAATAAAATATAATCCTGGCGACGGAAATTGTCTCTTCAATGTAGTTCTTGAAACAAACTAACTTCTTGAAAAAATTTGGAAGCTTTTATACCCAGTCAAATCTATTGAAAGAGCTTATAAGGAAACAAATACTTTATTACAAAATATTTATCTAAATCAACTTAACCCGAAATTAAAATTTGTTCTGGTTATGTGCAAATTATAATTTATTAATTTCTAATAATAAAACTCAGTATTGATAATTGTCCAATCAGAAAACTTTAAAGAAATATAGTATAATTATTAAATATCTCGGATGGTCAAGAATCTTAAATTCTTAAATAAATTAAATCAGTAAGAATTAGAGATACCGACCAACCAAACAGACTGCAACACATTAATTAATTCCTAAAAAGCGATCTCCTGCTAACATCAATAATCAACTATAGTTATGCTTTACAAAACCGTAATGATATATGACAGATTTGAAACGTATCGACCGATCATCTTAAAATTACTAAAATAATTTTCCCCACGAAAGTGACAGCAAACTTCAACAGAAACATCAATAACATTCATCAAAAGACTAATTTGTAATACAATTCGAAACCTCAGGCAATGGTTTTATGTAAGATTGTAAATTTGCCTTATAATATTAATAATTTATAACTACGTCAACTCCTAAACAAAACAATTTTAAATAGCCGATAACTTATTATTAAGCATTTTGGTCTTTCAACACATCGCACAATGGGAAACTATTACGTCGATCGACACTTCACAGCCAAAAACGCTTAAAGGCGGTGATTCATGTACAAATCCTATCCGACAGACACAAACAATAATCACTCTGATTGGTTGAATGTCGGCCATATTTTTTTATCGTACGACAAAAATTAAAAATTGAACATTGCTCAATTTTGTATAAGATTTGAGAACAGAAGAATACATAATAAAAAAAAATCTAAACGAACAAAAGTAAAAACACTTTTTAGGTTGCTTGCTTTATAAAATGTCAAAATATATCCATACGACAAAATTTTGTACATGTATCACTTACGTGTGAAATTCATTTTGATCGTATAAGACAAAAAAATATTAACTAATCAGAGTGACTACTACTTACGTCAGCCAGACAAAATTTATACATGAATCACCACCTTAATAATGAACATAAATATAGCTAACGATAGAGCATATGTGAAGAATACCTTCCGTACGATGAGAAACATAATGTTCAATGACACCGCAGACACCGACCTATCACATACTCAAAATGAACGAACTCCATTCAAATTACTTTAAACATCAAAGAAACATTTATTGTAATACAGTTCCACCATATCCTCGCAGCCACTGTGTATATTGATCACACATCTCGTCAAAACCCAATGCAGTTCTCTATAGCATAGAGAAAAAGTGTATCTCAACCCCAATCGCTAAAGACATAAATTTAGCAAATATGTATCTATATAAAAAAATAAGCTGATGAATTTGAATAAATCCAAATAAAACGTAAAAACTATCAAAACGCAGAAACACTCTCAAAAACATCGGTCCCGGTTGATACATATCATCCATCCACGATCTCAAACAAAAACGCAGAGAGATCTAAAACAGAAATTCTAGAACTACTACTACTACTAAAACTATTTAATCAAACTTGACACATAAAACAGCGAAACACCAAAGAAAAAAAACGCATACAATAATGAAAAAGCCAAAAAATGAGCATCTGAATAGCGAAACCGTTACGAAAACAACAACAAAAATCCATGATTCGATCGCTTTTTTTTTAATATTCCTTCGTATAGAAAAACATTTACACACACAAGCACAAAAAGTTAATACATATATAATATAACAATGCAAAATGAAACATGTAAATAAATAAAATTAAAACAAAAACTCCTATGATCATGAACATTGTTCCTTCGTACACCCACACATACACAGCTAAAAGCATATCCAAAGCAAAATCTACTTAAATATAAGTCCTGCTTACTCTTCCATTGACATATACCTATTAGAAAAAAACTAACAAAGAGTGTGTTGGTTACACTAACAATGCAACGTAAATTTGAATTTTGTTTTCTACATTTTTTTTGTTTCTGCACTAATACACTTAAACTTAGTTTTTCAAAAAAAAATTACTATGAAAAAAAAAATTCCAATACATCTTTACTTAGTTATTGTTTATTTCATATGTGTGGAGTTAGCAGGACTTATATTTAAGTAGATTCTGTCCAAAGCATACTGAAATGCATATCCCGCCGGCCGCCACACACCTCCAATACCAATCTCCATATAAAACATAATATGCTAGCAAATAAACCATATATACATAATTATATACAAAATACTAAACACAAAATATACATACATATGCGCAAAACAAAATATGGCCCATGCCACACGTAAAAATAAAAAAAATAAAAAAAAAAATCCGGATTTTTCTTCGTTTCTTTCCCCGTTTACCTATGATACAAGTTTTAATTGCGACTTAAACAAATTTTCTGTGCAATCACACAACTCAAACATAAATGAAATAAAAAATATTTCAAGGACGTATTTGACTCATTTTAGTTAAAATTTTATTTAAGAGAGAGCAGAACAAAACATTGGTTTAAAAAAAAAAAAAAAAATCAAAATACAAAAAACGCTCGTGTGGAATGGCCCTATTGGCGATTTTCACCGAATGTAGATAGCGTTGATTTCTACGTCTACAAGGGGGACGAGAATTGTCAAATCCATTGTTATGACAGTTTTAATCCCCCTTACTTCATAGCAAACTGTGATTCAAATTTTGTTCGCCAGATGTCAGCTACTTTGTTGCAAATCGCGAATAGGATTCAAAATTACCAAAAGCAGAAAATACGCAAAATAAACAAGCATAGTCTTCTTAGCAAAAACAAAAACAAAAATTGTTAGCAAGTGTAACAAAAAAGAACAAAAGAATTGAAAAAACCCTTTCTCGCGCAATCAATACTTGAATAAATTGCCACTACATGAGGATACTACTTAGTACTCTACACCTTTATGAGTTATAAATATGTTTATATACTCAAATTTTGTTTTTTTTAAATTTATATGTAATAAAATATGTAATAAAATCTTTAATAATAAGAAATTAAATGAAAAAAACACTTATCTTAAACATCAAACAAATCAACAAAGTCCTACATATTGAAAATTTACATACAATGCGTATGATGCATTCAAACAACGGCATCAAAATACATACAAACGAAATTGTTATATACATATTCTACGCCTTGCGAGCGCATCACACACAAATTAATAAAATCATGCAATATATATAACTTTACACCTTACTTAACACACAACTATTATTTTTAATATTATTATTTATTTATTTATATACTAGAGTCTAGAATATGAATATATTATTTAATTAATTTAAACACATTTGAATTGTTTACTTATTTAGAGGAGAGACAAAAACACGTCTTTCCTCTACGACGTTAAATCGCCGACCTCCAATTTTATAAATTACTTTTGAAAATAAATTCCAATCGGAAAAATAATCAATTTAACAGTGTAATTTTTAAATAATCTGCTTAGCACAAACTTCACTATCATCTTTTTACTAAAGTTGAAAGATCCCTGAATAACAAAGAATTTCCCATGGGCACCTTCCTAGATATTACGGTAACATTTGACAGCACATCTTTTGTTGCAATTATCAATTCGTGTATCAGAATTGGAATCGACAACACCATTAACATCTGGATTGACTCGATGCCATAATCTTGCATTGGCAAGATCGAGTTGTATTGATTTTCAGACTAATGGTAAACAATGTAACAGTTAACAAAGATTATTCGCAGAGTTGTGTACTCTTATAAAGGGTTATCCAATTCAAGCTTGATAAAGTAAACTTAAAAAAAACACACAAAATATTCGGAATGTATTGTAATTTTTATTTCATTTTACAGATTGATCCTTGCCATTTTTAGTTAAACAAGATATCATTCAAATGTCCTCCACGGGACTTCTTACAGGCCTTGATTCTTTTGAGGTAATTTTCAATGACTTTTCGGCACATTTCGGGCGGTATCTCGGCCATTACCTTACGAATATTAGTTTTCAATTCGTCAAGAGTTTGAGGATTGTTTGCGTAAACACGATCTTTTGCGTAGCCCCACAAAAAGAAATCCAAAGGCGTTAAATCACAGGATCTTGGAGGCCAATTGACATCAGCCAATCGCGAAATCAAACGTCCAGGAAATTTCTCTTGCAAAAGATCTCGATTTGCTCGTGTTACGTGACTGGTTGCTCCATCCTGCTGGAACCACATATCGTCAAGATCATAATCTTCGATTTTCGTAAAAAAATAATCGGTTAACATGCGGCCATAGCGCTCAGAATTGACGGTAACGGTTCGTCCATGGTTGTTCTCAAAAAAATACGGCCCAATCACACCACCAGACCACAATGCGCACCAAACAGTGACTTTTTCCGGGTGTAATGGCTTCTCTACAATCAATTGTGGATTTTCTGAGCCCCAAATTCTACAGTTTTGCTTATTAACGTATCCACCAAGCGAAAAATGAGCTTCATCACTGAAGAAAATTTTGTTCGAAAAATCAGCATCAGCAGATTTAATAATTTTAACGCGTTGGTCGATTGTTAAATGCTCCATATTCTTAAATGGCAGAATGTCAACTAAATAAATGACAGCGTACTTGACGTTTATCTTTGACAGATGTTGGTATACAGATTTCTACTTTATCAACCTCGAATTGGATAACCCTGTAGCATTGTTGTGACTCTTGGTTATCGAAGATGTTTTAGTCAAACTTCAATAGTCCATATTTTGTGTGCAGGATTATGGTGACGACCTAAGCATAACTATCTCAGAGAAGAATCGGAATGTTATTTCTGACGACTCAATGCAACAAACCCTCCACACGGTGGAGTCCTGTTGGCAATAAAAACCTTCATGTATATCTATCTAAAACTGATCTGGTGACGAACAATGGTGTTCACCAAACTCAGATGTCAGGATGGTCTTATTATTCTCATTATTTTTGGGAAGCGTGATTTCGAAGCATCTGGGTAATAATTTGGGCTATACATTAAGTTAAAATTCCTATATTGAACATAAATTTCCAAAACCGACTACTACCGACTTCTTGGGGATTGTCTCCGAAAATGTTGTACTTTATCTACAAATCATTAATTTTACCCATGGCGAGGCAATCGTATAGAGCGACTCGGTTAATACAATGAAGCATGGAGGACTACTTTATTATATATATATTTTATACCTACGTTCAAAAAATTCACAATACATATACAAATTTCATTATTTACCTCAGTAATTGATAATACAAGACTTTAATCTTATAAAATTTTATTTATTATTTATACAATTATAAATAATTTACCTACTCAATACTGTAGATCCCAATTAATTATTTAAGTATGTAGATTATAGTTAGCACTTGGTACAGATGTTTATATGATTAATGATTTTCATGTTAGTCAATTTTTATCAATAAATTTATTGATATATTTTATATCCGATAACCAGTACATAAGAAATATTTAGCATTAATTTAATATCATACTGTTTGATTTGAATGTAGTTAAGAAGATATATATTTAAATAATCTGTAGAAATATTCAAAATAATAATTTAATTAAGTAAATCAGTGTTGCATTTTAAAATGTTTATAGAATTTTTCTACGGACTTACACAAAAAGGATCGTAAAGCCGTTTTCTGACATTCGAAAATATCTTTTCCCCAATTGTCTATCCAATCATTTGAGCCCTGTTTTTAAATATGGACACGGATCCTATTTGAACATCCCTTAAACTATTTTCTTCAATGCAATATGGTACAAAATGGACCATCCAATGCAATATAGTGCAATTCGATGCAACGTTCTGCTGACGGAACTTAGTGGAACATAACACGACATCTCTCAACACGATGTAACAAAAAAAAACATGATGAAAACATGGTGAAATGACCTGGTGCATAATCTTATAACAACAACAGTGACACATCCTACAACATGGCTCAACATAACTTACCATTGTGCAACATCACGCAACATTGTGCAACATCATAGGATATGGTGCAGCATGACGGACCTTCTGACTCATCACAATCCTTCGAGCCGAAAGAATTATTAAACCGTATCGGGCCCCACCGAAAAAATGAAAAAAGTATCGGGCCAATCCAAAAAAAACAACATAACGCAACTTGATACAAAATCGCGTAACAAAGTAAGTTGATGCAGTATCACGCAACATGGTGCAACATTACTCAACATGATGCAACAAGGTAGACGTGGCAACATAACAGGAAATCCCTCTAACATGGTGCAGTATCCAACATGCAGCAATATAATGCAACACTGAAGACATCACGCAACAATGATGCAACATCATGCAACATGGTGCAATATACCACAGCAAGATGCAATCAGTTTTTTGCATTCGAAATCCTGTTAAGCAAAATTTTATCAAAATCGTTTAAGCCAAATAAAATTTAAAAAGAATACGCCAAGTTCTTTTATTTGCCTCCATGAATGAGGCCCCATCGGAATGGATTCTTGACACTCGAAATTTCCTTATAACAATATTTATCAAAATTGTTCGAGGAAACTTTTTTCGTGTTTTAAATGGGACCCTATTCCCAATAAAGTACCTCCTAAACGAATATTTCCAAAAGTAGGACTCATCACAATCCATTTATGCGATTAGAACAGCCTTATCTTCGAAATATGTATTAAAATCGCTCAAGCCGAAAAAAATTAACAAAAGGTACCAGGTCCCACCGAAGGACTCCCTAAAGGATATTTCGTGGAAGAGCGCATCATAATCGGTTGCTGATATTCGAAATCGCTCCTCCAGCAATTATTATATAAATGGCGCAAGAAGAATATAGGGACTCGTGCCCCACCGTGCGACCCTCGTAACGGATTTTTCTGGATTTAGCAACGGTCGCAATTGAAACCTGGCTTTCAAAAACCCTTTACTCACCGGATTTTAAAAAAAGGGCAGTCGGCTGCTGGTTACTCGAAAACGCTCCCCCCAGCGATTTCAAAAGAATTCTGCGAACAGAAAAAAAAATAAAAAGAGACCTGGGCCCCGGGACGGACTCCTTTAACATTTTTTTCCTAAAACAGTTGCTGGTATTCGAAATCGCTCCTCCAACAATTTTTATAAAAATCGCGCGGGCCGAAAAAAGGATTCTGGCTCCACTGGACGGACGACCATTTAAACGGTTTTTGTCAAATTTAGCACCAATCCCAATCGAATTCTGGCTTTCCACAACCCCTCCACTTTCCCCCTCTAATTTTTTTTAAAAAATCGTCTGAACTGGAAACAATTAGAGAAACGGATCTAGGGCCCACCGGATAACTCTTTCAACGAATTTTCTTGAATTCTGGACTAATTGCAATCAATTTCTGGCAATTGGGAACCTTGAAATTTTTTAATAAAATCGTGTGAACCAAAAAAGATAAAAATTAATAAAATCGTGCAAACCCTTCAAAAAATACTGTCCTGCACTAGATGACCCTCTGAATGTGTTTTCCCGAAATCAGGATAAATTGCAATTAGTTTCTGATACTCAAAAACCCCACTCAGTATTTTGTCGACCCATTGAACGAATTTTCCCGAAAATAAAATACATCACAATCGCGGTTGGTGGTGTTCGAAAACGCGTCTCCATTAATTTTTATAAAAATGGTGCGAGCCGAAAAACAAATTTAAAAAATCGACCAGGGACGACATTCTGAAATCTTTTTGGTGAATTTAACACTCTCATAGATCTCACATGGCCGCATTTTGGTAGATTTTTTTAATTGTTAATTTCCTTATTCGAGGCGTGGTAGCGAGAGCGGTTTTTGGATTGGGGCAATTTTGGCTTTTAAAGTGAGAAATTTCACGTTTTTGTTTCCATCTGTTTGTGATATTTTTATGTAGATGACAGGAGCTTGCGCCTTTTTTAGATGCATCGCAGAGTCCATGGAGCTGGACACAAACTTTTAATTTGTGATTCTTATAGAATACATCACGGTCGCTTTCACGAGGCTTTGATTGGACCCATATTCAACGTTAAGTTTGGTTTACTGGTTTAGAGATGTATTTTTCAAGTGTAGTTCTTACTTTGAACTCGAAGGAAAAAAATTTTGAATTCCTAAAATGAAGTATGTACTCCCTATCAGAAATCTTCTATTATGAGAATCCATTATGTAAAAAAGCAATTCTTACATTTCCGTAATATAAATAATTCAGACCGATAAACAAAATAAAACAATCTGATATTAAACACAGCACATGACTTTCTAATTATTTTGTTCCTCAACATAACCATTTGGTACCGAAATTGTGAAACCTTCTCTTGATTACAATACTCCTCTCCTAAATGTTACAAAGGATATTCTGTACGAATAGAGATTTAGATTTGATTCAAGTCGGATTGTTTTCCAAGATATTATTTTCATTTATTAATAGACATCCATATACTATACACAGATATGCAGACATACACAAATATTTATATAAACTGAAGATTAAATCATTCATCCCTTATTAAATATTTTTTTCGTTCCGTTTAAATTTCCATTCAATCAGATCGATAATAAATTTTCATTTCTGTATAAATATTCAAAATGTACTGAACGGATTGAAATTTGTTTGTGCTTTCCTCGTACGTTGTTGTTGTTATACGTTCTAGGATGTTTTATTAATCTCTATTGTTGATTTATTATTATTTGTCTTATGGTATTAAAATATAAGGATTTCTATTTTTATTTTATTTTCCAAAGAAATTTCTATATCTTAGGACATTTTATTGATTCAGTTGCTGTGGAATTTTTCTAATCGATCTTTTAATAATAGGATCCTTTAATGGAAGAAGTTTACTTACCTTGAACAAATTATGTCAATCAAAATTGATGTTAAGACGTCATCCCGTTGTTATCGAAACTTGGACTGGATTACATGAAAAGATACACATTTGAGTGCGGCTGTAACAATTGAATCATCCTTTAAGTATAAATCTAAGGGTTTTGCTCAATTGATGGTCCACTGATGCCGTCTCACTATTTAAAGAAAATTTTCTGAAAATAATGGCAATGTAAGCGCTGAAAATTTCGTCATCAAAATTGAATTACAAATTTTTATCCAAGCTCATGGTTTTTAAAGACGATTAGAATTTGATGGATTACTTATTGTTAATATGAGCTCTTTCTGCTGCTATCTTGGCAAATTACATGCGATATGTAATTTCTATTTAGACCGTTAAGGGGGGCAACTGATGCAACTTGATGGTGTTTCAAGAAGATTTAAATTCGCTGAAACGCCCCATTGCTATTGATGGAACGACGAGTTTGATTTCTTACTATTTCTCTTGTCGGTCTTTTCTGGTCACCGCAAAGAAGCCCATATTTCTACTGTTGTTTAATATAAGTATTGTTTGAGTTATAAGGAAGTCGTGAAGCCACCCTTCCTATTTTTGAAGAATCGTTTTCGCCAGTTTGAATTTCGTTTAATTTCGGATCACATTTCGTACATTTGTTTTATATCAAATACATTTAACCCTGACGGCGTTGTTCAGCCTTGATCGTAAACTGTTGAACTTTCAAACTGTAACAGATCAACAATTTTCATGGTTTTTATTTTTGTATCGCTTTTCGAGAATATTTCAGTTACTGCATTCGTCGCTATGTGTTTCACAATGGAAAATAATTGTTTGATAAATAAAACTCCACTATATCCCTTTATTAATCCCCCAAATTAATAATTTAAATTTTCAAAAAGGTTTGGTGGATGGAATACATGATGTGTTAATGTACGGTAATTAAGAGTTACAAGTCATTAAAATAATAAAATATTAAAACAATAAAAGTTATAAAAATATTTAAATTACAAAACGAAAACAAAAGATTTCAATTTAATAAATGGCAGAGTAAGCGATGAACCTCAAAAAGAGATTAAGGCTCTCTCTGCGTCAACGCAAAATCACAACTACTCCCAAAACTAATCACAAAACTCACCACCTCACTCACCCACGGCTAAACGTGCATGACTTTATTTTTCTGTTAGATATCTTTGCAAAACGTGATGGGTAACCTTAAGTTCTCCAATTGAAGCCAATTCAAGGTCCGCTACCGTAAAGTCTGCTTCAACAAGCAAATCTCTCTCTCGAAGAAGTATCAAACTAAAAATTACTGAAAACGACTCGACTGCCTCCACAAAGTATGTAGTTCAACAGCTTTTTGGGTACACGGCCATAATCGAATGTCAAGGTTTGAATATTAGGAACTTCAATAACTGTTCTGTTTGA
The DNA here is from genome assembly GCA_947310385.1 of Nephrotoma appendiculata. Classification (NCBI taxonomy): domain Eukaryota; kingdom Metazoa; phylum Arthropoda; class Insecta; order Diptera; family Tipulidae; genus Nephrotoma; species Nephrotoma appendiculata. Next base: position 81,805,352 of record OX371225.1, read on the forward strand.
TAGCGGAGCTTCCATAAGTATTTTAGGTAAAAATTCACCCTATCGCATATAAAAATTAGGTCTGAATCTAGTTAATTTGAATTCCACTATCAAAGCAAGAGATGGAACTCCTAATGATATTAGTGGCTTTGGAGAGAGGTACCGACCCTCGAAAAATAACTTTTTCTTGGAATAGGTTTTAGGTCTAAATTTAATCTTGACCTGAAGGAAGTATAAGTATATAATCTAAAAGGTAAATCGAAAAAAGGCAAATCGAATCACCATATTTTAATTGATTTTCAAAACGCGACCTTGGAAAATCGAATCTTAATTTTCATCATTTGAAACTCAAAGATTTGGTAGAATAGACGTACTGGAGCATACTATCAACGTAGCATAGGCGTGGCCAATCAAACAGATATACTATAATGTTTCTCCGGCTGTGCAAGGCCTTAGATAAAAAAAATCTGAATACAATGATTCAGATTGGCACCATAGAAGATAATACGAGTAGAACATGAACTTCACCGGTGATGTTTGTCAACAAACTGGACGGGAAACCGTGGTTATGTTACAATTCTTGCAAGTTAAATAATGTGACAATTAAGGATGTCTTTTCATGCCCATAATTGACAGAGTTCTACGCTGGTTGCATCAAACCAAAGTTATTGATTGAGTTATTTTTTGTAGGTGCCATTTACGGTATCTGGTAGGTGTACAATTAAAAATGTAGGTTTCCAAGTTGGCAAGAATGGCATATAAACCGACTTTGACAGTGTAGCTATTTGCGCTTCCCGAGTCCTATAAATGTGAAACAGACTAGATGTTGGATGTGGCAGGATGATATCAGAAGTATATCCTCAATTATGATAAAGTCTTAGTCCTAACAAGATATTACTCGTAGGGGTTTAATTTTACTGTTGCGATAAACCACGCCAGTCTCAATTTGTTTTGTTGCGGAGGCGTTTGTTGTTCCCAGCAGTCTTTCTAGAGCATTTTGCGATTTAGATGTAGAACTTGACGCAACTATTCCTTCTTTAGCGGTGGTGGATCTAAATTTCAACATAGAAAATTACCTCCTCGCCAGATAACTTTCCCCGTCATCGTATACAAACGAAAACCAAATATAAATACGTTTCGAACCTGCTAATCATACCTATGTTCTTGAAAATTTAGTATGAACATTTTGATACCAGCACGGCATGTCGAGTGCTCTAATCATTCAAAAATGTTGTGACAGCATATTACAGCTGAAACACGAAAACGTTTGGATGCTTCGTATAGGTATTATTGGCGGCCAAGAATGTGGAAACAAAATTAGTAAGGATGTTAAAATACTTAGTTCAAATTGAACATTGGTCGAAAAGTATAAAAAAATATAAAAATATAAAAATTTGATAAGACACAGAATGCGAATCGCTTTCGAAATGTAGCGTATTCCCGCACAAAAATTGTTATAAATTTTGTAACTTTAAAACCAATTGAAAAAAAAATTGCGAAAGTTAAAATGATGCGTTTTATACATTTGGTGTTACGGAATCAATAGTTTCTGATAATGGGTTGCAATTAGTTAGCCCTAAGTTTTTTTCTCCAAATTGGGAGATTCCAGTGAATTTTTGTTCGGTATACCGTAAGTAACAACTTCAATAGAAACTTTTTCGTTTTTTGCAAGTTCCTAGATTAGTTTTCCAAAGTTCTAGATCAATTTTCCAAAATTCAAGCGGAAATAACTATTCAGCTCTGTACAGCAACGGATTGATTGGTCGGAATGAAATTTCACATAATCCACATTAATTAATTTATTTCACATAAATTAAGATATCAAACAAATATGCAATTTTAGACTTTAACATATACTGTAATACACAATGACTGTGACAAATGAAAGATCTACTTCCTGCATGTAATAATTGTAATCTAATTTTATTTCTCTAACAATTTTAATAAATTATAAAGTAAGATTTTTTTACATTTAATCTTCTTGCATGAGATTATTTTAGAAAATTATGCTTTTATATTAATATTCACTTCGTGGTTGTAAAATAAATAATCAGATTAGATGCATTGTACATTATATTAAAGTATACTATTGATCAATATAGATTTAAATATCCAATCAAGTAGATTTAAAGTTTTGACCAGTTATTTTGAAAGAGTTTACTTCATTCGTGTAATATTTGTAATCTATTTTTATTTGTGTTAATATTTTAATTAAATGAATTAATATACATATCATGGTGATATATATTCATCTTGCATATGACTATTTAGAAAAATTTTACCACACGAAAATTAATATTCCCTTCGTGCTTGAAATTGTTTGTTTGTTCAATACGCAAAAGAAATATTAAGATTACAATTATTTTGCTGCATTTTAAAGAATACCGTTGCTTCATTTAAATTAAGTTTTATTTTGTACTTAAATTTTTCTGTATTACATATTGATTGTGATCAATGATAGATCTACTTAAAAATTACTTCTCTAAAATTACATCTAATGTGTAATATTTTAAAGTTTACTGTTGGTTAATTTAAATTGAAGTATCAAATAAATGCATTTTGTATTTTAATTTATACTGTAATATATTGATGCGACAAACAAAAGAGCTACTTTCTGCATGTAATAATTGCAATCTGATTGTATTTGCTTAATATTCTAACAAATGTTAAAGTTCGACCTTATTACATTTACTCTTCTTGAAAGTGATTATTTTACAAACAAAAAGAACAAAAACATTCACGCGAAAAAGAACACAAATATTCACTTCGTGCTTGTAATAACCTGTTAATGTAATACGTAAAATAAATATAGAGATTACATGCAATGTACAGTGTATTAAAGTATAAAGATCCAAATATTTAATCAATAAATTTTGTATTTTAAATGAAATTTTACTACAAATATTACAGTTATTTAGGAAAGATTTACTTTCTGCATGTAATTATTGTAATATATTTTTTTGTGTAAATATTTTAATTAAATAAATAAACACAATTATTTTAAATATTTTCTTTTTGCATGTGACTATTTCACAATATTTTACCACACGAAAATTAATATTCACTTCGTGCTTGTAATAATTTGTTTTTTAATACGCAAAATATATATTAAAATTTCAAATGCGCAGCATTTTAAAATATACCGTGCTACATTTAATTAAGATATCAAATAAATGCATTTTGTACTTAAATTTTTATTGTACTACATAGTGACTGTGACAAATGAAAAATCTACTTCCTGCATGTAATAATTGTAACCCGATTTTATTTGTGTAAATAGTGTAATAAAAAAAGAAGTATCACATTATTACATTTATTTTTCTTCAAGATGATCATTTTCCAAAATGTGGCGAAAAAGAACATTAATATTCATTTCGTACTGGTAATAATTAAATTATTTAATACGCAAAATAGATATTCAAATTATATGTTATGCACAGCAGATTAAAGTATATTATTCATTCATCTAGATTTAGATATCAAATCAAAGCATTTTGAATTTTATGTTAAATTGTAAGACTATTATTACAATTATTTTGGCAGAATTTACTTCCTGCATATAATGCAGTCAATCAATTTTTATTTATGTTAATATTTTAATTAAATTAATAAATGGAATTATTTTAAATAGATACTTCTTGGTTAATAAATGAATTTTGATTTTAAATTTTTACTGTAATACATACTGGTCATGATCATTGATAGATCTACTTCCTGCATGTAATAATTTAAATCTGATTTTATTTGTGTAAATACTGTAATAAATGACAAAGCAAGACTTTATTACATTTATTCTTCTTGAATGTGATTATTTTACCAACTTAAACGAAAAAACACAATTATTCACTTCGTGCTTGTATTATCTTGTTGATTTAATATGCAAAATAAATATTGATATAATATTGATTCTTATAGATTTAACTATGATAACATAGTAAATTTTTTATTTTAAATTAAATTTTAATACAAATATTCCAGTTATTTTGGGAAGATTTACTTCCTGCATGTAATAAATAATTGTGATAGATATTTTTATTTTCGTTAATATTCCAATTAAATAAATAAGTGAGACTAGTTGTGTGCGTACAATGTGCAGAACTCTAAAATATAGGACGGATCAATTTGGATTTAGACATAAAATAATACAGTTTTATCTTAATCTAAACTGGAATAAAGTGGTTAAAATATTTCCAAATATTATAATTCATTTCAAATTTTTATTTGTAATGCCATATGTTTTTCATACTATGGCAATCGCCCTAGTTTATCTGACTTGTTCGCATAAATTAATTATGATTTTTCCACAGATTAAGAGATTCCACTAAATTTTGGCCAAAATCAGTAGACTGGAAGTAACAGCTTTAGTAGGAACTTTCTTGTTTTCTGCAAATATTTTGGAACTATGTATATAATTTTCAAGAAAAATTATTATGAACTAAAAATTTTTTAAATTAATTTGGCAGTAAGACAAGTTATAAATCAATTTTCAAAAATTTAAGCGGAAATAACGGTTTACGACAAAAAGCCGTTTTCGACAAAAATTCCACCCTGTACAGCCCAGATAAACTGATTAGTGATTGATAGAGAAGAAACTTCATACATAAAGCTTTTCCACAAATTAGTGGAACCCAGTGGACTTTGGCCGAAATCGGTTCACAGGAAGTGACACTTTAAATAAAAGCTTTTTCGTTTTTCCTTAGGACGTGATATCTTCAATTGGAGGTTTTTTATTTTTTGGGTATCACCGCAACATTGAACTAGCCCCAACAAAACTTCATACTTAAACTTTTTCGATTAGTTGTAAGATCATTGCAAATTATGAAAGTTGCAGCTTTCATGCGAACTTTTAAACTTTTGCAAATTTGTTGAACAGTTTACCATTTGCAAGAAGTTGAAGATTGAAGTTGAATTTTTCACTTTAGAAATCAAGAGTGGTGTATTCGAGATTTATGTATACATACATTTAAAAGAAAGTTAGATGTTGGCCACAACATATGCGCCTTTCTAGTTTTTTAGCTACATCGTTAATTTTTAAAGCTTAAACAATAAGAAAGGAAAGCGGAAAATTTAATTTAAAAAAAGAAATGAAAAAACATAAAAAAGTGTGAGTTTACTGTATTTTATAAACAAAATAGTGGACGGCGTTCATAGTAACGAAGTGTTTGGTGAACTGGCAATGTAAAGGTGATATTTCGGTAAAATAATAAAATATTTGTATTGATAACCTGATAGACGACAAACGGATTAAAATAACTTTTATATTATGAGATAGTCAGTGGAAAGCTGTGTAAAAATTTCTTTCAGAAAAATCCGCCATACCTACACCCAGGCGGATGACTAATAGGGACAAAACATTATGGATAAAAAGTTTCCATAAATTGGGAGATCCTTGCTATGTGGTATCATCAACGTGTACGGGAAGTCGCAGCTTCCACATATGAAATTTTCAAATGACAAAAAATTAAAATATTCTATAAATTTATAAAGTATAATAATTGAAAAGTATATCATTTATGAGAAAATATGAACTATCAGATTATAAATTAATTTTGCAACAATACTGGTCCAGATCGGTTTTCCAAAACATAAGCGGATATGATCACTTTTGTCAAAACACTGTTTTTTATTAAACATTTTTAAACACACGGATTGACAGAGTGGAATGAAACTTTATGCTTAAGCTTTGGGGGTTTCCCGGCTAGGTTTGGAAAACATCGGTCAAGCGGGAGTGGCAGCTTGTATTGTAGATCTTCCATTTGTGCAAATATTTTAAAAAGTTTATAGCATATTAAAAAAAGCAAAAAACTAAAATAAATTAAATTTCAATCAAAATTAGTCCAAATCAAATTTTTAACTTTACGGAAATGATGAGTTTTGATAAAAACACTTTATTTCACAAAAATTTTAGTAGGCGAATTGACTATTCGAAAACAAAAATCATACTAACGCTTATTTCATAAATTGAGAGATTCATACGAAATGTGGATGACATATTCTGTGTACCAGAAGTGGCACCTGCTGTAAGAAATTTTTTAATTTATGAAGTGAAGATTAGATTTTCAACAACCCTTCTTAAAACCCTCGTGAAACACAAAAATTGCACCCCACCATTTTTTCGCATATTTTAGTGCTTCTGTAGTGTCGTGCGGGCTAGATCTTGTTGGTTCCCTACAGCTCCAATAGATCAACTAGTCAAAATGAATCTTCCACTTAACCATTTTTAGAAACTGGGAGATCTCAGTAATTTTTGGCCGAAATCAGTTTATCGAAAGTGGGAGATCCTAATAATACTTACAAAACTACGATAATGGGTTTTGCTGGAGATCCTTGCGAAGAGAGGTTTAAATCTGCGTACTGGAAATGGCTGCTATTCCAAAGCATTTATAAAAATAAAAAAAAAAACCCAAAAAAACGAGACATTTTTTTTAATAATTCAAGTAAATTTTCATCAAGGGTTGGCCGTTGTTGGTTTTCTGCAATTTAAGCAGGAATAATTATTTTTGAATATTTAAAGCCGTTTTTACCAAAATTCCAGTAACTTAATTTGTTTTTGCTTAAATATGTAAATCAATTAATAAATTGTTAGTATTCGAAATCCATGCAAATTTGTGGCTAAAGAAATTTGTGGGTGTTGGCCACAATATGTTAACCTTTCCATTTTCTCTTCACCATTGATATTGAAACGTTTACGAAGTGATAGTTAAATGTATGTGCAGAAATGCCGCTCATGTTGACTTGGTTGACATATCATATTATTTAAAATTATATAAAATTTGTACTTTAAGGCAAATAATTTGAATTGTAGAATATTTATGATGGAGTCGAATTTGGAGATAAATGTTTAACTACATATTTCCATTATACAAATATTACATAATATCATGTTAAGTCATATATCCATCTTCAAACTATATTGAAATGTTTCTCAAATCTTTAGCATATTTTATGTTCTCTACAAGTGGGATCGGAATACTCACACAGAGATATAAGGGTATAAAAAAACTTAATTTAAAATTGAAAAATTTCCCTCGAGACATTTTTGTGTCTTATTTACAATTGTGAGATGAAAAACGGTTCACAAAAAATCATTTGTATCATTTGAATATATTTTGTATTTCGAATTGATTAAATAAAATTAAATTAAATTAAATTTTTTTTGGTACATTTGGTATCGTTGTGATTATTTGTTATGGTGATATAGGTAGGATTTATATGAAACATATTTTACGTACGTACAGCTTGTTTAGAAAAATTAAAATGTGGTAATTAATTTCCATGGCATAAAATAAATTCTGAAATATTGCAATCCCGCAACATTTATATCAACAGCATATAATTGTTGTACTTTGATGCTTATTAAATAGCTGCAGGTCATTAGAAAATGTATAATGAAATGCACGGTATGTCTCTGTCTATACCAACGTATCTATATTCAGGAGTATCTAATAACCGTAGGTGTTACACAACTAATTGAAATAAGGTAATCTCTAATGACCTGTCCTAGAAATGTATATACAATAATGTAATAAACAACACATGAAATACTAATCAATCAATCATTAATAATGGTATACGATCGCACCTGAAAACATTGATCAAAATACACGAAATAACAGAAAAAAAATACTTTGTTATAAATTATAACAGAATGACTTTACAAAAAATATTTTGCTTCAGTGTTGTAATCATAATTTAAGATCAATAATTTAAGCATATAACATAAAAGCCAAAATGTTTATAATATTTTGAAGGCCTGTTATCTGATCAAGTTTTTATAAAAATTTGGTGCCTGAGATGTAAATATAAAAGATTACACCTTAAGTGAATTAATCGATTCAATCTACTCTGGGATGAGTTTAACAATAAACTGAACAAATTAAATTGGATTATCATAACTTGATTTAGTTTGGTAATGCGATATAGGTTATCAAAATACAGTGTGGATCATATGGGTAGTACATGCAATCGCACATGTTGTGTACAAAATCTGTCCACCAAATAATTAGTTTTGCCCGCACCCTTAACCAAAATGCAAACAGTTTAATATGCCTTGGATAACAGCGGCAGCAAGCTTTCAAGTCACATTAGTATGCGATACTGCATGTAATTTTCCCACAATGTACTAAAAATTGTTTATGTCCATTGCTAGTCATGCAAAAGGCTGAAAGGATTATGACGTGATGACTTCGCAATCGAATTTTTCTGTATCCAAAGTTACTACAATTCAAAGTAGGAAGCTCAGCTCTGGTCAAAATTGACTTAAGTACTTCCTTAACGAAACCAAATAAAATGTTGCGTATGTAACTAAATGTAAACTAAATAATATAAATGAATACTGTACCCACCCAACACGGACGACAAAGATATATAGCGGAATCACGCCAAGGTTGTATATAACCGATTTAGTTTCGTCCTATTTTAATTCAGCGTCACGCTTTAACCACACAAATACCCAATATTTATTTGTGTGGCTTTAAAAAATTGGAAATATAACATTGTGTGGGTGGATTTACAAGGATGGGTCTTTTAATGTCGGCGATATTATTTTACTTCCGGAAAACTGAAATGAATAAATTAATTCATGAAGTAAAATAAAGAATAATATTTATAAAGATTTTGGACCTCGATATTTTACGATCTCTAGATCGTTCCTCAATAAGTGGCATCGCTTTTTCGTTTTTGCAAATATTTTGAAAAGTGATGATTTATGAGAGCAACAGCTATATGAACTGAACTATGATTCTAAGTTAAATTTGTTTTTCAACAAAAATTCGGCCACTGCGTTGTTTTTTGCAAATCAGTTTTACAAATATTTTGAAGAATATATCGTTTACGAGAAAACTGAATGCATGCTTTCAGTGAAAGGTTCTTAATTTAGTATGCAACAATACCAGTCCAGATAAACTTTCAAAAATGTAAGTGGAAATTACAATTCTTAACAAAAAAACTGTTTTGACTTTCTTTTATAAAGAAAATAAAATATTGTAACTAGAAAATTTGCGGCCTCGGGATTTTTGCAGATTTAACATTCGCATGTCACCAAAGTCAAAAAGTCATTTATTTTATTATAAATGTGTGTTTACGAGTATGATCTGTGAAGCCTAGACATTTGTGGCTTCTCTACAACCCAGACGGATCTATTGTTCGGTTTGTGTCCAAATCGGCCCACCTGTAGTGACAGGATCCAGAGTTGCTTTTCCGTTTTTACAAATATTTTGAAAAGTTTAAAAGTTAGAAAATTATTTTAAGCTATAACAGACATTTTTTGGAATAGACATTTTTGACACAAAACTGGATTTCATAGGTTTTTTAATATTTACAAAAAAATAGTGTTTAGAAAACCGACCTAGAATTATAAAACTGTAATAAATTTAAAGATTTATTTACCAGAATGGTTATCATTGTAGATTTTGTGAAATTTAAGCGGGAACGAAGATTTTTGGAACAAGACAGTTTTTACCAAAATTCTGATAAACCGTAGTTTTCTCTTATAAAAAATCTAATGTGTTGTACTGTACATTTATTTCGTTCGTGGTAAAACAAAGTCAGGGAATGGCCACCTCTTTTACAATACTCCATTTGTTTCGATGGGGTTATATTTCCTGAAAAATCTGGCATATGTCAATTTTTTAAAACAGCTATACCACACAAGAAATTTTAAATTTTCCATCTTTTTTGTTTTCCGAACATAATATTACAATCTCTGAGGCCCTGCGCATCGCAAATCCCTCTCACCAATTTTGATAAAAATATTTCGACCCGAAAACCAAAATGAATTTTCCCAAAATTAGAACCCCACCCAAGAAAAATTTCTAAATCTTTAGCACACCCATAAATTTTATGTCATTTGAGTATGGTAAATAAACAAACTACTGAGGACAAAATCATGAAGAAATTATAACGAAGTAGACGTCTTTATAACAACACATACATTATTTGCCGCAACGCAACCAAAGCACAATAGCAAAATATAATGCAAAATAACAACAAACTGAAAGAGCATGCTTGTGCAACGTTCTGCAACGTGTAGCAAATAAATTTTCTTTAAATCGAAACCCATAAATGATCCTAACATCCTGTAAAACCCAAAAAAGTTAAATAATGTAACCTGGTCCCCATCGTATGACACATAAATGTATTTTCCCGAAATAGTGTTGCAACCAATGCAACATCGAGCAACATTCCGCAATATGATGACACATAACACAGGACATATTGTTAATGCAAAATACAGAACTCAAAACAAAATTTGATGCATATGACGAGCAAAAAGGTGGAACATGCACAATAATGCAACATCAGCACTCTTTGTAATTGTTCCCTTGTAATTAAAACCCCTTTATCAACAATTTTAACCAAATCGTACAAGCCAAATACAATTTTAAAAGAAAACTCCAAACCCAACCAGGAACTCCCATTAACAAAGCTCATCGAACTCGATTCCTCGAACTGGAAAACCAGCCCTCACCAAACTTTAAAAGAATCGTTCGAGCTAAACATTTTTTTTTTTTGTAATGGAACCCGGGCCCCACCGAACGGTGGGATTTTAAAATGTGAAATAATAGCAAACCATTCTGGGCATTGGAAAACTTGTTTTACTGCAAATTTTCTTATTGTGTTTTGTGAACTTTGATGAAAATACTAAGAAGGTTTTTGTGAGTAGCAGGAATCAATTTCGATGGGTCCAGATTATGTAGGCATTGGCCAAGGGGTCATTTTGTGGGGCATGAGTTTTTAAATTATTTTTAATTGGTTTTATTAAAAATAGGTGAAGAGAAGTTTTCATTTCAGCGGAAAATCCGTTTAGAGGGTCGAACTATGTGCCTGGGCCTCTTTCTTTAATTTTTTTTTTGGGCCTACACGATTTTTATAAAAATTGGTGAGGGAAGGTTTTCGAGTTCAAGAAATCGATTGCGGTGGCTCTTGAATTCAGCAAAATCTGGTCTGATGGTAATCTGTTGAGTCCCTTTCTTTAATTTTTTTTCGTCTCGCACGATTTATATCAAAATTGCTGAAGGAGCGTTTTCGAGTACCAAAATCAATTGTTTAGTCCCGTTTTTATTTCTTTTTAACTCATACGATTTTGATAAAAATTGGTGACGTGGGGTTTCGAATGCAATTGGTCTAAATTTCGAGAAAATTCGTTCGGAGGGGTGAACGGCTGGCGCCGGTGTCTTTCTTTAATTGTTTTTTGGTTTGATCGAATTTATAAAATTTGGAATAACAGGGTTTTCGAATGTCTGAAGTTGATTGCATTGGGTGCTGGTTTCAGGAAAATAAGTTCAGAAAGTCGTTTGGTGTAGCACGTGTTTCTTTTTTTAAATTTTTCTCGGCTCGCAGGATTTTGGCAAAAATTTGCTGGAGAAGCTTTTCGATTATCAAAAACAAATTTTGATGGTTTCTTATTTTGGGAAGCTACATTTAAGCCGTCAATAAGTTCCGTGCCTGACACATATATTATTTTCGTGGGTTTTATTCTTGATTATTGTAATGTTTTCACGGCGTTGAACCCACTTTTATCTCACTTCAAGTTAATAAAACATAATTTTCATTTACAATTTTATTAATAATTAATTACCGACGTTTCGAAATGTTATCCATTTCATTTTCAAGGTGACTAAAAATTACAAGAGAAAAAAACAACAGTATACAAAACACACAGATGTACAAAAATATAACACAAAGGTTATTATAAAATAAATTAATTTATAAATCACTTACTTAAAATTAATTGTAAATACGTTTATCACAAACAATTATCACATATTTTTTTCAAATAATAAGGAACAATTAAACTTATTAAGACCAAAAATTAAATCTCTCAACATATACCTAGGTAGCTTTTAAAATAATAATATAAAATGTAACTGGACATTTACGTACAGATTGGTACCATAAAGATACTTGGTCTGGCCGTTACCTCAATTATTATTTCTATTTATCGTTAACCTTCAAAATAAACACCGTCACGATTCTTACTAAGAGAATCCTTTCAAAAGAATTTCATCAACAAAATTTTAAACTTCTTACAGCTACGCTAATTAATAATAACTACCCACAAAAATCTATTGAAAAAATTATTATTGCCGAGAAACGAAAACTCCTTCATCCTATTACTATTGATCAAAACATTGATGATACCACAAACAAATTTGTATCAGTACCATATGAGCAACGCATTTTTTATTCCCTCAAACGATTGTTTAAAGTACATAATATAAATTTAGTTGCAAAACCTTTCAACACAGTATATAAACATAGCTTCTCGAAATTGAAAGATAAAACAGATAAATTTTTACAATCAAAATTAATTTATCAGGTGGCATGCAAAGACTGCAACCATACATATGTAGGACAAACAAAGCAATATCTTAAAAAACGTATGTATGATCATAATTACCATATAGGTATCAAAAACCCCACACATAGTGCTCTAGTAGATCATTCACTGCGATTGAATCATTCACCAAATTTTGATCAAGTTAAAATGTTGGATAAAGAAAATAATTGGAAAAAACGTAATATCCTAGAAATGATCCATATAAAGTCTTTTCCGAATGTTATGAACCGTCACACCGATAGTCAGTGTTTACCGGTAAGCTACCTTAATATTATCGATTAACTCTGACAATACTAGATATATGTTGACAGATTTAATTTTTGCAATAATTTTTTGTACTTTACCCGCGAAAACCTCTATTTAATTTATGTGAAAATGTTTTTTTGACAATTGAGCGCCAGTTTTTGTTTTGTTGGTCTTAATAAGTTTAACTGTTCCTTATTATTTGAAAAAATATGTGATAATTGTTTGTGATAAACGTATTTACAATTAATTTTAAGTAAGTGATTTATAAATTAATTTATTTTATAATAACCTTTGTGTTATATTTTTGTACATCTGTGTGTTTTGTATACTGTTGTTTTTTTCTCTTGTAATTTTTAGTCACCTTGAAAATGAAATGGATAACATTTCGAAACGTCGGTAATTAATTAATAATAAAATTGTAAATGAAAATTATGTTGTATTAACTTGAAGTGAGACAAAAGTGGGTTCAACGCCGTGAAAACATTACAATAACCTGACACATAGATGGTAAAAAGTACCGACATTAAAACGATATGTTTAAAAGGTGTATAACAACCGAACTCTTACAAATTAGAGTTGTTACTTTTGTTATTTTAAAAAACCAATTTTGTTTGTTTATTAAACGCCGTTTTTATGATGGTAAAAAAGATGTTCAAGCAAAGCAATGGCTTGATAACTAAGTGTTAAAGGGACTCTGCATCTTTGAAAGCAAACGACGAACGTAAGTCGCCGAGTTCGGCAGTTATTTCAGAAAAAAGAAGTGTAGAAAATCGTTTTGAAAGTGAGATAGCTAACATATTAAAAATATCAAAAGGCCTGGAAATTGATTGATTGATTGATTGGACTGTAAGACCAAGTACTTGACAAGGGTCCCGGATAACGCCGGGCCTATTCCTACAGCCTGTTTACACGTAACAATAGGAAGGATAAGAAGGGTTTTTTTTTTTTTTTTTTTCGTTTTTTTTTTGGGGACAGAACGATCCGGTTTCAGACACCTAGCGATCGTACGGCACAACACAATCTAATCTACTTCTAATCTACTAGAGGAAGGATAAAGGATTAAGAGGTTTAATGGATAACGATAGTATTGGTCTTCAACAATTGCTTCTATAAATCAGCAACCTGAGGGAAAAATTTTATTATTTCACGTACATCTGAAAATTTACTGAAAATTAATTCTAAATTAATGCTTTCCGGCTTCGTAAACGAAATTGATTGATTGAATCAGCCCGGTACAGACACCTAGATAAAGTCGATAGTTAGTAACATTGACAACACAATTCTAATCTACACAATCAACTATTAGATGCTTCATTAGCCAAAACGATTAACGCCATAAAATAAGAAGGTGAGAAAAATGAGAAAAAATTAGAATTTCTTGTAAAATTATTAATATTAGATAATCTTATTATTATTAATATAATTATAATACTGGTTTTCGAAGTTTTACGGGTTTAAATACGGGATTTTGATAACGGAATTTTAAAAATGAGATTTTGAAATTCGGAATTTTAAGCGCAACCCGTATTTATTATTTCTAAGATTGATATGCTTCAAAAAATTTGGAGCTCAACTGGTCTTCATAGTTTCAGATCAATCCTAAATACGAATATGTGATCAATCCATTTTTATCGAGTTAATACAATTTTTAGTTTGGTTTTAATAAAAATTTATCCATTGATAGTTAAACGATTAAATGTGACATGAAATGAAGAATTACTGAAAACGACATGATTTCTTGGTACGTGGCGAGGTACGAACCGAAAGCCTTTTTGTTTTTCAAATTTATGTAATTAGTATGGTAATAATTAATAACACTATATATATCCGGACGTACCAGGAACTGATTGCCATGGGTCCTGATTTTGTAGGAATTGTTTTAGGGGGTCATCCGATAAGGACTCGTTTTTTAATGTTTTTTTTTTTGATTCGCTAGATTTTATAAAAAATTGGTGAAGAGGGGTTTTCGATTGCCAGATTTTGTGAAATTTCATTCAGAGGGTCGAACGATGACCGCGGGTCCCTTTCTTTAATTTTGTCCGGCTCGCACAAATTTTATAAAAAATTGGTAAGGAGGAGGTTTAAAGTTTTAAAGATGAACAAGGGACTTTTTTGCAATTGAGTAAGCTGTCCCTCCGGGGTGCCCCATGTAATTAGGATTTTAAGTTTATTGATTACTTCAAGTCTCTAGTATAGGTGCTTTGTGGTATTTCATCTTCGGTCCTTTAATACCACGTTGGAGTGATGTTGTGTAAAATTACCAAACCACGTTTGATGGTTTTCTATAGTAAGAAGATATATTTTGTAAAAATTTGTGTATCTATTAGTATTTTAGCAGAATATTTTAATTTTTTTCAGGTTGTGGAGGAAGAGCTAATAAAATACCTAAATCTGGTGGAATAACAGAATCGTAGTGGATGAATAACGTAGAAAACGATCCGCATAAACCCGGTCATCATGAGATTTCGTCTCTGTCGTTGGCGGGCTATCTGGAGAAATACTGTTGGTGCGGTCAAAACTCTTAAGTAAGTGATAGCAATTTTTCAAATATCTCGTTGAACATCTTGTTGCGTACGTGCAATCCCTGTAATTTATAACTTGTTGATTCTTAAATACGGATTTGTCGTATAATCCTCGCCTTTAAACCCCAAACATGAAGAGATTTACTAATAGTAATAATAATTCTTCACTTTGTAAATTATAAGCAGATTGTTAAAAAAATATTTTGTTGGTAAACAAATGTCAACAAAGGATAATCACGAAAGTCCACAAAACATTATATGTACGCTAACATCACAAAAATATCATATTTCAATGAAACGAAAATTTTCTAATAATTTTACGGTACCTATCAAAGTCCTTATAATCAATTTTCTAATATCTATTATGTGTATGCATTTTTAATAACCTCGAAATTACAGAAACCGCATACGCACGAAATTTTTTTCGAGCCCTCTAGAGATTTATCTTAGTTATTACGATTATTACGTTTTTAATAGCATCTCTCGTCTAATCATTCATTCATTCATGAAAATGAATAAACATTCAGACAAATTTGAAAATAGATAAAATTAAAACCACATTGCAACAAATTTTCAAATATAATTTTCCCATTTTCTAACTACTGTATATTATACGCAATAAACACGACTAACCACCCTTTGAGTATTTTCGTTTATTTGGCAATTGTACAATGAAAATGTACTAAAACCTCCTTAACAGATTTTTAATGAATGTAATTCAATCTGTATTTATATATGCGAATGAATGAGGGGAAAATATTCTAAAAGATTTTCTTTATTGTCTGACGTATGTATACGAAAATATTTAGTCAACCATCTACTAATGTGTACCCCCCTTGGTATTGAAACAATAGAGATATAAAAAGAAAGTTGAAATATTATTTTCAATGTGTTTAGAATGCATAAAGGACTTATGTGGCCAAGAAACCAGGGCGCTTATGTATTGAACTCCCGTATGGCACACATCTGTTATCGTCTATATGTTCGATGAAGAACTTTTCGATCTCAAATTAGTAAAAAAAAAATTGAAGGTACAATACAATCCCACATAAACCGTTTTTTTGTAGATTTAATCAAAATTTATGACTTAAGATGACATTTCGAATTTTACGCTGGCAAAAAAAAAATGTCGATTTTCATATAGATCGCACACGAATAATCGTATAACGCTTCGTATAAAATTCCCACACCTTCCCCCAATCAAAACTATAAAATTTATAAAAAATACAAACGGATACAACAATTTGGAGGTACAAAACAATTCTTCCGATTTTTTTTTTGTGTTATTATTTATTTCGTTCACCACTTTTGTTTTCCTTAAAGAAGTGAGACAAATTTTTTATTTCCTTTTGTGCTCTCGTCCTTTTTATTTATGTATTTTAAATGTGCCTGTTATACTTATTGATTTTGATTTATATTTATTTGTTTTCATTTTTTTTAAGACATAAAATTAAATTTATAGCGTAAAGATTAAATTTTTTAAGGAAATGTTTTTTACTTCTCTGTGTTTTTGTTGTTAACTAAAATAAAAATATGATGACGCGGATATTTAAAAAAAAATAATTCAAGGAAATAATAAAGTACTCGTAACGAAAAATTGTTATAAATTGCAAAAAATTTGTCATGATTTTCAAAAAAAAATCTGGTATATATGAAAAATTGTTATCTGTTTCTTCCTGGCATTGTTTGTTGTTTGTTGATAAAAAATGTCTTTTATATACGAATGGACTTATATTCAAATGTATATCGCTCTTTGTACCACGAATTGAATGTAATTTCTTTCCGCTGTGATAGACTTAATATCATTTTTTGTCAACCTTGGTTTAATATGACGATACATCGGTTTATTCTACTTCTGGCATCATTGTGCGCCTTCAGATCCCCTACCATGATTAGTGAAATCATCACAAATTTGATTTAAAAAATTTCATAGTGCCAAACATTTTCATAACGATGGCTTCGATTTTACTCAACATATGGTCTGATACGGTTCAGTTCACATTTCGTGAAACAACGCAAAGGCGCTTACAAGACTTGTAATCGAAATTTGAGAACTAAAACAAAATTTGGATCAGGTTTTCCAAATAAAAAGTGAACTGATTCGGATCAGTGGGTGTCATGAGACACGGCAATAGTTACATATAGAATACAAAATATTGTACTCCTCAAAATTAAGTAGATCTAATTATGTGGTGAAATAACAGTTTATTATCAAAAACTTGTCATTAAACTTGAATTTTGGAGCAATGATTTAGACTTTATGAACAAAATTTCAACATGAAGTTTATGGAAAATCTCGAAATCGAAAATATTAATGAAGCGGTTTGGTTTCACTCAAATTGAATAATTTCATAGTACCAACCGAGTTCCGCCTTCATTCTAATTTATTAATTTTTCAAAATCACATTCGGAACACATTTTGGAATCCTATCTTATATATAACATACAAAGAGGGTGGTACTCTAATCGATTGAAATGGCTTAGGTTAATTAAAATTGACACTTTCAAAACGCGTGTCCAAAATTTATATTAGATTACCATTTTTATCATTATTTTTAATAAAAACCGTTCAAAACTCAAAAGCACTCAAAGCAGCATTCAAAATTGAAGCTCTCCAATTTTTAATAAAAGTCCTTTATCACCACAATTTTTATCTAAATCGTTCCAGCCGAAAAAATTAAAAAAAGGTCCCGACTTCACGGAAGTACCCTCTTAAATCAAGGGACCACACGACGCAAGACACAACACGAAGCAACATGACGCAACATAGTATAAAATCTCGGAACGTGGTGCAGCTTCACGCAACAGGATAAATATGACGCAATATGGTGCAACAACAAACTACATCGTATGTGTGGTGGTGCAACAGAACGCATCATTGTGCACTGTCTTGCAGCATGGTGCAACATCATGAAACATTGTGTAACATCATGCAACTTAGCGCAAAATTGTAAAATATCATTCAGAATAGTGAAACTTTAAGCAACAGTTACGTTCCTCTGCACATAACACTACAACAACATAACATTGTTATACAACAACAACAACGCACATGATGGGATCTACTTTTCAAACACGCGCGGAGTATTACATCGAAAACGACGCGCAACAAAAAGTGCAAGATTCGCATAAATGCATGTTTATGCATTTATGCATATTTTAAGATCAAGTGTCAACATGTTAGATTAAGGCATTATTGTAAGTTAGTTGTTAAGTAGTAGTCTCAGTGGAATGTTGTATCTTCTAAAATTAAATAAATAAAATAATAAAATTGAATAAAAAAGATAAACTTAAATAAAATAAAAGAAAAGATAAATAAATGAGAAAAAATATCTTTTTTTAAAAAATCAAGTTCTTGTAAAGTTATAAGTGGCGCAGTTGCTAGAGGATATTTTTTAATATCCAAAAATCCTACGATTAGCGTGTTACAAAAAAAAAAAATGTTTTCAAGTGAAATTACTGTGTCTACATTCGGAGCATAAAAAACGCTCGTATCGAAGGTTTATCGATATTAACTGAATATTACGAAAATAATACAAATAGTAAAAAATAATAAACAAGTGAAATAAATAAAATCAACTTAATAATACATTTTTTTTTTTTCCTGAATCTATCTCACCCCGACCAACGCTAAGTGAAATAGAGCCCTAATAAATACTATAAAAAGACGACCCGGCGTATATACCGGAACAGTGAAAAAAAATAAAAATATAAATTAGAACAACAGAAAAAATAAACGAAAGAGGGAAAAATCAACAGGATCGACGGTTCATCGATGTCTGCAATACAAATCATCATCATCATCGGTAAGCATTTTTTGATTTTGGTAAATTCCTTAAAAACCTATATGATAAATCCCAATTCATTCAATCCATTAAGACTTAATCCACGTTTAACAACTCAAGGAAATTCTACGGTATATAGAATTTCAAATCACAAAAACTATTAGAATTTATCGACGAAATCACAGAAAATCTCACTAAACTAACAGTTGAAAATATTGATCATCCAACGCGAAATTCAAACAAAATTAAAATGTCATTTGACGAAGGTAATCACGTTGATAATGGCGTTGACAATCTGTTCAAGAGTCTCAAGATCCCAGACGCGATCAAAGATCTACCCCACTACGAAGGGAGTAGACACACTCTTTACGAATTCATTGAAAACGTTGAGGAAATCCTCACACTGTGTAACAATATAGATGGGCATCCTTGCTCTAAAATCTTCCTTCGGGCGATACGAAATAAGATCCAAGGTGAGGCAAACGAAGTACTCACGATGTATGGCACTCCCCTAGAGTGGGAAGCCATCAAAGATAACTTAATCACGCATTACGCGGACAAGCGTAACGAAACAAACCTAATTAGAGACCTATACGGTATATCACAAGGTGCTGACAAAGTAGAGAAGTATTTCGCTCGTATAATTGATATACAGAGCACAATCATTAACCACACAAAGTTAAATGAAACAAATGCTATAGTGATAAGAGCCAAAAATGACCAATACCAGGAAATGTGCCTCAACACATTCCTGGCGGGACTGAGCCACGAGGCTCGACTGACGAGAACCGATGGGCTCAATGATTCGGGCAATGCAGTCCAGTAGTTTAAACGAAGCCTTCACGCATTGTTTAAAGGAACAAAATATGACTTACCTGAGAAAAGGTTCAACTCAAAATAATTATAGCACTATACCCGTTCCTCCGAGAACAACAATGCCTAGGATCCTACACGGAAATCAAGGCAATTGTCCACGGAATTACTACACTAGTGGTCCACCAATATCTCAACCAAAGACTGGCCCTAGTTGTAACTATCAGCCCGCTCCACAGTATTACAACCACCGTCCTTTCACTAAACAAAACCCAGGGTCAAATGGAATGAGCCCAACTTACAACAGATTCACATTCAAGCCTCCTATGGTTCCCCCAAGAAAAGCGGAACAAATGGACACAAGATCTGATCATAACAACTATAAGCAATTCTCGAGTATAAACCCAACGAATAACTATCGATTTCAATCAATGGGTCCACCAAGAGTGCGAGCTCAAGAATTGTATACCTCTGAGGATCCGCAAGAACCGTACCCACCAATAGATAACCAACAGGAAGAAATCTGCGAAGAACAGTCGCAACCGTACTTCCAAGATCTTGACGAAGTTGAGGTAGACGATGGAAATTTTCATCAAGATGCCTCCCCGTCGGAATCGGCTACGTAGATGTTAATAAACATCAAACATATGCACTCCCTTACGCCTGAATAAGTCAAAAATATTAAAATTTCTAGTAGATACGGGTTCAAACAAATCTTTCTTAAATCCCGAATTCGTCCATTCTTCACGGATACGCTACATACCCCCAGTGCACATTAAAACCATGTTCAACAACCATCAAGTAAATTAAAAAATTGTCATCCAAGGACTTACGGAGTTCAAAACAAACGAACCCTTGGTATTCCTCCTTTTTAAATTACACAAATAGTTTGATGGTCTTCTAGGATCAGAAACGATGCAACAATTAGGTGTCACATTAGATCTCGGGAAATCAATCCTCAAGACAGACAAGGTCGAAATTCCCCTTATATTTAAACCTTATTATGCCTCAAGAGTCTATACCATACTACCTAGAAGCAAACTCACTGCCGAGCTTCCGGTAGATGTGGAAAATGGCGATATATACGTCACCCCAACAACCATCAATGATAAATTAATTATCCCGGAAGGAATTTATCATTGTAAAAATTGGCACGCAGTTTTCGAAATTATTAACTACGGCAACAAACCACAGACCTTCGTGATTGAACTAACCAATCAAAGCCACGTTGTTTAAAAAGAATTACCATGTCAAACTCAGCCATTATAACATCCAGGAATGCGATAATACCACCCCGACGAAAAAATTTCTGATTTAATTAGAACACAACACCTTAACGGTGAGGAAAAGGCGGCAATCCTAAAGCTATGTCATCGGTACGAAGAATTATTTCTTAGAACCGAGCAGCAATTGTCCTTCACAAACGCTGTTAAACATGAGATAAATCTTAAGGACGAGAAACCTGTCTTTTCGAAAAGTTATAGATACCCTCACATTCATAAAGAGGAGGTACAGAAACAAATAAGCAAAATGTTACAGGACTGCATTATACGTCCCAGCTTCTCACCATGGTCATCACCTATTTGGATCGTACATAAAAAGGCTGACGCCAGTGGAAAAACGAAGTGCGATTAGTGATAGACTATCGCAAACTTAACGAAAAAACAATCGAGAATCGGTATCCCTTACCAAATATTACCGACATACTCGATAAGCTGGGAAAATGCATGTACTTCTCAACATTGGACCTGGCATCTGGTTTTCATCAGATAGAAGTAAGGCAACAAGATATACCCAAAACTGCATTTTCTGTTGACCACGAACACTACGAGTATGTTAGAATGCCGTTTGTTCTAAGGAATGCACCTTCAACGTTTCAGAGGATTATGGACAATGCCCTAGGGGATATCCAGGGTAAATCCTGCCTGTGCGACATGGATGATATTATAGTCTTCTCCACGTCACTCCAGGAGCACATTGAAAATCTTAGGCAAGTCTTCGAGAAACTACGAAAAGCTAACTTGAAGGTACAAATAGACAAATCCGAGTTCCTACACCGAGAAATCTCATTCTTGGGTCATATCGTTACACGTGATGGAGTTAAACCCAATCCCGAGAAAATAAAAGCCATTAAGGGATTCCCCGTTTCGAGAACGGAGAAGCAAATTAAGAGCTTTTTGGGCCTTCTGGGCTACTACCGAAAATTTATAAAAAATTTCTCCGATGTAACCAAACCCTTAACGGAATGTTTGAGGAAAGGAAAAGAAATAATCCTTAATGAAAGATATTTAGAGTGCTTCGAATACTGTAAAAATTTATTGTGCAACGAGCCAATCCTACAGTATCCCGACTTCTCCAAGGAGTTCGTCCTTACTACCGACGCCAGCAATGTCGCCATTGGAGCCGTCCTCTCACAAGGCCCCATAGGTAAAGACAAACCAGTCTGCTACGCTTCTAGAACCTTAACGGCTACGGAGCAGAACTACTCCACCATCGAAAAGGAGCTTCTGGCGATTGTCTGGCCCACAAAGTATTTTAGGCCATACCTCTTTGGTCAGAAATTCAAAATTGTAACAGACCACAAGCCATTGACTTGGCTTTTCAATCTTAAGGAGCCCAATTCGAAACTAATTCGATGGAGGCTGAAACTCGAAGAATATGATTACGAAATCATATATAAAAAGGGTGTTAAGAACACCAATGCAGACGCATTGTCGAGAATACAGCCCGATTCTCTCACTGTTAATAATATTAACACTTCGGAAGTTTCCGAATCCTCAACGGAACCAGAAATTGAGGACGAAATCGAAAATCTAGTACCAACAACAAATTCCCCCATAAACCATTTCAGTTCACAAATAATAATAACGATCGACCCTGAAATGCATGGAATAAACACTATTAACGAATACCCATTCGGAAAACACCGAGTAATAATCTACATGCCTAACTACCACGCACCAACCGTCAAACGTAGCATTGGCGCACTGGTAGCGAAATATCGAGTCACAGGCATCATGTGTGATGACTTAATATTCGAAATCGCCAAAGAAGCTTATAGGGAAAAATTTGGAACCGCTTCAAAGCACTATTTAGTGAAATCGCATGTTCTCCTAACGGATGTACTAAACGTAGAAGATCAGAATGCGATGATACAAAAAAGACACGAAGAGAATCACCACCGGGGAATACTAGAAAATTACGAATTCATTAAAAGGACCCACTATTTCCCAAATATGAAAAACCTCATAACAACATACATCAATAACTGCAATATATGCTTGCAGACAAAATACGATAGACATCCACTGAAGATCGAATATGAGATTACGGAAACGCCCAAAAGGCCAATGGAGATTTTGCATATAGATGTCTGCTTCTTTGAAAACAACGTATTTTTCACGGTACTGGACAAATTTTCCAAATTTGCGTCAGCCTTCTACATGAAGCCGCGCACCAGTAAAGATGTCCAAAAGAGACTTATTCAGTTCTTCAGCGTTCACGGTAAGCCTTTAAAAATAATAGCAGACAATGAAGGCAACATGAACACTCCATCTTTTAGAGCTTTCTTACAGGAATATGACATACAATTACACCATACTTCGTCATATTCTTCGACAGGAAATGCCCCCGTAGAACGATTGCATTCAACATTGCAAGAACTTATAAAAATCGCTCATATCGAAAAGCCTCGAGAAAACATTAAAACCTTAATGCATAATTGCATTCTTTCTTACAATAACACCATACATTCGGCTACGAAATTCACACCGTTTGAGATTTTAACGGGTCATTATACTATCTTAGGGCAATCGACAAATCTTGCATTCTCAAATGCGCAAGAATACTTGTTCAATCATACTTTATCATATGATGAATTATGTAAGAAAATTTATGAGAAAACTCACACTAAGAAAACCGAGCTGATCAATAAACTCAATATTAATCGAGTTAAAGCTCCAGTCTTAAAAGCAAACCAGGTAATCCATGTTCGTAACAAAAGACGTTCGAAAATCAAACCAGGTTATGTCGTAAGAAAAGTTCTCAAAAATAATAACGTCACTGTCGTAACTAAAGACGGCAAATACCACAAAAAACTGATTAAACAACCATTTCAGGTTCTCTCTAATCCGGAGCCAAACACTCAAGGTGACCAACCTAGAGAACAACAAGGGGCTTATACCAATCAAGCTAGGCCAGGCCCGAGTAATCAGTAGTTATGCTCGCATCATCCACGTAATCGATATCCATCATTACGAAGAACACTTCCGCACTATCCAGGACAATGTTTATCTAGTTGGGAAATCCATAAAAAACAGTAAAGAGTATTCATACGCTTTCAAAACTAAAATGGAAATGCTTGAACACAAAACTAGGGAGTTACAAGAAAACGTCAACCTTTTGAAACCTACACGGACCAAAAGAGGGCACACTAATGGATTAGGATCACTAATCAAAGATATCACAGGAAATCTGGACCAACACGACTTAGAAGAAATTAGTAACGCTATTCACAATCTTCACGAAAATCAAATTAAATTGAACGAACAAAATAACGCCCAAATTGCAATCTATCTATTTATTTATTTATTTAACCAACAGTATTAATTTACATCTGGTATTTAAAAAATAGGTTTATTAATATTAATCAAATTTGAGTAAAAAAAAAATTTAAAACTCTTTTAAATTCATCTCTGGACAAATTAAATTCGAACACGGTAGATGCAATATTAAATACACGGCTAGAATTACAAACCGGGCCCGACATACCAAAATTAGACCCATGGAAGTGCAGATCAATCGCTAAGCCTCGGTGTCTGAGTAATCTCACTGGGGCACGTATTGAAAACAATGACAGTAGATGTGAACAATCAATTCGGCCCATTATAACGTCGCGCACAAACATTGCGCAAGAAATTTGTCTTCGGACGAACAATGGTTCAATATTCAGTAACAAACAACTGCCTAGATACGGCGGAAGCACATACCTAGGAGCGTTTACCTCTCGAGGAAGTCGCCTTAAGGCAAACAACATAAATCGCTTCTGAATTGATTCTATCCGATTAGAGGAATTGTTATAGTACGGATTCCAGACAATTGACGCATACTCCAAGTGCGATCGAACAAATGAAGCGAAGAGGACTTTTAGAGTATATGGATCATAAAAATCTTTGGAGAAACGGATTAAAAACCCTAACATTGAATTAGCCTTATTAATACATCTGTCAGTATGGTCCTTAAACGATAAATCTCGTGAAAACAAAACTCCTAAGTCTAGAAAAGAATGAACTCGCTCTATCATAACGCCGTTTAAGAATAAACTATTATCATTTCCATAACGTCCATAACGTCTTCTAGAAAAATTCATAACTTTACATTTAGAAACGTTCAGGCAAAGCTTACTCAAGCTACACCAGTCGCAGAAAACGTTTAATTCCTGTTGTAGATTTAGCAGATCGCGATCATTTCTAATCTTACAAAAGATTTTTACATCATCAGCGTAAATCAGAAATTTACAATGTTTGAAGCACCGCTTCACATCATCTATGAATGCAATAAATAATAGAGGTCCAATGTGGCTACCTTGTGGGACGCCAGACAAAACATTTATGTCTCTAGATAAAATATTATTTAAAACAACTTTTTGAGTTCTGTTCGTCAAATATGAAAAGATCCACTTTAAAGGAAGAGCATCACAATTGTTGAGCTGTTCCAGTTTCTTTACCAATAAAACATGATCAATTTTATCGAAAGCTTTGCTAAAATCAGTAAACACTACCTCAACACTATCACCACCTTCTAATGCTAACGTCAAAAAATTTGTAAACAAAGCAAGATTTGTGACAGTTGACCGTCCGGGGTAAAACCCATGCTGGTTTGCTGAGATGGAATTTTTAGTTAAGAAAAAGATGCGGTCCTTGACCATCGATTCAAATAATTTAGGAATAGCGGATAAAATAGAAATACCGCGGTAATTTTCGATATCCGTTCTCCGTCCACTCTTGAAAATTGGTTTAATGAAACTGGATTTCCAAATTGAAGGAAAAACTCATCTCTTCAAACTCACATTGAAGATGTCCGTCAGCGGCCGAGCCAAGACCGAAGCACACTTTTTCAACACAAGCGGGTGAATTTTGTACGGGCCACAACTCATATTCACATTTACATTCAACAGAGCGTGCAGAACGTCATCTGTAGTAAACTGAAATAAAATGTTTGGATTATTACTAAAAACAAGTTCGTCATTCCCTCTCGAAGACGGGACATACACATTTTCAAAAAATGCTGCAAACATGTCAGTGATACTTTGTGGATCACTAGCAGTCAAAGAATTGAAAGACATTTGCGAGGGTATACCTCTACAATTCCGTTTCGAATCAACATAACTCCAGAAACATTTAGGGTTGTTTCTAATATTCGATTCAATCTCGACAATATATAAATTATACAAGAAACGATTTAAAATTTTAAATTGAGATCTGAGAGCGTTAAATATTTCATAATTTACGACGGATGGGTTTAATTTATATTTTTTATGAGCTTTAAATTTCCGATTTTTTAATCCCGAGAGGCGACTATTAAACCATGGCTCGCGCATCGACGAAACTACAGGTGAACGGGGAATAAATTGTTCAATTTCCAAGTTCATTATTTTATAAAACTGATCAATATAAGCGTCTATGTTACCCGTTATATATTGATCCCAATTAATATTGTCCAGAAACTCATTTAAAGCATTATAATTTCCCTTTTGAAAGTTGAAAGACTCACTAGAATTAAAATTTACATTAACATAAACACAATTTTCAAATATTAATTGGATATGTAGTGGTATGTGAAAAATACTTGAAGAACCGCCGAGATCATTACAAGCAATGATTGTGCCGTGCACTTCTACTAGAATGAACACCAGATCGAGGATATTGTTACACTGGTTCACGATGTTATTAATCTGTCTTAGCCCGAGTGAACAGATTGAGTCCATCACCAGATCTGAAGTTAGATCACCATTGAATGGCAGAAGTTCATCATCAACAGTAAGCCATTTTACTTTCGGTAAGTTAAGATCTCCTAAAATCATCACCGAATCAAAATCAGGAGCTACAACTGCTAGTTGGTTTGAGCAAAATAAAGACAGCTCACCATATATATTAACGGAGGATCCGTATGGTATGTAAACAGCAACTATCAACACCAGCTTTCCGTTGAAAGCAAGTTTAACAGCCAAAATCTTCAACTCGTTACTCCCAAGGTCAATAATATCCGCACGTATATCTTTCGAGACAGCTAGCAGAACTCCGCCACCTCTCGCTGTCGATTCAAGATCCGTATAACGATCGCGTCTGAAAACATAGTAGTCTGGAGGAAAGTACTCTGCAGAATTGTGCGAGCTTATCAGCCATGTTTCCGTGATGCAAATGACATCATATTCATTTTCCAACACCGATAGGTACATTTCACGTGATTTTGATCGAATTCCGCTAGCGTTGTGATAATAAATAGACAATGTGTTGGTTTCGTCGGAGAGTGGCAGTGTCAGTTGAGCGATACGTGCAGACAGCGGCATCGGATTTGAAAAAGGTATGAAATCGGTTGAGGTTGCAGTAGATATTGTTGTTACAACGTCGTTAGAGCTGAGCGTGGGACTAAAAAATTATTATTCATTGATTTCCGACGTGAATTTAAAAATTCTTTAATTAAGACTCCAGAAGGCCACGCCGATGAATCCAGCATTTGGTTAAATTTGCTTACAGGAATACCGATTTTAAAAGATACAAAATTGCTATCATCATTACGTCGAAAGCAATATAATACAGGTTTCTCGACTTCAAATTTGTTTTTGATATACATCAGGAGATCGTCATCAGTAACGTCCTTGCATAATCGAGAAATAAAACCTATAGGTATGATCGATAGGTTCAACTATATACAGAAATACGTAAAAATCAGCAACGACAAAATTACAAACGAACTAAATCGACTAGCAAACGTAACCGAAATAGGACTTCACATGTTTAAAATAGACCAACATATATTCAAGTTAATAAACACAATAGACACACTCTCCCAGCATATCGACGACATATTAGACGCACTCAGTTCAGCCAAACATCGACGAATTTCAAGACATCTACTGACTAATAACGAAATTCATTTCGTAAACGACATACTATCCCATAATAAAGTAGAAATTTTAAACCCTAACAATATTTACGACTTACTGACTCTACAAGGATACTATAATCAATCCAAAATCGTACTCAGTATACAAGTACCAAAATTTTTAGAATCAATATTTAGTTATTACAATATCAAACCTATTCCCTCCAAAAACCTGATGATCACCCCTATTACCTCATGCAACATCATCCTAGATGAACAAAATTACCAATTCATTCTTCAACCATGCAACGAGGTGGAAAATGTACACTATTGCAACAAACAGTCGCTACGACCAACATCGCACTCGTGTATACCAAACATAGTATTGCAAAAGCCGGCGAGATGTAACCGCACTAACTTCGATCTGGAAAACGAAATCAGCGAGCTCATAAGCGGAAAACTCTACATAGCTACAACAGAAGAGCTACAATTACATCTACATGCCAACAAAGAATAAAATCCATCCAAGGACAATCTCTGATGCAATTCGACAACTGTGAAGTTACCATCCTAAGAATCACATATAACAGCAACAAATATGTCTACGAGGAAGACTTAACCATTATATTACCATACCATGATGTGAGAGTTTACACCGTATACCATCGTTGTCCATACCAAAAATGACAAATTGGACGCTACAAAATAGAAACCAAATCCAACTCTCTCTCTCTCAACAAGAACAAACTTTTTCTAATTCAATTATAAGCCATAGCACAACTGGGATTGCTACAATCATCATCGTAGCAATCGTGGTTTATTACATCTAGAAGAGATTCTACAATTCAACGAGAATCAACACAACATCCGACGAGACACCATCATCAAATTCACAACCGGCCACACGAAATAAATCCTTATGGCCTTCTCTTCGGCGGGAGGAGTTACGTTCCTCTACACATAACACTACAACAACATAACATTGTTATACAACAACAACAACGCACATGATGGGATCTACTTTTCAAACACGCGCGGAGTATTACATCGAAAACGACGCGCAACAAAAAGTGCAAGATTCGCATAAATGCATGTTTATGCAAATTTTAAGATCAAGTGTCAACATGTTAGATTAAGGCATTATTGTAAGTTAGTTGTTAAGTAGTAGTCTCAGTGGAATATTGTATCTTCTAAAATTAAATAAATAAAATAATAAAATTGAATAAAAAAGATAAACTTAAATAAAATAAAAGAAAATATAAATAAATGAGAAAAAATATCTTTTTTTAAAAAATCAAGTTGTTGTAAAGTTATAAGTCAACATGGTGCAACGGAACTCCTTGTATTCGAAAACCCTGACTCGCCAATTTTTTTCAAAATCGTTCAAGCCAACTAAAATCTTGGAAGACGGCTCCAAGCTCCCCTAACATGTCAGTCAATAAATAATCGGCCTAATGTATTTATTTTCCATGAATATGCTATCGTATCCTTGAACTTGAAGGCTTCGCTCTCATGGGTGGAGGTCACATTTGTTACTGTTTGTTCCACGTGAAAAATCGTGGCACATCAGTATACATTAATATCTTTGCGAATTGACTGAAAATACCTAGTCGGTGTCATAGTTCAAAAAACTCAGGGCAAATAATGCTTGCTGTAGAGCAGTCTCTTCAATGAAATTATCACGCTGCGCACATTTTCAAGATGTAAGGCGCATAACAGCGGGTTTCTGTCTTGAAAACTCAAAATGCGCCAAACTACTTCATTGCTGCTAATGAATCGGCTCATTTTATAACGTAATATTTTGTATTTATCATTTAAATTTTGAACAACAACTTGCCGGGTCCGAGTATGAATTTAAACCATCCAGGGACCAACTCAAATACACATAAAATATTTCATTAAAATACACATACACATGTACAGAAGAAAATAAAGATTGAGGGTGGTGGGGGTGGGGGTGGTGAAATTTTGTGGTTATATGTTCAGATATGTGAAAAATCTAAAAAAGATAAAAAAAAATTAATTTCGGCTAAAAACAAAAAAAAATTCCTAGAACCCGAACGCAGTGTCACCTGCCGGGTGTAAGTGTTATTCTAAGCCATCCAGGAACCGACTCAAAGACACAAAATTTCATTAAAATCGGTCCAGCCGTTTAAAAGTAGTCAGATACGCACTTACAGAAGAAGTATAAATATAAAGATAAACGTGATAGGGACTATGAGGTAATCAGTCTAAAAATTGAAAGTAAGAAAATTGGTCCCAAAACAACCAAGGAAAATAAACTGTAAACGTATAAATATTATATAATGATTTTGAAAAAATTGATTATCATCATAAATAACAGACCAATATACCAGAATTCTTTAACCCTTTCACTACTGATTTAAAAATATCATCAAAAAAAACTAATTTTGGATTGTTTTGTTTCATTTGGACCTTAAATATGCCGTTTTATGACAAGTGGCCTAACTTCATCCCGTAGGGTCTGAAATCTGGGAAGTACATTATAATGTACATTTTCGGTTAACAATGTTTCAGTAACATTAAATTATATGGGGAAATAAAACAACTTTTAAATGTTTTTTATGTAAGAAAAAGTATCACAAACATATCGCAGTTGTATTTATATTTCATAAATGTCTATCCAGATAAACAATAATCTTAAAATAATTATAAAATTCAATACATTTAACATAATTAATTGAATAAATTCAATTATATTAGGTATTAGACTTAAACCGATTTTCGGTATTTAGGTATTTATTGCACATGAGTTTGTGAAAAATTGCATGAAGCAATTGCGATCATTAATCAAGCATAAATGGATCTTACAATTTTGGCAAAAAATATGCGTTCGCGCTTTGCATCCCAAGAGTTTGCATCGCGTAGTTTCCTTACTTTTATCTGCTTCTGGCCAATGTCCAATACTATTATATCGAATGCCTTGGATTGGGCGAACTGTAACAGTAGTCTGTTACAATTTTCCCGCGTAATAAAGAACAAAATCACGAGCATCACACACAAATTTTTTATGCAAAGGCAACACACTTTTGTAGGGTACTGTATATTGAGATAACAACGACGCACAACTCTAAAATGAGACATCTAGATTTGAGTAGATAAAATTTATGAGAAAAAAAACTTTACGTTTACCGTCAACAATAACCGAAAAGTTAATTAAAATCTTCGAATTAATCATTAGTTGTGTAACCACAGTATACTGTGCGTACTATATTTAAACACAAAAGCATAATATATACAATATAATTTATGAAATATATCAGGTAGTAACATTAAGTTACTAAATATAAACGGGCTAAGAAAAATTGTGGTACTCAGGAAATACAAGTTGAGGTGTTGCAGCATTTAGTTTCGCATATAAAGCAACTGGATTAAGTTCGGAAATTTTAATTAACTTACATCGCTTACCAAGGTAAATTTTGTGTTATATTTTAGTTAGTTTTGGTTTATAAACGCATAATATACTAATAGGTTGGTATATTTCTGAAATTTTTAGAAACGGACCGGATCAAAGATTCTAAAACCAAAATCGAGGCACACCTTAAAATTATCCGTTTTTCTTGGAAAGCGTGTTATTCTTTATTATTGATTATTTATTAATTTACAATTATTATAAGAACAAATCGTATACCATTACGATTACGGTTAGCCGTCAATTACGTGTACATCTAAAAGTGACCTCGGACGCGTAAAAATTGTTTGTACCATCATAACGGATGGTTATATAAAATATGGCAAAGTGTGACGTTTTCAAAAAAAAAATAGTTAAGAAAACTAATTAATCAAAAAGCCCTAATTATAGTTAATTCACGTATCTTTATTGCATGAATATTTATTTTAAATTATAAGCATACAAATTTTTGTTGTTTATTATTGTTATTATTATTATTAAGGGCGTTTGCCAATTTAATGAAAATATAAATCACAAGTTAACCCTATATGAACTATGGTTCGAATTTTGCGCGGATGGGTTTAAAACAAAATATTATTTATTTATTTATTTATATATTAATGATTTATTTATAATACACTATATTTACATTTTTATATTAAACATATTTACTATTTTTATATATTATATTTGCTTATACACTAAATCATTGTGTATTCATACAGATTGTCATAATTTATTTACATGAACAAAATCGGGTTTTTTATATTATATTTATTATATATATAACATGGTATATTTAAATTAAACTTATTTATTTATTAAAGAAAAGTGATTTTTAAAACTGCACATGGATTCTGTTGCCTTTTTACAATTCAACTTGAATTTTACCGGAACGTAATAGTAGTGGTGTCGTGTTCGTGTTAGTAAGTGTTTTTGTTTTACTTTGTTTTTGACATTTGAAACACCATTTGTCATTTTATTTCGAGCGCGTATTTCTCCTTAGTTTGTGTTTAAAAAACGATAATAATAATAATAGTGATTTCTTGTGTTAATTAAAATTGTTAAATTGATTTCTTGTGTTAAAAATTCCGTGACTATTAAATTTCAAAGTTATAGTGATCCGCCGTGTTAATTTGTAAAATAAAATTATAATAATGAACAATATAGTTCCGTTTCTGTACTACGACAGAAAAATTAAAACGGCTCGTTATAATGAGTATCTACGAGATACTTTGAATCCTTTCGATATTTCGGATCGCTGGTAGGTTATATTTTTAATTATTTAGAATCATACCTTGATTATATGAGATATAGAAGGAAATTTTAATACGAAGTTGTATGTGATTGTTACAGTTTCATCGATAATTATCGGATGCCGAAACATTTAGTTATGCAGCTAATTGAAGAAATCAAGCCACATATTGAAGAACCAACAGGAAATATTTCTGCGGTCCCACTACATTTGGAGGTGTTGGCTTCCCTAAATTTTTTTGCAAGTGGGAGCCATCAGCGTCGTGTGGGGTTGGATGCTTTCGCTGTAATGAGCCAAAGCAAACTTTCCAAAACGATAGCAAAAATAAGTGAGGTCATTGGCTCTAAATTAATATTAGATCGTGTAAAATTTCCCTATACATTGGCAGACGCCAATCATAAAAAGAACGAATTTTTTAGAAAATACAGAATTCCGGGAATTGTGGGTCTAATCGATTGTACGCATATAGCAATGGCTCATCTAAATAAAAAAGACGAATATGCGTACCTTAATCGTAAAAATTTCCATTCGATTAATGTACAAATGGTAATGTTTGCTTAACTTTTTTGTTAATGTATTTAAATTTTGAGTATTAACGTGAATTTTTATTCTTTTATAGATATGTGATTACAACATGCGGATCATGAACGTGAATGCAAAATTTCCCGGATCGACGCATGATTCATTTATTTGGGGAGGAAGTACCATCGTCCCTATAATAAAGGATCTCAACTTGCAGGATAGTAAGACTTGGCTTTTCGGTAATTTAACCTTTTACTATATTTCAAAGTTATTTAAATAACCAAATTATTCTTATTTTTACACAGGTGACAGTGGGTATGCATTAAAACCATACATGATGGTACCCTACAAAGAAGCAACAACAGATGCCCAAATAAGTTTTAATGTCGTACATAGCAAGATCAGAAATGGCATAGAACGTTGCTTTGGGTTGTTAAAATCTCGTTTTCGGTGCCTCAAAAGAACATCCGGCCATTTACATTACGACCATGCCAAAGCCGCCAAAATTATACACTCTTGCGTCACTCTACACAACTTCCTAATAGACCACAACTATCCCATAGATGATTTTGAGATTATTGACGACGATGATAGTGTTCCAATTCGTGCATCAGAAGAAAACTCAACTTCTGGTGAGCGCAATAGGGAATTCTTGGCCAATTTAATACAGGAAGAACATATTATTGAATGATGATTATAGGTGAATGAAACAAAAAGTCAAATTGTATTTAATTATTTTTTTTATTTTAATAAAATCAATTTTATTTATATAAAAAAGTACAATTAAAAAGACGAAATATGTTTTTAATAATATTTTATTTAGTATTTAACAACTAAAAATTAGAACATTTAATAATAAACATTTATTTATATTTAATAAAAAATTTAATTTTTAAGAAATTTCATTTAATTTATTATCTTAAAATAATACTTTATAATATAAGTTTATTGAACATAATAATAATAAGTTTATTGAATGAAACATTTAATTGCATTTTATTTAAAAAGTAAACATTTATTTGTATTTAATAAAAAATTTAATTCATAATAAATTTCATTTAAAAATTTCAAAACAGTTTATTTTCTAAATACTATATAATATACTTATAATACTTAATACTATATATGTACATTTCATTTTAATAATTTTGGTGGCCATATCGCAGACTTATGTTGATTGAAGAGACGCAGCGGAAATCTAAAAATAAAGAGAAAAGAAATTAAATATTTGTTTTAAATTACATTACCAAATTAGAAAAAAAATAATCCTATTTTGGTAGTGAACGTAAAAAGTCCTGTAGTAAGCGGTTTGTTGCTTCGCCTTGTGCTCTCAATTCTTCTAGCACCATGTTTGTCCGTTGTCCTTGTGCTCTGATTTCCTCCAGCAACGTGTTGGTCCTTTCGCCTTGTGCCCTCATGCCTTCCATTAATTCAACTGTGCGTTCTTGGAGGTGGATAGATCGAATCACAGATGTTGCTGCCAAACTTCTCTGTAAACAAAAATATAGCTTTAAAATTTGAATAAATCATTGGTTTTACTTAACTTACGCTTCTTGGGTCGTTATTCATGTGGCGTTGGTCCCGAGGTGGTAGAATCTCGTTTATACGAGCACGTTGTTGTCGAGCTCGTTCACTGGAAGGCGCTGGCCGATGAACCTCAGATTCTCTTACTAAAGGTGAGAATCTTGGACATGGTGGTGTTGATTCCATTGTTGATGCGACTCTCGGTTGTGAAATCTACAAATAAAAATTAATAATACACTTAACTAAACATGTACACAATTTATGTATACTTACTTCTATACTATCGCTTCTTAATTCGGGGATCGATAGCGCCGATTGTGTTGTTGAATATGATTCTGTATCCATTTGCTCCTCCGGCTGTGTGACTTCAGTATTTCTAATTGAAAAAATAATCATAATAAAAAGTTAAATATTTATATACCTAATCATAAAATTTACTTACTTCTACACGATGAAGCCCTAATTGTGTTGATGTAATACACGCCAAGGACTGGGCTTGTAGAGAATCCTAAGATGAAAAACATAAATCAAAATTAAAAATATAATATATTAATAATTAAAAAAAATTACTTGTATATGATGTAATTGTGGTAAAGATTGTGTCGGTAGTCCTGTCGTAGACTGCGACTGTTGTTGTGTGGGTTGTGAATTCTAATATTAAAAAAAATTAAAAGTTAAATATATTTATATACTCATTACAAAATTTATATATATGTACTTACAGCAGGTCTGCCTCCAAATTCCCTGACTGCTGGTTCGCCATCAAATACGTGTTGACCACACAGTGCAACTATTCGTTCCTCGAGATCAGATAACTCGAGATTATCTGGTACAACCCCACCCCCAGTAGCAGTTTGAGCTATTCTTCTCCGTTGATATTTTTTTTTAACGGCTTTTTTTAAATCCTGCCAAGTCTAAATGGAAAAAAATGTTTGTTTAATAAATATTTATTAAGTAGGTATATAAATTAAATTTTTACCCGCTTCCACTGGTCTTCGGTCCGTGTCACGCCAGCGTTATTCAACGTGACTGTAATCGACCGCCAAAGAGCCGTTCGAGTTCTATTGCCCTCGAAAGTACCTACACCAAAAAGTACTTCGAAGTTCTCCTCGACAAAGTTCACCAAAATTGTGCGTTGCTGCGGTGTCATACGGGCCTAGAATTAAATAAAATATAAAAGAATTAAAATATTTATAAAATCACGCAATTAAAATTTCAAGATTTTTCACTAGAATTATTAAAAATGATAGGATTTTTTATTTAATCCGACGCACCAAACATAACTATTAGAAAATTAGCACATACAATTTGATTTATTTAGATTTTTAATTGATTTTTATTGATAAAATTATCCCGGCTTGCTTGTACATGACTCATATACAAGCGGAATTAAAATTTCACGATTTTTCACTGGAAATTATTAAAAATGATAGGATTTTTTATTTAATCCGACGCACCAAACATAACTATTAGAAAATTAGCACATACAATTTGATTTGTTTAGATTTTTAATTGATTTTTATTGATAAAATTATCCCGGCTTGCTTGTACATGACTCATATACAAGCGGAATTAATATTTCAAGATTTTTCACTAGAATTAAAAATTAAAGGAATTTGTACTTACCATTTTTTAATATTATTTTATAAATCAAGATACCTATCAAACAAACGCTAGTTAAATTAATTTTTAATTTCAACTTATTCGAATGAATAACAAACATTGAATGTTTAATATGTAGCTGTCATTTTTTCCATTGCTAGCGAGCAGAGGAAATGTATTGTTTCCTCTACCGATAGTATCATTTATAAAATCGGGTCAACATTTTGGCGAAATTTCATGTGGATTTGCACACACACAATGATACAAAATGACAGCACACAATATTAAAAGTGTATATTATACACTGTATACGTACACAAAATTCAACTTGAATTGAATTTGAAAAGGCAACAGAATCCATGTGCTGGTCGGAGATTGATCGTCGAAGGAGAAAGACGTGTTTTGTCTTTCTTCGTGTTAAACAAAAAATAATAAATAAAATTAAATATATGTTGTGTAGTTTTTGTATTAATACATAATAAATAATAAAATAAATAAAATTATAATATAATAATATAATAATAAATAATGAAAGTGATTAGTGAATTGGATGTGTATTATTTATACATGAAGACGTACCTATGTACAGTCGATGAATTAGAAATTAGAATTAGTATTAACATTCAGTTTAATGTGAAAATGTGCTAAAATAAATAAAAGTGGTTTATAATACAAACTTGTTTGTTTATTTACTTTTAATATTAGAGAAGTGCTATTAACGTGTAATTAAAGTGTGGTGTCCACTTGTCCAGCGGAAGAAATGTTTTATATACATAGACCGTGTTGAAATATTTATAACGGGATATATTTTTATGCGAAGTATATTTCGTTTTAATTTTTCGATATCTGGATATGTATATGTATGCATATGGAAGCGCAATTCAGAGAAGTTTCCTTTTAATATATTTTTTATTTACATAAAATGTATATATTTATGTCTGATGTGTCGGTATATGTGTGTGGATGGGGATGTAAATACAGTGAGGCTTCTGTAAGTCGAAATATTCCTTAAATCTAATTTCGATTTATGGTAGGAACATTTTTCGGTAAATTTCCTGTTCATAAGTATATAATTTATATATAATATCTATGTATACGTGTGTATATGCTCGGGGAATTCGAGCGAAATTGGTTTTTCATCTATTTTACTCAAATTTTCGCTATCTCAAGCAAATTATTTTGGCAAATAATGGCTCGACTTATAGAAGTTTTACTGTATGTTAACTAGGAAGAATTAAAGGTGTTTGTGTGTGTATGGATATTGTTTATATTTAAATTATAAATTTCTTTTTGAAGCTATATTCTTTCTCTCTGCGTTTTGTATTTACACACAACGATATTTGTCTTATCTACTTTTGTTTGCAAAGGATATGTATGTATGGTATCATGTGCTTATTGCACTTATTTATCGGGAGCCGCTATCGGGAGCACTATCCATTTCAGGGGGAAACCTTAAATTTCCCTTGTTTTGTACAACCCCGTAAATCAAAGCAAACTTTATTCATTCTACAAATTTTGACGTATGTCAATTTTTTGTTTTGTTTTTTAGTGAAGCAAAATATACAAAATTGTTTTAGAAAAAATGATTTTGTATTAAAAAAAATAATTATAAAAAAAGAAAAAAAAATAATATATAGTTTTAATAATATTTCAAATAATTTATATACATTTTAATATTAAAAGTACTTTTACTTCGATGAACGCTACGCCTGATGAAGTAAATAATTGCAAAACTGACTGGTGGCGTTGTAATGGTATTTGTCAGGATCGTAAACCATTTTATGGATATGTTAAGCGGGTTCATAAACGAGCTGCAGCGGAACTTTTAAAAAAATTAAAGAACCTCAAAATTCATTAAAACGAAAAGTTCCACAACGAACTCCCGCTTTATCACAGCGCGAAGTTAAAACAAATAATGTGCGAGACACGAAAATTTTTTCAGACAAATCAAGTTAGCGCGACCCAAAATGGCCAAACTAGTACAAAAACTAAACATCCCAATTATTTTGATCGACCGGATGGCAACTTAACCAATGTAGTTCGTATTACAGATTTGCCGACTAGTGAAGATACTCCACATTCTGCTAAATCATCCCCAGCAATTCAACCTTTTTTTGGGAAAGGAAGAAGTCTTTCTGATTCACCTGTCGCTAAACCAGATGATAATGTTAATCACACAGTTCGCGACTTGTGGTCGAAACGATTTGACGATAAAGTTCCGCAAACTACACCAGATTCCGACCACGAGCGACCAAAATTAGTTGAAGAAAATGACGATGATGATTTAATTTTAATCGAGGAAGTATATCAGGTTGTCGATTTGTTGGATAGTGATGATAAACAAGAGAGAACGCGCAGCACAAGAGATTTTGGAAATCAAACCTTGAATCGCTTGCAAATGAAAAACGATCTACTGAAGGAAATTAAACATAGCACCAATGATTATTGTGAAGATGAAGAAACAGATGACGATGTAATTGGTTTAATCGACGGTGATTTCGATGACACGATTACAGGAGATACCCACGAATTAATCGATAAAACTGTTATGGATGATTTATTTGGCGAGGATACGCTTTTACGTCGGTATCAAACAACATCAACATCCCGGAACAGTGATGTTATATGCGTAACGGAAAATAATACGATTCAATGCCCCCTGTGTCAAACTCGAATGATCCGTAATGAATTGGAAAATCATCTCGAGGGTTGCTTGGGCGTTACATTCGAGGTAAAACATGTTAAATATAAAGTACCAAGTAAATTGCTGTTTTATAAAAATAAGAAAACTACGAATCAAATTATGATCGATGATCAAGAGCCGATAAATCAACCGGCTGCCAGTAGATCGAGTAATACAGATATGGAAACGATGTGTCCAGTTTGTAATCAACCACAGCAAGGCGATATCAATGCGCATCTAGTTGTTTGCTTAGTTATGTCATTTGATGATTAGTTTTGTATGTATATATTCTATATATTTATACTTGAATTAAATTATTTTTTATTTCCAATTCCTACTACATAAATTAAAAATTGGGATCAAACAATTGTATATTGCAAACATTTAAATTTAAGTTTTAATATATTTTATTTTAAATTATATTTTAAATTAAATATAAATTATATTTTAAATTAATTATTCTTCTTTATAGCCTCTCACTGTAAATCACTATGGAAACAACATGATTACTTTTTACAGTTCGATGGACGTTGCGATTATGAGTTTGGGCCAATCAGTGGAGCAAAAGAAGAGTTTGGGTCTTAGTTTTAGTAAAAACTATCACAGAAAATTTTTCGGTGGAAGAAAAAGGATAAATAATTTTCCCTATAAAAAATCAATTTTAATTGCATATTTTAATTTAAATTTATTTCACTGTAAAATTTATATGGATTTAAAATACATAATAAAATCGTGAAAATAAGGAAAGCTTTAATAAATTGTGTTTACAAATCAAAAATATTTTGTATATTGATAAGAAAATTATTAAATTAAAAAACACGATTTCAACTGTTAATTAGTTTTTCCTGAATCACGTCGAAATTGTTCATTTCGCGCATTGATGAACCCTTTTTAGGCATGGTATACATATTTGTTGTGGTAAGTAATCGACGGACTGGATTGCGGATCGTGGTAACACTATTTATTAGTTCGATCAGGTGAGCATCTTCGTGGAAAAATAGTAATTGCTCTCCGAAAAACTCATTTGCACGTAGACGACATGGAAACTGATCAATTTCGTCTTGTTCATCTAGAAAATATTCGACTTGGGTCGAAGTTTGGGAATCTTCATCTTTTATAAAATACTTATCGAATCATGTGAGTTTTTCATTTGGTGTATCGTCATCTTCTTCAGGGCGCTCTTCAAGTTCGT
Source organism: Nephrotoma appendiculata (assembly GCA_947310385.1). NCBI lineage: Eukaryota > Metazoa > Arthropoda > Insecta > Diptera > Tipulidae > Nephrotoma > Nephrotoma appendiculata. The sequence continues at coordinate 81,845,330 of OX371225.1, forward strand.
CATCCGGTTCGGACGTTAAAAGTGGAGATTCAACATCTCTCGACTGTTTAGTTTAGTTTCTTAATAATCCTCATTCTTTGGAAATGCGAAATAATGGACCATACGGTTTTTAAGTTGCGAATTATAGCATGAATGGGCGCAACACCGTTTTGACATTTTCACACCCATAAATCCATTATCACTATCGTTGTCATCTATATTTATGTTACTACCACCTGCGGTTGATTGCAGCATTCTGAAATTAAAAAGATCGTTATAGAGCGATTCCTTACTTAGATGTTTCCAGCCAAATACGTACTTATTCATGTTGCATGGCTTATAACTAATATTGTATTCCGTAAATATTGTGATAATTTTAACGAGCCATCCAGCTTTTTGTAATTCATAAAATAAAATTTCTTTTTCAACGGGTGTCCTCAATTAGTAAAAATTCATTTGGTGTATTATCCCAGTACGGATCAAATAAAATTTCCGAATTATTCGATTCCAGCGTATTTAGAAAAGCTTGATTCGAACTATTTATATCGCTTAAATTCGATTTTATATCGGCAAATACGGGATCCATTAAAGGTACCCTATCTAATTTACCATTTATCGTTGCTATACATTTTCTTATGGTTCAACTTTGTAGACTTCGTTTTTTTTGCTTTAGCCTTGGTCTTTGCGTTTGCATCCTGCACATCATTACTACCCTCAGCAATAGAACTATCTTTTTCGGTTCCCTTTCATTCTCTGTTCCTTTACCGCCGACATTCTTACGAGATAAACCACCAGGCATTCAAATCACTTCGTTGTGCACGATATCGACCCGGTAACCATAAATTTTACACGATGCTTCCAATGAGGCACCAACTACTTGAAAATTAAAATTGTTGGCATATTTACGATGACCAGTAACCGAATTGATCAATGTAACGATTACGTTTGAAATGAATTATTTGTGTTGATATTCTACGAATATATAAAACACAGATTAATTTGATAGATTGGCCAATCGATCTTCAAACATCACGACTTACATTGTTCATGAACTGTTGCAAAAAAAACTTTCAAACCTTCATTATCTTCCAGTACTGAAACAATTACACTACTCGTACTACTGGTCACTGATCTACTTCGTCGTCTTTCATCTTCATCGTCATTCTACAAAAGAAACACAAAACAAATTAGGATATTTAATGAAATTCACGATCAAATCTAGCTCGTTTACAACTGTGGGCAACCGTGTTTTGAATATTAATGACGTTTGAATATTAATGACGTTGAGGATTTCGTTAGAGTAACCATTATACATATTTATAAGTATCACACAGGCACAGCACTCAAATTTTAAACTTAAACAGTTATTCACTTTATTTATTACTGTGTACAACTGAATATTAATAAAATATTTTTGTTAAATTTATCTGATTTATTATTTATTTCGTAATTTGTTTGTTTTGAAAATGTTTACAAAAGAAGAACTGTCATTCTACTGCATGAAGTTAAGTACAATTTATTTTTTTATTAGTAGCGACACCAGTGAATAATGGCTGCAGCAGTTTCAGTAGCAGATAGTGCTCCTATATTAAAACACAGCAATGGTATGCATGGTAAGAGAAACGAAGGTGGAATATTCTCATATTTCATTTTCGTCGTTTTGTGCGCATTACGTCAAATGTGGACAACAAAACGGAAATTTACATTGAAATTGTCGATTTTTCGATTAATTGTTTAAATGGATCTGCAGTAAGCGTAATTTAAAAATTGATGGTGTGATTTTGATAATTACAGTTTAACTAAACACTTTTTGATGGTTTACCCTTTATATTTCATTTTATGGTCGTAATATTTGAGAAAAGAATCTGCCGAGATATATTTTTCAAGTGGACGGAAAAAAGGGATATAATAATTATGAGTATATAACGTGAATCTATAAAATTGTTACTAAGTTTACTAATAAAATATTAAGTGGGTACCTGTCTGTAGCTATTATTCTTCTGCTTCTAAAATATTCGTGTTCTTAAGAATTCATTTAATTAAATACATTATGCACTTTAAATTACAAATTAAAATTAAATCTCGATTTTATTTCATTTGCTATTTTATGTTTTCCGTTAGTTAAAAAACGAAGTGTTAATTTCTGTCTTTATCAGATATATGTAATTGATGGGTTTTTCTACAAATTGAAGAAGGCCCCAATTTCTTAGTTGATGTGGATTTCGAGATTGTTAAATGATTTATTTAAGTAAAAAATTGTTTGATTTTAACTGAAAATCAGAAAATAATTAATAATTATAATTAAAAAATTATCCAACTGTACTTATCAAACTTAAATGAGCTTTTTGTTTGAAAAAAAATGCGTTTTTTATCCATTTGTTTAGGAAAATAATAAAAAAAAAAACCGTAAGTACGTTTCTTGTCTACATTGACGTCACATTAACATGCTCAATGTTGCACTTTCCTGTCTATACATCGTGTATGGTATAGGCAATGCCTCCTAGACTACAGGCCTCTTACTACTCTCATTTTTCGCACATGACGACAAGTTATGTCTAAACCGAGACTGCGCAATATAATATTAAGATATTTTTCACTAACAAAATAACTAGAGAAAGCAACAAAAACGTCGACATAGCATGTCGTCATCATTTGGTGTAAGCGGCCTGTGATCTGGGAGGCATTGGTATAGGTATGGATATATTTCTATAGATGTTTGATCGGTGATATATGTATATGTATATATGTGTATGTTATACATATACATATATGATTGATTGTTTTTATTTACAATTATTTTAATATTTTCATAATTAATCTGATATTTTATTATATTAATATTATTTAATATATATACGAGTACTATATGATTATGTATGTTTGTATTTTGGCTTTTCCTGTATGCATTGTGTGGGACGAGTGGGCATAATGTTTCATCTATTAAAGCGCAGTAAAAGCATTTTATTTATTAGAGTTAGATAAGTATATTCGAAGATTATTGTATGTTGCTTGTGTCATTGTTTAATGTACCCTGCGGCCCTATTCCTGAATGTGATGCGGGGGCGGGGGTGCAGGATTAATATTTGAATTGAATCAGATTCGTACGATTCTTATTTAAAATTGAATGAGAATCTTGTACGTTCGATTTTGTGTCGTATTCGGGAATAGGGCCGCTGGTTTTTGTAAGTTTACTTGTATAACAACATTAAAGAGTGGAGAGATGATTGAGGTGAACTCGTTTCAGCTTGATTGAATAACAGCTTTTGTTGTTTTATTATATTTATTCATTTACTTGATTTTTTAAATATTATACAGATGTTTATAATAAATTATATCACATTATTCTATATTATCATTTATTAGTTTATTATCTTATTTGATTATTTTAAATTTGTAAAATTTTTATAATGAATTTTGTAACGTGAATCCAAATGAACTGCATAAATTTGTTAAAAATATGGTTTGTAAATGGGCATACCCAGACTAGAGTAATTTTTCGTTATTCATCTACATTTTGGGGATTTCAAATTAAAGGTATGGGGAATTGAACGGAATTCAATCTGATAAAGGATTTTTATAAATCGGCGGCTTGAACTAATGTCTGTAAGTCTACCATAATATCGTCCTGTGCGGATTTAATGTGCTCGATAGCAACTCTAACTTGTGCATCTAATCTCATCCAATGTTGGAGGCAGCCCCAATGGAAAATGTCGTCTTCCTCTGCTATGGCTGGTGATTGCACCTCTGTTAGTTTTAAGATATCAATCCAATTAGAGATTGGAATGTACCGCCAGCTATTCTGACTAGTATCTCGCCGATATTGTTTTATATATGAATAGTTTCTCGCATCCGTTCGTTTTGTTTATAGCATCAAAGATTTCGGAACAATATATAGACAATCTTTCGATTTCTGCCCAGATTCTGCACTGTTATATCGCTCTTTGGTGGTTTTTAATGAGTAATAGGCCTGGGGATTTTGTGAATATATGTTCTGTATTGAATGCTCCATGATATCTTTCTTATGATATAGGTTAATACTAACAAGTAATTTTTGTGGATCTCTTCTGAACTAAGGTGTGCATTTAAGTCCAACAATAGAACAATATAGCGTGACTTAGGGTAGCGTTCTACCATTGAAAAATTTAGTGCTCGGTGGCGCTGGAGCTTTTGACCATGTTTGTTTCTTATTTACCACAAAAGTTAATATTCCATTGATATAGATTGATGTCAATATTGTTACGTTTGTGCTCACTGCTGAGTCTACGAGCATTCCAGATCTCAAAGCATAGTGAGGAGGAGGCTGATCTTGTTTTACTCACAACACAGTTTGGGTGTTGTAGCGGATTTGTGGCATTGACTACAAATCTGTTACAATATTTAAAATGTACCACTTTAAACCCGATATTTTTTTTTCTTTTTTTTTAACTTTTCGTTAAATTTTTAGAAAACCAAGAAAAAGAGCGAATGAGTTCCATGGAAATACAGTACGGCTTCAAACCTTAAATATGATAATCCAATATTTATATTTTTGCAGTTGTCTTGTTTTCGTTTAGTTCCACAATTACTATATGTGCCTGTTGGTTTTTAGTGTTATAGAATATAGAAGTATTAATCCAATCTTTATGGTAGAAATCTGTTCCGTTATATAGCGGAGGTCCAATTTTTATGGCAGTAGTAATTCATGTCCATTTAGCGAGGGTTAATATTAAGCGGTATGTGGCGTATCCCAATTTCAGTTGCTCAGGTAGATTATTTAATAAAGCGGTATAGTATATCGAGATATAGCATTATTTTTATGTGAATATTGAGTCTAAATGACCGTTTTTTCAACGAAAGCACTTTATTTTGGATTAACGTTTTAAATTTCATTTATTCACTATTCTAATTTCTAAAATTATTTTCTAGGTATAATTTATATTATTTAATTATTAAATATTTAATTTATTAATTTCAGGTACATTATCAGATATGTTACTATGGGATCATGGAATTCTACTTCTAATTAGCTTAGTTTACATTAATGATATTAGTCCTATAATAAGTGAATATTGAATGTCGTCGGCGGGGAGTGCGGAGTGGATGGGGCCGTAGTAGTGGATTTTCGAGACGCGCTTAGAGCGTTCTTGCTATCGTCTTTGCGGTTGGATGGTTTGTGTTTTTGGAAGAAGATTTTCTTAAAACTTAGCCTGTTTTGGGAGGGTGTCATGGGGGTTTGCGGTTTTGAACTTGTTCATTCTGCGTTTCTCACTGGCGATTGAATGTTTGCATGTGGTATAAATTAATTGCTCATTGCGTAGTTATAAGTTGTATTATCTTTGTGTTATTAACTATCGTCTTTATCTAGGTGTATGTAATCGGGCCGATTCAATCAATAAATTCATTTTAGGAAGTCGAAAATTATTAATATAGTATTCAATTTCAGGTTATTTCCAGATACATGTGAAATAATAACATTTTTCTTAGGTTGCGGTTTTAAAGAAGCAATTATTGATGACCAACACCATCATTATCCAAATAACCTATTAAACCTTTATCCTTCCCCAAGTAGATTAGCTTTGTGCTTTCTTTGTGTTACTAACTATCGGCTATACCTAGGTGTCTGTAACCGGGCCGATTCTGTCCCACTTAACTTACCTATCCAATCCTTCGGTTTTGTTATGTGTAAAAAAGAGTGTACGGTGGGCCTGGCGTCACCCGGGAACTCCTGTCTAAGAACTTGGTCGTACATTCAGAATCAATCAATTAAAGAAAAGTGATTTTTAAAACTAATTCAAATATCTAACTTAGTTTGTTTTTGCTAATTTGTGATTTTTATTTCTGGCTTCTCTAAAAAGAGTTGTATCTTAAGTGTACGTTATAGCGCTTTTACTCATGTGTGTAATTTTTTGATTGTGATGGTTTGGTTAACAGTCTTATCGTGAAATAAATTAAATTTAAATATGTGTAGCTAAATTTATAATAATATGGTGAAGTAGTGCAACCACGCTCTAGCATGGGGGTTTCATACCAGTGAAATCAAATGTTAAGGAAGGTGTGGGCTAAGAATGGGATCACAACAACAACGATCTCAACCTAGTTACATTCGAATAATACGGTAGTGTAGTATTAAAGTAATGAGTGCCCATATAGTGTGATAAATCAAGCAGCATAACTAGCTCTTGGTAAATGGTGGAAAACTCACCCCGTACGACTGCCACCTAGCCGGCAATATGCTGCACCACCAGAAAACAGTACCAAGAGTCTGTTAACAGTTGAATTTTTTTTTGTACAGGAGTACGACGAACCGTTACAGAACTTCAGATCGATTTCTTATACCGCGCTCTGAATATGGTGCAGTACTGAACGGCCGCCCACGCTATTGGGCGTATCGAACGTATTTTCTACTACACTCAATAAATAGTAAGCAATTTCCATTCAAAATTCGAACAGGTGCTTTATTTTATTTTGTTGCTGGCCCCGTTGAAGCATTTTTTATTTGTATTCCTTTCAGCTCGATGAAACTGCGAAATCCAGAAAATGTGTTATGACACGTAAGCTCCATTTTCTGGATTTTATGAACGTGCGATAATACGATAAGGTTAGATCAAGTATGTCCACTCCGCCCATACCTTTGTTGTACATACTTATCACTTCATATTGAGGAATTTCCATCTCATAGCTAAACACAAATCTCCTTTCCCAACAAAACTTGATGCGATGTGGATCGGTTTGTTGTCCAACCATTTTATTAAAACAACATTTTGATCGCGTTTACTTCCAAAGACCCACGTGGAAGCTTTTTAAAATCTCTGTCCTCTTGGAACGGTGGTTTATAAAATCGATTGATTCTTGCTGTTCCTGCAGTATTATTTTTTTATTTTTTAAAATTTCGAGGAGGGTGAAGGATGTGAAACAGTTGTCGAAGAATAACGTATGACCCGCTTTATTGATTCTTTGTACTAAATAAAGCACAACCGCTGCTCCAAATCTAAATGATTTTTTGTTATAGTCAGACAGCTCCGAGTATGACCCTTGATATAAAAAAAAAATCATAAGTTTGGCCACTGCTCCCACACAGTGTAAATAATTTAATTCTCCATTTGTTTGGTTTGTTCTTTATATAGTGTTTGGCACTTAGTCGACCTTTGAACGTAATGATTTTTTCGTCGATACATAAATTTTCCTCTAGTTTCAGCTGTAAACAGCGCTCTCGAACTGAGTTTACAATAGGGCGTACCTAAAATTAAAATATAAAGTCAAGGGATTGGCAAAAACGTATTTTTTTTTTGATATTATTACCTTTATAAATATATCTTTATTATTTTGAAGAATTTCTAAATTGTTAATGAAATGTAAATTTGACCGTAATTTATGAAATCTATCTCCAGACATTGCATTCATTACATTGATTGATACCCAAAAGATTGCTCCAATACATATTTGTTATTGGAAATCTTGTGCTACCTAAGAACCAATGAATACCAAACCGTCTTTTCATTTCTTTTATAAACTTTGGGCAAAACGAAATTCCTTGCTATAAAGCGTATATGTTAGTATTGTGAACCATCAACTCGAATAGTTCATCGGTAAAATATTTTTCGAAAAAGGACATTGGTGATAACATTTCATCAGTTTCTACGATAGTCAATGTATCCTCGTCATACTAAATTTGTGATCTTCCATATTCTGGCCGCCGTCTCCATTGTATTTGTTTTTGTCCGTTAATTTCATGTTGAAATCACCTCGAGTTTCATCAGAAATTCGTATATCGATATTTTCTTCTAAAACAAATTCGTTGTTACTGTCTGATATGAGACATCCATTTTCCAAAACGATTGGACTCTCGTTGACTACTTCTGAATTCTGCTCGTCAAGGTCTATTTGATTTTCTTCCTGCTCCTATTCTATGCGACTTTTATTCGAAGTTGTTTTACGAGTGGGAATGCTACCACGTTCTTCTTCAACATCAAAGTTTAAAAAAATAATGTTACTCGGCTGAATATCATCGCAATCTGATTCTGAATCGTCACTTTCCATTAGAATAGCGAGCACCTCTTGTTCCGTTAATTTTCGCGCCATTTTTATTGCTATAATTACATGAGCGAATTAAATTTGAATAAGTATATATACATAAATTATATAAATATATAATTTAATAATTATACAGAAAAACAGAAACGAATTATGTTATACTCAATAAATAAGTGCAGAATTCTTACTAAATAGCTTTTTATTGAATTGTCGTCCATGCGATTTGTGCATTAAAATGAACAAAAAAAGTCATGTACATCTGAATGTATACAATTGACTCAACCGAATTTGTATATTTAAATGTACATGCATTTATTTCGCATTTTTACAGAATGTAAATATTAATTATGATCATAAACGCACATTATAAACAATTTTCATAATGTTATTTAATTATTTGTATACACTTACCAGTAAATATTATCTTTTTGTACACAGCCCAACTGCTACTGAAAAACACACTAGCAACCGATGTAAAATGTCAAATATTTATTGTTTTGATGGGATTTACCACTTTTTCTCTACGAATAGCATTAAAAAGACGGTCTGGCAACACCAATTTGCTCTAGAAATCAGTGCTTTAAAAATCATGTACATTATAGTGTACATCAGTAGCGAAAGGGTTAAAGAATTTGTGAATATCTCTGCGTCCGGCAACAAATATAAAATTAAAAAAAAAAATTTAAAAATTTTTAAATTCAACTTACTTAGTAATAATCGTCATAATAGAACGAACAAGGGCCAGCAAGATAGTCAGAACTTCGAACTATTCATCATAACTAACTACACCCATAGGACTTGAACTTATCTATCTAACCATGTATGTGAGAGGATTTTTGTTATTTGATCCTTTTTACAATAAATTGGGTTCGCCGCTTGTTTGGGAATGTCAACGGGGTAAAATTCCTATCGGAGAAAATACCAAAATTTCCAATTGAGAAAAAAAAATTTAAAATGCAGAAGTTTTAAATTTTGAAAAAACAAGGTGAAAATTATCATTCGTGTCCTGTTTTCACAATATTGATAGAAAATTTTCTGACCTATTCGAATATATGAAAAAGATCTCGTGTACATTTCTGGTATATGGGATATAACCGGAAACGTAAAAAAGTCTCTGCGCAAGTTAAAAATCATCATAATTAGATCCCATTCCCTACACTCATAGGGTTTTACCTGATCTATCTAACCATGTGGATGAGACCCCGTGAACATCTCTATAGGATCGGTGAAATACAATTTGAAAATTTATTCAAATTCATGGCATTTCTATGTAGCCTGTATGGCACAGTAAATATCATCATAAACAAGCCATGTTCATTTCAGTGTTAGAAGTATGACTACGCCATTCTAAAATACATCTTAAAAACCGTGAACGTCTCAAGGAGCGGTAATAGAAAAAAATTAGAAAATAAGTTGATATCAAAAACCATAATTTTTCAAAAATACGCTGGACTAGTTAAAAATCATCATAATTAAATCTTGTTCACCACACAAGTGGGGTTTTGATTTAGCTATTCCGTTGTATAGGTGAAACCCCGTGAACGTCTCTAGGATCGGAGATATAAAAGTAGAAACATTGTCTTAAATAGCCTTAAAATTAAAAAAAGTTTTGTAAATTGATTTACGATTTTCTCGTGTTTATTTCAAATCGTTAGAAAATTATTTGATCTTTACAGCGACACTATTAGGGACTTAGGGATTTCACCACAAAACAAATCAAATTGAAATATTTTTAAATTTAACAGTGTAAATTGTTGGTATTATTTTTGATTTGTATTTCACAATCATACCTTTTTCTATAAATTTGTGCTTCCCAGTTATATTGAAGAAAAATCGGTCACCGGAACCACCACCTTGCATAATAGCTTTTTGTTTTTGCAAATATTTTGAAAAATATAATAGCATTTACGAAAAACGTTTCAAATAAAAAATTGTAAATTAAGTTTTATTAAACAAAATCAGTTAAAATCCTATTTTATATTTTACCTGAAATGACGAGTTTTGAAAAAAATGATATTTCAACAAAATTCGGCATCTCGACAGACCATGCTGGTTTTCCATAATATTGGGGACCCACTTATGGATGTCGACGTACCAGAAGTTAAACAGCTCCCATACGGGCTATTTCAAATTTTTGTAAAAAACTTGTGTCGGTTTTCTGAAATTTAAGAAGGTATACAAGGTATAAATTTCCGCACTAAAAATTCGAAGAATATCTAAATAAATTGTAATAATAACTTGCTGATGTTGTTCGAATTGTTTATAGTGCTGTTGTTTAAGAAAATATATTTGATGCTGTGAGTGTAATAGGCATTAAAAATCAAAAAAAAATTATAGTTGATCTTCAATGACGAAATGTATTTCTAAAGGTTCTTGATATACTTTACTTCAAATCGGGTCAAACTTAATTAAACATATTTATTGGTATATAATTAAAAAAACAACAGAAACTTTTAAGGTAATTTTATCGATTTTTGAGGACTTCACTCGTATTTAGGTCAGCCGCAACAAACAAAAAGAGTGTGTGCTGTAAACTACCCATTAAACCGTATCAAATTTCATATAGAGTTCGTCGAACATTACTTGTCAATATATTCCTTTGTATGATTTTCACATTTTAGTTTTCCATAACATATTTTTTTTGTGTTTGTTATTGTATACACTCGCATATGTACTCGTATGTAGATAGCATTGTTCATTCTGCAAATTGAAGACATAAAAATGTTACAGACATCCAACGACTTCAATATAATATATTTGTTATAAATACAATTCTTTATTTTAATGTAACAAATTTTTTTTTCTCTGTATGTACATAGCAAATAAAGAAAACATATCAGCTCTACGAATGTAGCACTAAAGCTAGGCTACAACTATAGCTTTACATATATGTACATATATACACTAGAGTTGAAATGATGATGGTTTTACACGAGTACGAATTTTCATTTACCTTTTTATTTTCTATTTTCTATTTTTAATATTGTTGTTTTTTCAATTTTATAATCCAATTAAACCATTATTTTAGTTTCGATTGTGTATATACTCGTACTTACATGTACTCATTGTGAGCTTTTTCTATACAATATTTGTGAAAATACGTACTCGGTACTCGAAAGTGCAGAATATTGTTCTAGTGTATGCTATAGCAATGAACTAGCGAGCAGAACTAATATTTTATTTATATTCGGATCTTTACTGATTAACTAAAATTGAATATGCTTGTTATCACTAGACACAACATTTTCTCATTATGAGGAGTTCGGCAACAAATTCAACATATTAAAAGAGATGTATAACACGCTTACTGGCGCTATTAATGTGAATATGGCATGTTAAAAATAACCAGTCGAAACATTTAACAGGTCACCATCCAAAGTCTTTACTTCAATCACAATACAACGGATTGTAAACACTATAGATTGGTGGCATCAAAAAGTTACGTGTGTGGCGTTTGTCAGCCAAAATATCTGCTTACAATCAAGGTTTGATTGTTGAATCCCCCGAATTTAAAAATATCAAAACTTTCAATAACCGCGCTTTCAGCAAGCTATTTCGTTAAAATCATTTTCAGAAAATTTAACGCAATAAAATCTGTGGTAGCTATTTAACAAAAACAGGATATCTGCAATTAGTCACTTCTTTAATTTATTCCACCATTTGCTCTAAAATTTAAAGCCTCTTTCGAGTTGGAAATCATGTTCATCAATTTGATTTGTAAAAGGTTGAATTTGGAGTGCAAAATCTATATTTCAACCATCCAATCAAAATGATTGTGAGTTGATGGAAGTACCTGCGAAAGTTATCTATATTTCATGTGACAGTGATAATGCTGAAATAGTTAATTCGAAACAACATATTGTAAAAGTGAAATTAGAAAATGTTGAATGAATGGTATGAATATTTTCAATGGTTGAATTGTGTTTATGAAAATGAACCTAATATTTTTAACATAAATGATGTAATCATAGATGGTAAAGAAATGGATCCGAAAAAATTAACAAAAATGAAAAACCCCTTAGGGGAGGATTACAGAATTGAAATGGAGCTATTGTTCCGATCTGTTTAGCTCAGAGTCTGACGATGGTGAATCTGCAAATGTAGAAAATGGTGAATGCTCTCAAGGTATGAATATTAAATATTTTGAACTACCCTAAAATTCTAATATATAGCATGTGATGATTCATAGATGGCAAGGAGGTTGATCCGAAAAAAAAACTAAAATAAAAGACCCCTTAGGGAAAATTATGATTCTGAAAATTATGACCCCTCAAGGAAATTATGATTTTTACGCGTCATCTGACGAAAGTAAAAATAATTATAATGCTATCGACTTTGATACAATGTGTGACAAAATCACGAATGACGATCAAGGATATCAACTTCAAGAAAATGACAGTCGGTACACTTGCGAATCATCTGATGAAGGTGAAATAATTTTACGGCTCACGATTCTGATACAATCTGTGATGAAATAACTTATCTCGAAGATGAATCTGCAACGTCTATGAGGCTATACAAAGAATCAAAAAACGGAAAATAACAAAACGTGAAGATATAAAAATACGCAAAATAAAAAGAAACTCCTGGAAGAATACACGACAGCTAAAGGCTTGTAACGAGAAAGTAAATCACCAAGAAAATTAAAAACATGTAAGTTAAAATGTTCCGAAAAGGTGTCGGAGGAAAAGCAAACGGTATGCATTTCTGAATATTGGTCCTTTAAAACGAACTCTAGTCGATTAGCGTTTCTTTCAAAATGTTTGAAAATTTAATAAAAAATCAAACAACTATAACTTAAAAAATCCTAAAATCCTATTTAACGGTGATTCAACGAACTGAACCACCGTTAAATACTTTTAACGAACAGAACAACCTTGGAAGTGTGCCAAACTTGTTTTATTGCTGTTCTTGGCGAAAAATGGGGTAGAATTACGTACCACTATAAAAAAATAACAAGAAGGCAGAGCTGTTTCGGATGACAGAGGATCATCGATAAATAAACCGAAAATAACATTCAGCCAGGAGCAGGAAGTGATAAATCACAATAATAGTTTCCCTAAGTATGAATCGAATTACTCGAGATCTCAAACACAAAAAAATTACATTCCAATAGGATTAAACTTATCGAAAATGTACGAGATGTACTCAGAAGTGAATCCACAAACAAAAATTTTGTTATCGAAATATCGAGAAATTTGTAAAAGATTTAATTTAAAATTCAAATATCCGCAACTGGATACCTACCAAAAAAGCGACAACTTTGCTTTGCAAATCAAAATAGCCAACGAAGAAGAAAAAATAATTTTTGAGAGAGAACGAGATCTTCATCAGGAGCGTGCTGAACTAGCTTTCGAAGTAAAAAGAACAGATAAAAACGACCCATCTAAAACTGTACTAGCTATTGATCTTCAACAATGTTTGCCTACCCCTTATTTGAGATCAAACATAGCTTTTTATAAACGAAGTCTCTGGACCTTCAATCTGACGATCCGAAATTGCGACAATAATTTGACATATTGGTTCGTTTGGCATGAGGGACTTAAGTCCCATTGAACATATTTGATCTATAATGAAGCTAGAAGTAGCAAGAAAGCGCCCAGAATCAATTCAAGCTTTGAAAAGTTTGTTGATGACGATTTGGGAATCCATACCTCCTACGACTTTGCAAAATTTATCAAATTCAATGAGGTGTATCGGTTCAATCGGAGGTGTATCGCTGTAATCAAAACAAAAGGCGGTCCAACAAAATATTAATATTAAAGATAGAACTTCTATAAATCAATAAAAAAAAAAAAAATTTAAAAATAAGTATTTAATTTATTCCATTACTTTAACTCCAAAATCAACGTATTTTGAATATTTTGGCATTTTTCGGGGGTTTTCTCCAAAATTGCAGGTAATTTTTTTTTCAAAAAACTACGTCATACATATATTTAAAATGAAACAATAAGCCAATTACTTTCAAAAGTTTTGTAATTTTAGCAAAGTAAGAATCCAGTTTGCAATAAAATATGTTTGCCCAATTGTTCTCCAGCACCGTACAAATAAAGTAAAAATCTTGGAACATAAACTTCTCGAACCACACTCATTTAGATTGTGACTCCGATCACAAATTAATCGAAGATAAAAAGAAACGCACTAACATGCAAATATTTCATCCGCACAACTGGGCCCAAATGATGCGAATGTGTGGCAGAAAAAAAATTTAATGTGATTGAAATGAAAAATTCAGATTTCTACCGTTTTGCACAAATTTTTAACAAAAAAATATATAAAAAACCTTATAAAACTGAATGTGGAATGAAAATAATATGGAACCATATACGACTGTAAAGGTACTTGTAATAAGCTTTATTAGCTTTTAATAATAATCGAATTTATTTTTTATTTTTTTGTCATTTTAGATACGTCAAGAATGTAAGTGGTTCTGTAGAGTACCAAACGAGCCACAAAAGTGACGCAGATATTTTTCGAATGGTTACAAATTGCAAGTCCAAATAGAGCTAATACTTAAAACTAAATAGAACTAATACTGCAGACACAGTTACGTAACCATGATGTCGGGGTTATGATTTCCAAAATAAGAACGCAAGACACCCAACAACTGTCTTCACATTTAGTTTTAAAATAGTAACGGAGTAGACGTTCGCAAAAATGCCAAGATTGAGATTTATTTGGCTTTACAATTTACAGAGATGACTTTTCTAGTGACAAAGCAACAATTTGTTCTCGCCAATTGTGTAACGGAAATCGCATAGAAAACTAGATTTATTGGTACAGTATTATACCAGGTTTCCATCGTCATAGTATAAAAGTATAATAGTATTATAGTATTGTACTACCACGATGGCAAACCAAAGTTGATAGTATAAAAGTTTATTTATAATATCTCATTATACTAGCTATCAAATTATAATAGGTAGCAAATGATTTTTTAACAATGTAAATTTTCATAACAGTGTTTTTTTTGACAATCTCGATTTAAATTTGAATTTGGTTTTTTCATTTCAATACATATTGTGATAATAATTTGTGATATAATCTGCTGGAAAATGGAATTTGTAGATAAAAAAACTCGTGGATTAAAATTGACAAACGAGGAAATAAAACAAATGCTAAGGATAGCCATCGACATAAATGTAAGTAATTTATCCATTGAAATAAAAATGAATAATATCCATAAAATTATATTACATTCAAAATATTTACTATTGTCTTTTTATTTCTTATTAGGTTAACGAAATGTTCGACTCTCGTCGGATAAGCTATGGAAGCATTTACAAAAAAAGTCCTACAATGAACGAGGGGCAAATTAAAATTAAAATTGAGAGTTTGAGGCGCAAATATAGCTATCGGCGGCAAGATTTACAAAAAAGTGGCGCTGGAGGTCCTGTCTCAACCACTTACGATGAGGAAATGAATATGCTTTGGGGAAAGCGAAAGAAATTTTCTGTTCCTGAATCTTGCGCTTTGGATACAACCAAAACAAATTTAGAATGTAACAAATCCGAAGAAGAGGAAGAAGTAAATAATTCTTCTGTAGATACTTCTCTGGCCGCCCCGGTGGCAAAGTGGTTAGCATGCTTGCTCCAGCGACCGGTGGTCCCGGGTTCGATTCCCGGTGGTGACAAGGGAAAATTTTCACGGCTGGTTTAGGATCAATGAATTAATCACTCATTATCCGAAATGAAAATATGATTATGAAACCTCATGTGAGGCGGCCAAATCCCTTGATGGGATATAATGCCAGAGAGAGAGAGAGAGAGAGAGAGAGAGAGATACTTCTCTGCTAGAAGGTAGCGTATATAAGATTTAATTTAAGATGAAAAGTAAATTATTTAAATTAATTGTTTATTCGACATTTTAGCTTTAGATCCTTCTGCACCATCGTCGTCAATTTCTACTCCTTCGAGTATGTTTGAAGGTGGTAAAACACCACCAGCTAAAAAACAAAAAACGAACGGAAAACCCGATGTGGCAGAAATTTTAATGAAACTGCAAGACCGTATGCTTGATAAGATGCAAGAAATGCACCAGCAACACGAACAAAACGATATAAATTTTATCAATTTGTTGTTTACCAAAATGGAGGAACGTGACAAGCGAAATAATTCAGCACACGGAAAAGCAAAGAAACCTAATTTCGTGGTTCTACATCCCCCATCTTCTAATCGTGAAGTTGGAAAAGGAGAAGAAGAGTATAATTCTGACTATTTAATTGATGAGGATTAAAATCCATATTTAAAAAACAAATATTTATAATTTTATAATTTTCATGTATTTATTTACATTTTAAAGCAAGGCAACGGATGCCTGTTATTTATGTATATACCTATAAATATGCATCACTTACTGAAAAGTTTATAATAAATTTTATTTTCTATTAATAACAATTTGTTGCCTTATTGGTAAGTCGTCTGTTAGTAATCTAAGAGCTTGTCTCACTTTTTCATCGCCATGTCTTATTTCCTCTAACTGTCGCCTTTGAGGAAACACCAATCTTACCATATCAATCATTTCGGGCTGTTCCAACAACTGTTTACTATAAATATCGTCATCCACGATTGCCGGATATGATTTTTTTTTTAATTCTATGACGTTGTGCAGCATACAACATACTACCACTATCTGTTGATTAAATTGATAATTTTGATTATGATATTATGTTAGAAATAATATGATTTATTTTATCTTAGGTACAAAAGTATAATCCACCTCATTAATTTTTTTTTAAATTCTCCATTTACTTTTTAGTTTACCGATTGTTTGTTCAATGTGAATTCGAGCCGTGTTTATATACGCATTAAATGACTCTTCTTGTTGGGTAAGTGCGCCAGAGTAATATTAGATCAACCATTTCATCAATGGATATGCTGGATCACCAAGAATGACATAGTCCACTTCGACATTATTAATTATTTTGGGATTCTGAAATCCATAAAGTACATAATAATCGAATTTTTAAAAATGTAAGCATCATGCGTCGATCCAGGAAATCCACAGCATACATCCCTTTTTTTCTGTTTTTTTTTATGTTTTAATCTATGCAATCTGTTCTGGGGCCGAAGCACTCCCAACTCTTTCGCAGTTCACTTTTACCGTCCTCCTTTACGCATTGCGTACATACAATACATCTCTTATTATAAAATAACAGTAATTTTGTAATGTTAGTAGTAAATACATTTTAAACAATATAACATAAAATATATTCATACATATAATTAACATCAGCCACTATTTGAACATTATATGATGTCCATTCCTTGCGATTGGGAAAATCTCCATGACCATCGTTAGGTGCTAACACCGGTATAGGCGTTCCGTCGATTAACCAATAATATTTGAGGTAGTTTGCATATATTAAAAAACTTTTGTGAAATTACTTCAGCTTTCTCATTTGATGGCAAACGTATAATTTTGGTCGCGTGTTTCAACATCGCATTAGTAAATTTGCGTATGCATCTATGGACACTGGTTACACTGATCTAAAATAAACAGAGTTATTTGACAAAAAAATCATTTTTAACGGTCTTACACTCTGCTTACCCCCATATTATTGCCAATTACCTTCATTTCAGCGCAAGAGGCGAATTTATACAGTGCTACGGCAACCGCTTTTTCAACCGAAAACGGTGTTCTAGCACATAATGACATAACACATTAGGTTTCGGGTGAAATCTTCACGCACCATTTCACAAATTTCGAAACAAGTTTCTTTATCTACCCGAAAATTGTTAATCCAATCGCTAGTATCAAAAGATTTTTAAACTATATTGTCCCACCAGGCAGAACTTCTTTGCTTTGACCAGCAACTTCTCCTGATTTTTTTTTCAAGGACCGCAGAAACAAAAATTGATTATGCATGCACATTTGAAGTAGCTCTCGAAAAAGTTGTTGCCTTCTACGAAGTTTCAAAATGTATATTTGGATTATATCTATTATGTTATTATCCTCGGAATCACTCATTTTAAAACACTTTTATTTTCACAATAAATTTCCAACGCGTACGCTTCGTTTTTATTAATGTTTCTTTATGACAGATGTTAAACCTATCAAAAAAATATCTATGATACCTAAGTTCACAAACAAAATATTTAATTACGGTTAACTTCACACCTTATGATGGAAAACCGACAGTGAAAGATAGCATAATATTAAAATACTATTATACTATTGACGATGGAAACCTGGTATTAGTATCCGCAATCTCGATTTTTTATTTGTTCCTGTTTTGTTGCAAATTAGCAAATATCTCATTTCGAAACTGAGTTGAAATTTAGTTAAAAACTATAGTCAAATATGACACACTAGTACGAAATCAAGATTTAATAATTACGAAACTATTACAGTGCCTATGATATAATAATATAGACACATTATTTGTTTCGTAACCATAATTTCGAGACCATAATTTCCTGAGGCCCAAATCGACAAAGGTCTACAACTTTTAGGTGCAGTCGCTGATTTTTCGAAATCAATTTTCGGAAACCATATTTTTAGCCGTAACTAAAACTTCAACTATATAGTCACTCTTTTTTGATATTTTTAAACAACGATAAAAGTGAAGTTTAATTCGAAAACAAATTAACAACATAAAATGATTTTCAATCAAAAAAAATTGCTGTCAGATCATAAAATGTTACTCTAAATTGCCATTGCGTGTTCTTTCCCGAAGAAAAATTGATTGGATTGATTGTCCAAGTTAACCAAAATATAAACAAATATCGTAGTTTTTATTAGCTAGTCAATCAGCTCATCATTGAAAAATGTACGCTGTTTGTCATATTCTTTAACGCACAATAACATTGATTTTTTTTTAAAATCGAAAAAATAACCAATAATATTATGATTTAGTCAGAATGATCAGATTTATTCACAATTATAACACAAAAAATAACTTTGAAGTTAAAATCTTAAATTTATAAATAAAATTAAAGTTAAAATTTATTTCAACGCAAAAATCGTCGTCGCCAACGTCGATGGTTGTGTTTGTTTTGCATGTTTTCGGTGCTTTGTAATATGACAGGCGATTTCGCTCGCCGTCTCCGTACTTGTTCTGTTTTAGTGTTTTGAGCCTATGAGAACTCAAAACGCACTACAATTTTATTTGTCTTTTCATTTGGTTTTAATGGTAATGAAGTAGGCGTCGACAATAATGTCAAAATTGACGTTTAATTAACTATTAAATTGTCAGAAATGACTTTTATATTGACAGAACAGAAAAAATTTGTTCCCACCAACTAATTATCCCAATGACAAACAGAAAACTCAAAGGAAACTAGATTTTTTTGGTAAACCTCATGCGACCAAACAGGTCGCTTCTGCAAAACTAAAGAGATTTAACATTGACTTTTTGCACATGGGAGACAAGAAAAGAAATATACCGCAACAAAAATTTGCAGTGTACTTTTTGAGCAACTGCACCGCC
Organism: Nephrotoma appendiculata; assembly: GCA_947310385.1. Lineage (NCBI taxonomy): Eukaryota > Metazoa > Arthropoda > Insecta > Diptera > Tipulidae > Nephrotoma > Nephrotoma appendiculata. The sequence continues at coordinate 81,864,750 of OX371225.1, forward strand.
TAAACCACTATAAAAATGAAAATGTTGCCATGAAATATGTTCGGTCCGAGTATTTTTATGGCAACAATTTTTAAATTAAGAAAAAAAAATATTTCATATTTATAAATGTTAAGGATTGATAATAAAAACAACGTCATAGATAAAAATTTAAATTTCGCAAATGAATTAATTTAAAATAAATTAATAATAATGCTATAAAATATTATGGCATTACTATATATGTTTATTTCTTTCTCGCATATTGAATAATTTTATAAAGCGGATGCTTCTTATTTATGTACAAAACTTTGCAGACTAAACAATTTTCTGCATGAAATGGGGTGTTATGCTATAGACACATTACTAGTTTCATAACTATGGTTTCGAGTTAACCATGGTTTCGTTGTAATGTGTAACCCCTAACCATGGTTTGCAACTCGGTTTTAACGTAGTTATTTTTCTCATCTCGTTCTCATCTCGTAGCATTATTTTAGTGATGACAGCGCTAAATTTCTCAATTAGTGAATACCTAAAACTATAAATATTGTTTTAATACATTTAACCATTTACAAACATATGTAATCATTTTTTTATATTCCAGCTGTTAAATCAAAATATATATTTAATTTGTGATAAAGTTTTCATATTATATGCTGACATTTGTTGCATATATGTAATTGATACACAGTTTTTTTGGAATCTCTGAATTCTAGAATTTTAAGAAATATGGCGAACTGCCAAATGAGATGAGAACTGTAGTGTGTCACCCGTTCTCATCTCTCAAATCATAGTTTCATAATCCTAGTTATTAAATCAGATATGTGTCTCTGGTATTAGTGTCCTGATATTAGTGTCCGGATTAGTGTCCGGATTCAGCGTTGTGAGCACTAACATGTCACGGGATGAGAACAAATATCTCAGTCCGAAACTATGTATAAAGCAAGTTGAAAATCATGGTTATGTCATAGTAGTTTCGTAATTATGATTAACTCGTACTAGTGTGTCATGTTTAACCATAGTTTCAAACTAAATTTAGACTCAGTTTCGAAATGAGTTTTTTTTTCTCATTTCGATGCATTTTAGTGCTCACAACGCCGAATGCATCAATAATAGCTGTGTTCCAATGGAGAAAGCAAACTACTCACAAGTACTTGTAACTACTCGCAGCTACCCATGCTCAAATGGTGGTGTAGATGTTGAAAGTAGTTACGCATAAATTTGACGGTAGGTATATTAGTTTCAAAAAATGTAACAGATGGCTTTGTGATGGTTTGATTATGTTGAAATGTCAGATTTATTACAATTTTTTGTTTGTTTATATTCGATTGATTGACAATAAGGTTTTTTGTGGATCATTACTTATCAAATTGCAATAAAATTTGTAAAATTACAATTAGCTACTAATTATAATTATTAAATTGAACCAATTATAAATATCCTAATATATATATTTAAAATTATTAAACTGATGGAATTGATTCGACTATTAAAGCGGTGGATTTTTATAATAAATATATATAATTTAATTTTATTTACATTTTCACTATTAGAACCTCAATACTCCTCTTTCCTGCCAGCGTACGCACAGATTAAGGCTTTACCTTCATGGTATGTCCAATTTTTGACATTATGTATTACCACTAACAGTTTACCAAGCAAATCTAGTTTCCTTTGAGTTTTCTATTTGCCATTGAGATATTTGGTTGGCGGGAACAAATGTTTTCTGTTCTGTCAATAGAAAAGTCATTTCTGACAATTTAAATGCCAATTAAACGAGAGGACACAAGAAATTGTATTGTGTCTTGAGTTCTCATTTAAGAAATCATGATCTCGAAATTAAAGTTAGGAAACTATATAGTAATCTGTCTATGGCATAAGCCGTTGTTCAACCAAGTATGACGTAATTATTATTTTATTCTACAAGGAAACAGTAAGTATAGTTATCATGGACCATAGCCATAATACTATATACAGAGACCGGTAATGTGCTTTTTCTCCATATAAAATCGTCTATTTCATGCGTGGACAGTTAGGACGGGATGCGTATATAAAATTATATTTACATCTCTGTCTTTGATTTCTATATCATCCACAACATAAAGCTTTTGTTTCTGGTTGTTTGCCTTTCAAAATAGAATTATTTGAAAATTTTATATAATTTGTGATGAAATTTGTGTATTGAATACAATTTGTGATCAAATTTGTGTTTCTAATTTGTGCGTTATTAAAATAAAATGTATCGGAAAAAAAAATTATTTGTTGTGGATGATATGAATTATGCACAATATATTCCGCCAGTCCCGTACCGAAAACGTTTTCAGCTATGTATGTGGAAACAAACGGAAACGGCGCATTTTTTTCAGTATTTAAATTATTTTAATAATACAATGTGTATAATTAATTTTAATAATACAATATGTATAATTATAGTTAAATGTGATTAATTAATTATATTGATAATTATTAAACAGTGAGTAGTTCGGTTTTATGAATTATATCTAATAGTTGAACAGCTTTTGCGAAATAATTTTATTGTATAAATTCGATAAAATATTTTGTGTAATATTCATGCATCAGTTGTGGTTTTAAAAAAATATTGTAAAATTCTTGAATGCTGATAATTAATATAGACTCGATTCTAATTGTACAAGTAACCAATTTCATTCATAATCGTTAATAAAAATTCTTATTACAGTACTGATTATTTTTTGGCTATCTCTTTTTTTCTTTAAATTTACTCATTTGACATTTAGTCATTACCGGTCTATATAATATTATTAACGTCTTTGTCATGGACATTTTGGACATCGAATTTTTTTTTTTGATTTGTCATTCGCTATACGCTGATTTTGATGAAACTTCATACTTAAACTTTTTTCATAAATATTTTGGCGGAAATCGGTTCACTGGAATAAGAACAAAAGGATTCTAAAAGAAATTGGTAAAAAAATGGTTTAAATCATTTGCCAAAATTTAATTCGGCTACTTTACAGCCCAAACGGTGGAGTGATTGGCGTTTACATTTTAATACCTTAAATTTTATGATTAACTGGCAGATACGGAAAATGAATTTCTAACTGAAAAATTCTGGTAAAAGTTTTTTATACTTTTTGTTCTTAGCAAATATTTTGTATGGATTTACGAAAAAACTATTAATGTCAAAAATATTTTTAATTAAATTTGTATAACTGTCTCTGCGTATGTGATGCGTGTGCGTGCAGACTATAAATACCTGTTTCCTATCTAGCCCACGCAGGTTTCGAGGTTTCAGTATTTTTGCAAATATTTTGAAAAGTATATCATTCACGAGAGAAACGATTGTTATCTAAAAGATTCTAAATAAACTTTGCAACAATACCGGTTGAAACAAAAATTCAACCTCGTCATAGTCAAAGTTGTTTCATAAATTGTGCGATCGCAGTGAATTAAACCGTAACCCATCAGTGAACAAAATGGAGTCCCATTCGTCCGTACTTTCGTACCCCTGATATTAATTACTTCTTTCACGATATCTTGTAATGCGTGTTGAAATGTGTGCCGTGGGAATTTAATATGCATAGGAATATAATGCACGCTGCCGTCATCCACACTTTAAATAATTACATTAATTCCGTTGTTGATAATTTGATTATTTTATCATTTATTACATTCTGGGACTGCGATTTGGTTAAAAACAAAATTTTTTTTTAGACAGTATATTTTTCCTCTTGCCAACATTGGAAATAAATATGTTTATACAGTAAGCTATGGCAGGACTAGCTTGTTCAACTGCACAATACGCCAAAATAGGCCCATAATAGGACATTGATTCCTTGAGATTATGGAACGATACTTGACTTTTATAGGTACTTTACAACTCGATATGTTTTTCATTTTCTATCTACAGGTAAAAATCACCAATAACTTTTGAAAAAAACCCGATTTTCAGAAGCACTATCATTCACTTCAGCAATAGTTCTGATTCGATCTGGCATAATGACAGCTGATTGGAACCAATTAAATTTCTCCATCTATCACAATTTTATAGACGATATGTCTATGCGACGTCTTTATACATTTTACCCGTCTATCAAAATGCTATTTAAATCGCTTAGATAACTAAATAGAGTATACTTCATGAACCGTGAAAAGTTTAAAAAATATACAAAATTTGAAAACTCATTAAAATAGAAACAAATGCTTTAATGATTAATAATATGCGCACACAATCGGAAAACTTTATATAAAAGACCAAAAAGGAAAATTCTCCCCTCGCACACAAATAAAAATCAAATTAAAAATTTTAAATATCAAACTTTTAGTTAACTTTGAACTTCAATCAAACAAAACTGAAAAATACCCTTTCGCTCGTAAATTCCCACCATATCGTGTATCGACGTGTGACGACGATATACATTATCAATCCGTACAGCAGCCAAAATAAATAATTTATCGTAAAAAATCGATATAATTTTTATCATCATCATTTACTTTACGATAGAAATGAATGTTTAAATGAGACTAAATCATTTATAATACATCTCGAAAAGCTTTTCGGTATACGTACGGTACAGTTGTTTATTCTATTGTCGTACAAATACATTTTTAGTCGACACACCCATCTGAAAGCTTTTTTTTACACTGTGCATATTGTAGGTGGAGTTAAGGATATACTTCTTTTTTTTATCCAATCAATATCCTTTTGTGTTTTCATGATTTGTGCATGTGTGTGTGTGTATACATATAGACGTAAATGTTTGGTACCGTGTCTATATATACATATGTATGTACATACTTGTACATAGTATGACGTAAATAAGAATAAGAATCTTGAATGCCAGAAACAAAAAAAAATCTTGACTTTTTCTTATTCTTTTATACGGTACCGATTGCTCGGGTGCTCTCTGTACGTTGTTGTTGTTGTTGTGTTCTGTTCTTTAAATCTTTTTATTTTTCGTGCTTTTAGTATTTTATTTAAAAGTCGAAATATAAATAAAAATTAAATAAAAAGAAGAAGAAAAAAAATATTATAAGTTGACATTTATGAAGAACGCAGCCGAGAATTTTTATTATTTTTTTTCTACCATGGTTTGGATTTTTATTCTTCTTCTGTGCTTTTTTCTTATATGAGTGTATTTTATACCGAAAAATAATTTAAGAATAATGAAAATGAGTGTATATCATGCTTTGTTACATGTTATTTGTAGTGTCGTTTGTTGTTGTCAAGTTTTTTTTTTTTTGTTTTTTTGTAAATTACTTACTTATTTGGAAGAAAGGGAAATGTAAAGTGCTTTTTGTTCCGAGTATATTTTTTGTGATATGGTTGTTTATGTTTGTTTTGCTTTGTTGGGTTTTCCTTCGGTTTCTGTTAGGGTGACCGTCGTCGAGAATTGAAAATAATGCTGTGATTGCATGGGGTGAACTATTACCGTTTCATGAAAGGGAACTACCATCTGTAATACGTAATTGAGTGGATGTATGCCATATCCGAGGTATGGGTATTGTTATTTGGGCAGTTGGGTAGTTTAAAAAAAATATATCTACACATTTGAAAATTAATATTCGTGAAACGTGACCCACAAAATCCTTATATCAGTTGCAGAAGTATTCATTGTAAATCATTATTATTAACTTTCATTAAATATGTTAATTTATTGCTTATGTTTGTGATCAAAAACAACACTCGAACAGCTCGTGACGCTAACGTGACTTCCATTTATTTATTTATAAATAGTGCCTACAGTGACTACAATCGGCACAACAAAATAATTGGTAAAAAGTTAAGACACATAAGCTCGACTACAAAAGATTATATTAAGCTTTCTTGAATGAATTTCTCGACAAGTGATAATCAAAAGCGTCATAGACCTTGTTGAACACCTGTAATACTCTCGGAATTGGATCAGATAGACCATATAATTCGATACCGCTCGGTCGATGAATAAAGCTCCATCGCGTTGACGCATTCGACGTTTTTGAGCATATAAGTTGATACGTGCTATAGTAACTCGATACATCATCAGCACTTTCAAAAGATTATATCGATTCTGGTAAAGCGGATCAACGTAATACACAGCACGCATGGATGTTAAAAGTCGTAGCGCGATCAAAATAAAATATTTCTGGATACTCTCAATTGTCTCAGAATGATAGTGGTAAGAGGGTGACCAAACTGGAGATGCATACTTCAAAATAGACCAAACGAAGCAAACGTATAATGATGTCGAAGTTAACGGGTCAATAAAGTCCTTGCAGTTCCGTTTAATGAAACCAAGCGTAATGTACGACTTTGAAATAATCGCGTTACCATGTTTGGTAAATGTAGCAGCAGATTCAAAGATCACACCAAGATCCGAAATGAACTCGACCCGATCAATGGTTTCGTTGAAGCCAGTGGGCAAAAAACGTCATGTCATCCACGAAGAGGAGTCTATTGGCAAACTTAAAACATGTTACAACGTCGTTAATAAATAATGAAAATAACAGTGGCCCGATATGACTACCCTGAAGCACGCCAGATGGCACCCGAAATAATGGGGCGAAAGAATCCAGAATCCCATCGGATTGCCAGCGATCTGAGAGGTAAGAACGAAACCAGTCGATGGGAATGAAATGACAATCAAGACTCTACAACTTGCGAATAAGAATAGAGTGATCAATCACATCGAAAGGACAAGTTAGACACGGTAGACCTACCGAAATAAAATCCACGGTGAAAAGGAGAAATAAGTCTCTTGGTATATGGAAGTGCAATACTCTGTAAATCATGAACTCAAACAGTTTGGGTAAACCAGAGAGGATTGCAATCGCACGATAATTACTTACCTCACTCCAACACATCAAATGTTCCAGGGATCCGGGAAAAGTCCACGGCAAAGGCTTTCGATAAACAAGAAGGTATAACTGCAGGGGCCACACTTACAGCGCAACGTTTGAATATGATCGATTGAAGACCTTCCTAATCCGCTGCCTTACTACCGACGAAAAGAAGCAATTGATCCAGAACCTCCTGTTCTGTAAATTTGAAATGATCAATTACAATGGAGGTGGAAGTAGTAAGAGACCCGGTGTCTGTCGACCGAAGCGGCTTGTAAACCGATGCAAAGAATTTGGCAAACAAGTTGCATATTTTGGATGGCTGACTGGCGGTGGAGGTCTAGTAAGATATATTCAACGGAATACCAGATACCTCTTTTTACTGTTAATGAAGTTCGAAAAATCTTTGGGATTAAATGTCAAAACTTCGCTCGATTTGCACTACGCAATTATTGTAAAGGAACCAATTAAGGGTCTTAGATTCATTACAGGCATTGATAAAATCGGAATAGTATTCTACGCCGTAAAGTCTATACAGGGAATGAAACTTGTTGCGTCGTTTCTCGAGCAGCATCAACTCGGTATTAACGTAACGAAAGCCAAAATTCAGTCAAGAATGCGTGGTCGGCCATTCTAAAATTAAAATGGAAGGAATTCATTAGAAAAATAATCTCAAGGACAAACTGTAGGTATGACGGCTGAGTCGATGCAGTTGATAAACGTGTTATAGACATCCTGGTCGGATTCGTAAGGAATATAAACGGCGACGGCAACAATCGAGGTATTGTAAGCTAGTCTGATGCGAACAGCAATGACATTTTGACAAAGATGGCAGGCGTCACATCATTGGAGACTGAATTCTATACAGCAACTAAAACGCCACCGTCTCTACAACTGGTGTCAAAATCATATCTGTGCTTTCTATGAACGACAAAGTCAGATGAAAAGTCGTTTTCGGATAACATATTGATCGTAAGCCAGGTCTCGCACCGGTGTGAAGTTTCTAACGATAATTAAAAGTGTAGCATACGCAACAAATATTCTGCAGCGTATGCAACTTATCTATGCAGTGTATGCAACTTATTTAACATGTAAATAATTTATAAGAAAAACCACAAAAACTAACATTAAATTAATAATTTCGAATTAAAAACAAACGAAAAATATATGTACAAATATGTATTAAAGTTTTCAAAATTTTATCATACACTAACATTTTCCAATTGAGGTTAAACACATAATTAACACTCCATCCTACAGTTTTCGCAATATAGCCACTAGTATTCTCAAATAGTAGACGTTCGAGCCTATTCAAATTTGTATAGCCAGTACACATACAAAAGGGTTGGGCTCTTCTCACAAAATTTCATATTTTGATAAAAAATTTATATGGAAGCTGTACATACACTCCCAATTAACACTTCATCCTAGAGTTTTCGCAATATAGCCACTAGTATTCTCAGAAAGTAGACATTCTATTCGATAATAGTAGTGGCTATATTGCGAAAACTTTAGGATGAAGTGTTAATTTGGAGTGCAGGTACAGCTTCCATATAAATTTTTAATCAAAATATGAAATTTTGTGAGAAGAGCCCAACCCTTTTTATATGTACGGACTATACAAATTTAAATAGGCTCGAATGTCAACTATTTGATGATAATAATGGCTATATTGCGAAAAATCTAGGATGAAATGTTAATTTTAAGTGTATGTACAGCTTCCATATAAATTTTTTATCAAAATATGAAATTTTGTCAGAAGAGCCCAACCCTTTTTATATGTACGGGCTATACAAATTTGAATAGGCTCGAATGTCTACCATTTGAGAATACTAGTGGCTATATGCGAAAACTCTAGGATGGAGTGTTAATTATGTGTTTAACCTCAATTGGAAAATGTTAGTGTATGAAAAAACTTTGAAAACTTTATACATATTTGTACATATATTTTTCGTTTGTTTTTAATTCGAAATTATTAATTTAATGTTAGTTTTTGTGGTTTATCTTATAAATTATTTACATGTTAAATAAGTTGCATACACTGCATAGATAAGTTGCCTACGCTGCAGAATATTTGTTGCGTATGCTACACTTTTAATAAACGTTAGAAACTTCACACCGGTAGGTCTCGCTGATTATTATAACATCAAAATCATTGTCAAGTATGCCTAGGCGGAAATCACTTTTTTTTCCTCAGACACTGGCGGCGTTGTGATAGTAAATAACCCTGTTAAACATTAGAATTGTTAAGCAGGTCAAAATCGGCCACCAACCAATTTTAAAAGAAACGAACGTTAGTGAGCTGTTCAAAACGCGGTCTTTGGGTAATATTAGCCTACAATTTACGTCCCCTAGAGAACAGTTTTGAAGTTTATTGCAGTCTTAGCTTACTATCTGATCGGTTGAGACGGATGGATCGATACGACTGATATATAAATATTTTTTGTCGGGCACTGAGACAGTTTTGATTGAGTTAATGGGAGACCCAAACGCAACAACTCCCCCCTCCCCCTTCCCCTTTTCGAGTTGTAATTGTAATCGGCAAGGACAAACTTCATTAGACGATATTTATCAGATGCGCTATTAAGTTTCCGGGTTTCACTTGGAGGAGGACTTGTTCGAACATGCACCATTGAAAACTATCTAAGAAGATTGGTTTAAATACTTCAGAAGTGGCGATTTAGACGTTGAGGACAAGAAACGCTCCGGAAGACCATAAACGTTTCAACACACCGAGCTACAAGCGTTATTGGATGAAGATGCCACTCAAGCTCAAGATCAACTTGCTATAGGCATTAAACACGACCCACCAAGGTATTTTCCAACTATGCTATAGGACAATACAAAAAGGAGGGAAAATGGGTACCACATCAGTTGACCAAGAGGCAGATGGAAAATCGAAGCCACTTGCGAAGGTTTGCTTTCACAGCTTGAAAGAAAGAGCTTCCTGCATTGAATTATCATGGGAGATGAGAAATGGAATTTTTTATGAATCCGAAACGCAAAAATTCGTAATTTTCACCTGGCAAAGCATCAACGTCGACGGCACGGTCAAATCGCTTCGGAAAGAAAACAGTGTTCTGTGTTTGGTAGGACCAGAAAGGAATCGTGTACTTTGAGCTGCTGAAACATAACAATACTGTGAATGGGAAACGCTACCGGCAACAACTTATCAATCTGAACCAAGGAGCACTGCATATAGTTCAGATTGATGAGTTGTTACCGGTAGCGTTTCCCATTGACAGTATCGCCTTGTTTCAGCAAAAACGGCCAGAATGGGACACGAGGCACGAACGAGTGATATTGCAGCACGACAACACTCCGTACCATCGCACTCTCATCGTCTGGGGCCCCATCAAAATGCTGAGATGGGATCAGCACCGCACTCTCCTTTTTTGCCAGACCTGACCTCCTCGCATTATCACTTGTTCCGGCCGATGGCGAATGGCTTGGCAGGGCTATACTTGTCAGTTTCGAAGAAGTGCAAAATTGGATGGTTATGAGTCGTGGTATTCATATATTGCCAGTGAGATGGTAAAAATTTGTAGATAGCGAAGGACAATACTTTGAATAAACCATTTTTTATATTTCTATTAAATTTTCCTTTTTTTAATTTTTCAAAAAACCAGGAATTTAAATTGCGCACCTGATATCAAGTGAAATTTAAGCGTTCACGTTTTCGCTCTAAACCCATTGATCTACTTGTTTTCGTACTTTTCTTCCCATGTGGCGATTTTGGATTCACTCAAAATACTTCTCATATAGCCGAACAAACCACATTAGTACGTAGCACCGTCACACATTTTGAATATACTCTCATTGAATAGTCATTCATAGAGATCATTTCAATCCTCTGCATTTTAGAGGAAAATTATTTCAATTTCGAAAGAGATACACAAATTCTAGTGGGAAATATATAGTTATTTTCCCTTATCGTATCATCAAACGAAATCAATTTATTGAGGATATAACGAAAAATCATTCAAAAATTCATAACGGAAGATTCTAATTGTAATGCATGACAAACTCACAAGTTATCTGAATTGTCGTTACGTCAGTGCAAAAGAAGCTTGCTGGAGATTGCAAGAACTTCCCATTCTTGGTAATACTTTCCTCACGATTTTTCAATTAGCAGTTCATTTAAAACACGGTCAAGCAATATATTTCCATGAAAAAGGGGATAAAGCAATACTTCGTAGAGTAAACAGATCATCGATTTTGCTTACTGCATATTTCGAGCTCAATTGTAATGATCCGACTGCTCACGAATTTTATTATCAAGATATACCAGGACATTATAAATTTTAATATATGAAATGGAAAAGCGCCTATTCTCATTTTGGGAACATTACCATTGGACGAATTCCTTCCATATCAGCAATTGTCTCTAATTGAGTGTTTTATTGATTTCAGACAATTTTCACTAATAGTTGACATGAGATCTACGGATTTAGATATTCGGAATGGCTTATAAAACATAGTAATGGAAATTTGCAACACTTGTCTCATCCAATCAGTGGGAATTACATTGAAATACTACAACGATGTATTTCTGCGTTACTCATTGATGATATTTTTGGTGATAAAATTGTATTTGTTGATGCAGAAAGTTTTGCGAAACGTGCGAAAATTTCGCGAAATTTTAATTCCAAAAAAGAGGCATGTACACGTTGTATGAAAATGTTTTGCAAAACCTTCAAGGAACAGTCAAAATGTATAATGCAATGTTGTTCCGATGATTTTTGGAGTTATTTAAGAATTAAGTAAATTTGGCCCCAAGGACGCTTCCACGTTTAGGGTCATATCGCCATCACAATATTCAAATTGTCTTGAAATTTTTGTACAAATTTCAGCCACCATCCCTAGTTGAGAACAATAAATCCCACACTCGGTACTTGTGGTTCCGATGGTTTTCTGAATACTCTGAAAAAAATTATTAAGAAGGTATAAATATAAACTTATTTTGGTATTACCGTGATTCTCAATATGTTTTGTGTATTTTCAATAATTTTAACTAGACCACGTATTTCGAATTTGAAACTGTTTTCTTTTGCAGTAACACTTTTTGATAATTTGTGTATCTTCACTTTTTGAGTCTACACTTTTCGTTATAATGTGTAGCTACACTTTTTATTAACGTTAAATACTTCACACCGATTGTGGTATACAAGGCTCAAAATCAGACTTTTGGAAAGATAGAGTTGTTTTTACCAGAACCATGTTTGGGTCACGGTCAGTTGTATACCGCCTGTTCAAGAGAAACACAAGGGTATTGTTCAAAAATTCAAGTTGTTGATGGTTCAAGGCAAGGAAAAACTTCCGGAAAGACAATGTTCACAGATAATATTGTGTATACTCAGAAGTTTTAAAAAATATAAATTTAAAACATCAAAATCAAGAAGACAGTTTGTTGAAAAAATTCTAATTTGTTTGAGGCCGCCCCATAAATGCTTTGGAATACACCTTTTTATCTATATAATTATTCTATATAATTAGCCGTACATCATCTGTAAAATAGTTTGATGGAATTACGCCTGATAGTCATCACTAACTGTAATGCTCTTTTTAATAAAAAAGCAAAAAAAAAGCAAATTAAAAAAAATACTAGAAAAACTCAATCCATCACTGACGGTCCATAGCCCGTAGTACAAAAAAAAGGGTATGAAATCAAAGGGCGGAAAGCCGAAGGGCCGAATTTCAAAGGGCCGAATGTGTCGAAGGGCCGAATGACGAACGGCCGAATGTGTCAAAAGGCCGAATGTCGAAGGGCCCAATGTGTCGAAGGGCCGAATGGGTCGAAGGGCCGAATGGGTCGAAGGGCCAATATTTTATAATTTTTGTACCATATACCTATTATCAGAAGGCTGACATAGGACCAAATGTCTCAGGTTGCGCATGACAAAATTTTCCTTCACCAAAATGTATCGCTGACTGGATACGTCGAATTTCATGAATACCCAAAGATGAAAAATTGTAAAATACATAAATTCATAAAAGAAATTCAATTATGTTTAATAAAAAAAATTACAAAATATTCATAAAACAACAAATTTAAAAAATAATATTTCTAAAAATTATATTTCGGCCCTTCGACACATTCGGCCCTTTCATTCGGCCCTTCGACATTCGACCCTTCGATATTCGGCCCTTTGATCTCATCCCCAAAGATGAGGATGTTTATTCTGCCCATATTTTGGATAATTTTTGATTTTATATAAACATTTTTCATATTTTGGTTGCTGAAAGTGAATAAAACTCAGATTTTATACGACTTGTCTTGGTAATCAATTTTTATACACACTGTACTTTTTTACGAACTACCTTTTAAATGAATTTAGTAGAACACCGCATACAATTTTATAACACGAAATCAAAGAGGCTCTCTCTCTCTCTCTCTCTCTCTCTCTCTCTCTCTCTCTCTCTCTCTCTCTCTCTCTCTCTCTCTCTTTTCTCTCGCTTCACATCCCATGGAAGGGATTTTGCTGGTCCTCCATCCGTCTCGATCCATAGCTCTCGCCCTCCAGTTTCAACATCCTAGTATATATGTAGATCTTGTTTGACGTCGTCACGTCAGCGTAGTCGGAGTCTTCCTCTACGACGCACTCCGGCTGGTTGTTGGTGAAACACTTCATTGAACATCCGTTGTTGTGGGAACCTTGAAACGTGGCCGAGCTATCTCACACGATTGGATTTGATGAAACCGATGATATTGCTGCCTATCCGAGGAGTTGCTTTATTTCGTGGTTCATACGAATCACAGAGCCCCTAGTCGAAAATAATGTAGTAACAGAATTACACATTAATTTGAAATAATTGTTCTCAATTTTATAGAATTAGATTATTAATGAAGTACATATTTGTTATACGATGTTAGAAATGACCGCATATATAATTTTAAAAAATTAAATCAAGTTATTTAAAAAGTAATATAAAAATGACTCGGATAAATTAGTACTGAGGCATCGGTTAATGCTAGAATAATTATAACATTTACAAAAAATATTTAAATAAATTACCGCAGTCGATTCCAATTCGAATGCCTAAAAGTAATTTCAAATCAATCGTATGGGTCTGACCAGCATAATAGTTTCGAGCTGGCCTCTTCCAAGCATTTGTCATTTGGCATGAATTACATTTTTTATTGTAGTTATATCCTTGATGAATTATTTTGGCAAATTTCAAAACTATCTTTTGGGTCTGATTGTTTGAACGGACCTATTCCAAGCATTTGCAGGGTATTCTTTTATTTTTTTATTGTAGTGAAATTCTTGATGAACTTCTGATGAACTTGTTCAGATGGTATTTGTAATGTTCCATACTGGCCTCTCTATCAAGCAGTTGTCGGACTTGAATTAAACTTTTTATGTAATATTTCATTTTCATGACAAAGCCATTTTGGAACCAGTACCAGAGTGAGAAAATATTGACAAGCAAAGTTTTACAACGTAAATTAAATAACGCAAAACTCGCTCAACTCTATAAATATTGTGTGCCTCCAAAATACTTTAAACTTCACTAAGCGAATTTGGAAATTAAGTAGAATTTTCACTAATATTTACAAAGATCGAAAAACGCCATCCAACGTTGGTACACTCGCGAGCAACTAAATCGACTCAAACCTTCAGCGCTCACAGAAAGGCGAATTATATTAAAACGGCTACACCGATTTTCACAGGCATTGTTTATTTGAAAACCTGATATTTTTACTTTAAAATGACACCTTTTTATAAAAACTGGTTTAGTACTTTTACGAATTTTGAATGAAAATGCAACCAAAATTGATGATTATAAAAAAAATGTTGGCGATATTTAAATTTAAATTACAACAAAAAATTGAAGCAAAACAAAAACAATTTTATTGGAGTATTGTCCCCCCTTGCGTCTACAACGGTTCGCATGCGGTTTCCCATTTAAGGGTTCGACAAATACTTGGGAGATCACACTACACTCCTCTTCCAACGCAATCTTGAGGTCACTGATACTAGATGGTATCGGACTTCTGGCTGGGACCCTCCGTTTTAGTTAGTCCGATAAATGCTCAATTGGATTTCTGTCTGTACTGAGGGCTGGCCACTTCATTTTCTCGAGCACAATCTCATTCATGAGCTGCCGCATGGTTCGTGCTGTGTGACAGGGGCATTGCCATGCATTAATATGAAATCTCCTCACTATATGATCCAAGAGAATGCTTTCGATACAGCTTTTCACGAAAACAAGATCTGTTTTTCACTCAAGCGATATGCTAGCACGCACCATTCACAAACCGCCACCGTACGAGACTTTTTCAGCAAAATAGCACTACGATAAACACTCTCCTGGACACCGGCATACCCGGCTTCTCCTACCACTATCATGGTGACATATTCTGCGCTCGTCAGTGAATAGAACGGACCTCCATTGCTCAATGCTCCAATTGATGCGTTCGCGAGCAAATTCGAGTTGCTCTTTGCGATGGCATACTGTCACTTTTGGGCCTCTAGCGGACCGTCTTGGGGTGAGGTTGGCTTCCTTCAATCGTCTTCTTATATTTTTGTTGACGTGAATACGTCTTTATTTTTACTTTCATAGGGAGGCAATCCAAAAAACTGATGATAACGAAATATATAGATACAGTTTAATGCTGCAGCTATTTACATATCATCTACATCCAAAATTTAATTACACCTCTCGATAGCTAGAGGATCGTAGACTTCGTTACGATGAGTGGGGACTGTTACGCATCGGTTGCGGTGGAGGGGGAAGCACCACCATTTTAATGTTTTCCGTTCGTATTGAACTCTGTATTTTCTTCACCGATTAGGATGAAATTGGGTATGTTGTGTGACGGACCTGTGACGGAACTTGGCCATTTCCTAACCGATGATGATGGGATTGAGTAAGTTGGAAGGAAATGGGATTCTTAGATGTTATTTGGAAGAAGTTTTGGGATATGGCTACCTGGGACGGAACTCGGCCATTTCCTAACCGATTATGATGTGATTGTGTAAGTTGGGTGGAAATGGGATTCTTAAATGAGTTTTGGAAGAAGGTCTGAAATATGTTCATCTGGGACGGAATTCGGTAATTTCTTAACCGATTATGATGGGATTGGGTAAGCTGGATGGAAATAGGATTCTTAAATGATTTTTGGAGAAAGTTCTGGAATATGGCCACCTGGGACGGAACTCGGCCATTTTCTAACCGATTATGATTGGGTAGGTTGGGTGGAAATGGGATTTTTAAATGATTTTTGGAAAAATTTGAGGCATATGACCAACTGGGACGGAACTCAGATTGGGTAAGTTGGGTGGAAATGGGATTCTTAAATGATTTTTGTAGGAAGTTCTGGAACATGGCTAGCTGGGACAGAACTCAGCAATTTTCTAACCGATTATGATGGGATTCGGTAAGTTGGGTGGGAATAGGATTCTTAAATGGTTTTTGGAAGAAGTTGTGGCATATGGCCTCCTGGGACGGAACTCGGCCATTTCCTAACCAATTATGATGGGATTGGGTAAGTTTGATGGAAATGAGATTCTTAAATGAGTTTTAGAAGATAGGAATGTTAAATGATTTTTGGAAGAAGTTCTCTAATATAGCTTGCTGGGAGGGAACTCGTTAATTTCTTAAGCTAATATGATGGGATTGGATATTTTGGTCGAAAATGAGATTTTTAAATGATTTAAATATTATGTATTAATTTAACATTAATACACTTAATGCTACGTGAGTTCAATCTTTCTTCTAACGTTCACCAGAAATCTCGATGTACCGCGTAGGTGTTTTCCTTCTTAAAAAATTGTACGTATTCACACCATATGTCCGTACACGTGATACAGACACCCACTTTTTCCATTTTTTGTGTTTTTTTACCACTGTATTTTATGTTAAATTAGAATAAATGAGAATACGTTTTTCTTTTTGTGATAATTTGTTACTTTTATTTATTATGTATTTTTTATTTTTTATTTCGAACTAGTTTCGAGTCTTCACGATCACGTCATCATCTAATTCTACTATCCTCGTCTTCTTATTACTGTCCATTAAGTAACGGCTCCATCTCGAACTTGTCCCGCGGGATTTCGATTTCGCAGTGAAGTTAGTACATAAATCGATGGTCCTTCTCAGATGTACACTAATACCGGCTACGGCTAATATGTGGTCTCTGATTGAAGGTAGTAGTAGGTAGTAGTTTCCTGAAACCTTCAAGGTGCTATTGAAACAGCAGACTTTCTCATGTTTTGCTGACGAGCGGATTCTCGTTAATTGCGTCATTCTTGAAATAAAACAATAACTTGTCTTGCTTTTTCTGGAGTAGTGATGAATTTGAGAAAACAACGAATGAAACTGGTAGATATTAGTTCAGGTCAACGTCTGATAAGTGACTGGTCGCAAATATCGATCAACTTGGTATTATATACAGGAGATTGCAGCATACCAATTGTTATCACCGAAACATCATATTTTGCTACGATTTCTTTAATTTAAAAAGTATTGTATAGATTTTAATGATACAGGTGTCCTTTTAAACATAATATACTAAGCTGTCAAAAAGTTGGTTTACGAAAATCGGTTAAGCTATTCAAAAAAATACGACTTTTTGTACGCGCGGAGGTTTGAGACGATTTGGTTCCTCGCGAGTGTAGGTCCAATTTAATTAAAAGCCATGAATTTTTTGGAAAATCTAAGGGAACAGTTGGAATAATTTTTAAAAGTTATATAGTTCAAAATCGCCACGAAAGTGCA
This sequence comes from Nephrotoma appendiculata, assembly GCA_947310385.1. NCBI lineage: Eukaryota > Metazoa > Arthropoda > Insecta > Diptera > Tipulidae > Nephrotoma > Nephrotoma appendiculata. The sequence goes on from OX371225.1 coordinate 81,882,249, forward strand.
TTGTACAGTGTTCCCCTACATTTTCTGGAAAATTCATGTTTCCTTATTCTATTGGGGTACGTCGTTACAGATGACACGTTGAATGCTTATAGGTTGGCAATCACCAACCAAAAATTGGAAACCGTCTCTCTAGAAACGATTAAAACATACGCAGTTCCAATATTAGCACCAGGAATGCGGCAGCGGATCTTGTCTTTACCGTCCTACGGACGGTAAAAGCCCAAGCTTTCTGGGGGGTCGCAAGAGAAATGGTTGGTTAACCGCCAAACGTAAACAAATAAATAAATAAATCACGCCACGAAATTTTCTTCATTTATCTGCCCTACACCACTGCAGAAAGAAGATGTGTGAGGAAATAGGCCGTCGCCTGCTTTTCCAAATCAATAAGCTCCAAAACGCGGAGTGGGAGATACTGTTTATAATAGATTGATAAAACGCTCCTCGTTATTAGGTTAGAGCTCGGTATGCTTCCGATTGAAGAATGAACAGAGAAGTAAGAGGTTTTTATCGAAAACAGAGCAGAAATCAGAAATTTTAAGAGAGCAGGTGAAACCAATCTATTTAAGTGCAATATGAGCAATGAGAACCTGTCCCACGCCGGCTCTCGAGAAGCATTTCTCGCTTACCCTCGTGAATTTACATATCTAAAATACGATCAGTTCTGGACGATCAAACAAAACATAATTTAAGACCAACAGACCTGGTCAGTCGATCATGTCAGTATCCTGGCCAAATTAAATCTGGCAAATTAAATGTGACTTTTAGGAAGATCTCCTACAATAATTGATTCAAGTAAAAATTCTTGCAATAAAAACCTGCATTATAGGAAACGGACAGCCGATATCTATTTGCGAGGAAGGGAGAAGATATCACCTTCTTTGATGCCGAATCCAGTGTTGTCGATTTCAAAAACCACTTATTTAAAATAATTATGGACTGGTTAATGCAAAAATCGAATCACGTTGGGAAAATTTGTGATGAGACAAACTAAAAAGTACTCAAGTCGGACCGCAAATCACTGAGATCTCCAGTATGGTGTATATCACTGGACATTACCCATTTAACGGTCAATTGGAAAAATAGATTAAAAGATTCAAATTTCTATAAGCCTGTACTTTATAGCGGTCCGCAACACGAAAACCATTATTTTGCCTAGAATAATGGGATTTATCAAGGAACTAAATTCTCACTCTATGTGATGGGATAGGAATGCATAAAATGGTTTTATTGGCGCAGAGCATAGGACTCTCCCTTAGGCCAATCTTTATATATTAAAACATAACTTCTCTTTCAGACTTGAACAACTATGTGAATAAGCCACTTGAAGTTAGAAAATATGTATGTGCCATGGATTCTCTAAACAGTCTGAGGAGACAAATTTAAAGTAAAATTGGACAAAACTGAGTGCTTGTTTGAAGAATTCTAAGCGAAAATTGACTTCGCGGTGATGTCGACTAGTTCCATTATAAGCTCAATATTTCATCTTTTAAATTCGGCAGCTTTAAGCTCAATTTTTGTACATTGTTTATCCCACTCGTACACCGCAATAAACCAACCAGGGTTCTATTATTCCTAGATCGAATGAGTGCTGATCATTTGTGAACCATTTGATGATTTTTGACTTATCATCATTGCTCTTAACTGCGGTTTGGGGAGCGCTTGCATGATAGAAGCTAATTTTACCTTTTAACGAAAGGCTACAATATACCAGCAAAAGCAATTTTCACATTCAACCAACTTTTGGCGAGGTTAAGCTGCCAGGAAAAATACAAATAAATTTGAAGCTAATTAAAATTTGAATGTTGAATTACCGACACAGAAGGGCTCAATTTTCTATAAAAATTCACTTCTCAATTTAATTAAATCTGGAATAATTTTTAAAAGTATATTGCAATGTAGAACTACGTAAATCTTGAAACTTTCCGTATGGAATTGTACCTCAAAACCAAACCGTTTCGTTTTGTGTCGCCGTCGGAAATTTTCCAACGCACAAATCATAATACACATCACTTCATATGTGTAAAGGAATCCACGTATTACTCTACACGTATTATTTGAAGAAAAAAAACTCTGTAGGTCAAAAAATTTAGTTAGTTATGAACTTTATGTTTTATTTAAACGTGAAAACATGCAACTATATTTCCCATCCATCCCATATGCCCCGTGTGCACACTTTGATAACCGAATTTTTTCATCAACTGTATATATTTGTTTTTGTTGGTTTTGTTAAACCAACCCTTATACCCCAAACACGCAGTCAAAATAAAAATACTACAAATGAGACAGCAACATAATATCGTAAAAATGGAAAATCACATAAATTTATAATATTTATTTACCTTTTAGTTTCGACTTTTTCCCAAAATGTATAAAATAACCAAAAACACAAAAAAATATATTCTAACCGAGACTTAAAGGTACGACATACGTGTATACAAATAATATTTTTCCCGTATACAAGAAAAATCCACTTGCGGAAAATACTTGCGCAGATGAGTCCCATAAAACCAACAAAAATCCGTTTTCTACTGTGTTCTCTCGTCGGCGCTTTGTTATCTACGCTATGTATCTCAGCTAATAAATATACCAAAATGAAAAACTGTGCTTGGAAAATGGAAAAACGTTTATGTTGGCGAGATCAAAATAAAAGAGGGAAAAGGATACATTTTATACCTTTTTCCGAATAATCGAAGTTGTTTTGTTTTTTTTATTTTATTTTATTTATTTATTTTCCTTTTTTGTTTCCTTTAGTTATCTTTCAATTTAGTTACAATATTAAGAAAAAAAATCTTCTATTTGGAGAGAAAAATTTTAATAAATAAATAAAAATAATAAAAAAAAATTGATTGTTTATATTATTTATTTACTAATCAATTAAATATATAGTGAAATTTTAATTAGTCTTCCGATTTTTTTTTAGTAATATTACAATTTTTTTAATTTAAATAATTAATTATGTGGAATAATATTTTTGTTATTATTAAAAATTTCTTGTGATTAAATTATTATAAACAAAACAAATATTTTAAATAAATATATAAAACAAAAAAAAAATTAATTGAAAATTAGTGAACCAAAATATAAATTATTTTCGATAAGCATATGTGTGTGTGTACACATGTAAAATAAATGAGGTACACACACTTACAAACGAAGAGATTATTAACTGATGGATTATTGGAGAAAAACATATTAAAGCATACGAGTGTTTAATTAACAATTAAAGGTAGCCAAAAATATTTTAAATATAAAAATAATTATTTATAAAGTTTTGTGCTGATTATTTAATTTAAGACCCTCTCACATATGCTAATTTATTCGAGATCTGCGTGTGTGTAATTTTTATAATAAACATACATACTTTTATTATATGTTCGGGTAAGTTTTCGTGCTCATGAATATTGCCATAAAACTAAAATATGAACTAAAACTGTTTAAGGTTAAGATTACGCGTTTTGTTTAAAAAAAAAAAATAATAATTCAAATTTATGAGTTAACATTTCAATCACCACCGTACCGTGCTGAAATATAATGGTTTTTGCATTTTTTACATATCAGCCAATTCAAGCGACGGTAAATTAAGTTATAAAAATTATTAAAAGTGAAAATATTGCTCGCATAAATTGAAATGTGTACAGACCAATTGTGTAACGAGATTTTAATAAATTACCCATTTGCATTTTGAGTATTTCGTTACACTGCTAAACTTGTAGTTTTTCACTGGGATTTTATGGTTAAAGAAAATTGTATAATTGGACTGCACATTTAATGTTGTACCGTTCAATATAGATAGGAACCCCTATTCAGACGTGGAATCATGAAACACATATTTACCAAACTACTTGTCAAATATAAAATTTCCGTTAAACTTTCGTATATTTGTATTTCTATACAAAATATCAAAGCCATCTTTAACTAAAAAGATTGTTCACGTTACCCGGAGTTCACGGTATACGGCATTCATGTTATTGCGAGCCTATATTGTATTTTTATAATTTTTCTATTACAGTTAGTCGTACTTCATATTTATTCATTGGTATATGTACATGGTTAAAATTAGTACACATGTAGTTATTAACCCATTTTGCTGCAAACATTATCTTACATGGAGACTCTCCTGTAGAGCAGTGTTCAGCCAACCGATAATCAAACGAATACTTTTGCACAATCTCATCTATTCTCCAACTATTATTTGCATTATTTGATAATGCACAATAGCTGCACTTAACCTTTTTTAAAACTTTTAACCGAATTTTCCGCGGCTCCGTTTGACGCAGGGTGTCTAGGAGGAATCAATATATGACGGCTACCGTATTTGTCCATGAAATTTGTGAATTGAAATTTTTACCCATTTTTAAAATGAATCTGTAATTATTAAAAAATAATTTCCGCCTTTAGATCCCGCATAATCAACATGAATTCTTGACCATACCTCATTAGTATTTTTCCATGACACTAACATCGATTTTGATGCTCCGGTGTAACAGACATATATGATCGACACCCTTTTATTAAAATTTCGCGGTCTGCATCCATACCTGGCCAGATGTGCACCTAGATGTTCATCATGGGACATGGACGGAATCTAACATTCGACCTCTTAAACTATTAGGAATAACAACTTTATATCCCCACAACGAAAATTACCATTTTTAATTGATTTCACAAGTTTTTCAAAAGAGCATCTATTCTTGTACATTCTGCTATTAATTTACTATCGATTTCGATTCCTTTATCTTCATTCGCTGTTTCTTCTAAGCTAACTGGTAAACGTAGCAGCTCACAATTTTTTCCAAATAAACCGAAAAGTGGTCAGTTCTAATCACGAATTTATTCCCAAATAAATAATGATGAAACGTGTTAATTGCAAAAATTATTGCTAACCCTTCCTTTGCTATCATCGCTATAATTAATTTCGCCTTTAGACAAAGTTCTGCTAAACAATGTAATCGGTCTTTCTTCTCCACTAGCAAACACATGCGATATCATACCCCAGAAATGTGGTGAGTTAACGACCGCACCTGTTCTTTCTGTAGCCTTTGAAAATCCCTGCATCGAAACAACGTAACCTATAAATACTTAATTCCATTTTGAAAAAATGCACATTTAGTAAATGCATTACTATGTCGTCTTAGAGACACGCTACTCCTGAAACCCTTACTACAATTTTCTTACAATTTGCCTTTGAAAAATTCCAGTTGCTGGTTTAGTTCTAAATGGTATTTTATTTATTAAAAATACTCCTCTATGTGTACTCCATGCAACCAATTTACGCGACTCCTCATCCAGCTTAAATTGATTATAAGTGGACTCTAAAATCAATTTCGGATACTGGAAAGGACCTTTGTCTCGATTCTATTAATACGTTGCACTAATCATTTGGGATTTGAATGGTTTTCTTCCGGAGTTCTTGTTCTATTTTTGCATGGACGGTCACATTCCATGTGTGTGTGGCCTTTAATCAAGTATTTTTGAATGTATTATGTTCCACGGCTAGAGTTAATAGAGCATTTGAGATTATTGCATTCCTGTTCTGGTAGGTACATCCATCAGAGTAAATAATAACAGGTGTTCGCTGTAAAAATGCTTTTAATTTTTTTTACTAAAAATGAGACAAACCCGATGCTTGTAGATCAGCTGTTTTCTCGTCAAACCGTGTTGCAGACTACTACTCTCGCCACCTTATTATAAATAGTAAAATTGTGACAAGCAAGTTTAGTTTTAAAATACCTACGGCTGGCCTTTAGTTTTAAAATATACGTAGATAAGATGGCATCGTCCATTAATTGAACGGCTTCTTCCGAAAGATTACCGATTTCGTGCTGCACACAAGTATCTCAGCTGCGACATTTTTATTGTTGAATTCTTCCATAAATTTCGTAATTGAGAAAGGTTTTTCACCTGCTGAAACACAGTGGTTTGTGTGCATAAAGGGCCGATTTATTCTTAATACTACAATATTTGGATTTGATTTATTTTATTTGTTTTAAGAGAACCCGAGAATTTATTTAGTTAATACTATAATCATTAAATTACATTTATTTTATTCAAGTATAATTTAATTATATCGTACATTGTCCTAAATAATGAATCCTTAACTTATATAATGACGTTTTATTTCAGAAAATTTACTATTAAGATGTCAACATAATTAATTATACATTTTTTTTAGGATGTTAATTGCTGAATATTTATATAACAAAAAATCAAAATAATTGTGCTGTTTTGTGCTAACCACCTTACATTATATTTTCAACTAAAAATTAACTAACTATTGACTACTTAGGTGTCTGTAACCGGGTCAATTCGGTCATATATAATATGCCTATCCTATCTTTCCATCTTGTTAAATGTAATAAAGGTATATGGCGGGCCCGGCGTCATCCGGGATTCTCGCTAAATTGCCTGGTCATACATTGCAATCAATCAATCAAAATATCAAAGCCATCTTTAACTATTTTTCAATCTTTGTGGAGATGGGCCAAAATTCCAGGGGGTAGATTTCGACAAAATGACAAATTGTCGTACAAATTGAAGTAATTGAAAATTTACGATTCGGATAAAATGATTTATGACATTTACAGCAGTTTAAAGAAGCTGCATTTTTAAGTTATGTATATCAAATATATTATGGTTTTTAAAATTATAAATACTCACACATATTTTGTATGGAAACTTATGTAACGATAATAAAAAACAATGACAATATTATTAAAATTGTCAGCTTATTTTTAATGACATTTCGGAAAAGTCACCGCATGCTAATCACGATTTAGTACTCACAAGTATTTGTCACAAAATTGTAGCAGAATTTTTGGTACAATGTCACAAAAAATTGTCGTGGACATAGATTCTGATCAAGTGACAAATGACAATTTTTTGTGACATTGTACTAAAAATTCTGCTACAATTTTGTGACAAATGTCACAAAGAATAAGTGTACGTTTCGACCAAAGAATTCATATTGCACACGTACATTCGTATTGGGTAAGAGAAATTTGTATTGCTTTGTTTGTGTGAGTATGTTGATTTGATATCCTTCTGTAAGTATTAGAATCAGTTTGACGTTTCATACAATTTTTTGTGGTTCACAAATATTCAAAAATTTCATACAATTGTATATATAATATACTAGCGGACCCGACAGACTTTTCCCTGACCGACGTTGGCTGGTCTGGCGGGTTTAGCAAAAGTGTTTTCGTAATTCGAATTTTTGATAAACTATATACTAAGTGTCATTTGACATTGAGTTTGACATTTAAAACTTTTTGTTTTGTCATTGTGTGCTGTGCTGTTGCCCAAAGCAAAATCAATCATCGTGTTTATCATTGGCAGATTTGGCGAAAGAGACATTACTTTTCGTGAGATTGGTTTTAAGTATAATAATGTGATTGCAAAAATATATTGCTTGTTATATGTGTGTAAATGACTATGTTGTTTTTTCATATATATTAGTTGTATGGACTGCGTGTAATTCGTTTGGTCCGCGAGCTCATAATGGATCAACAGGGTATTTTCATTTTGATTAAATTATAGCAAATAAATAACCTTTATGTTGTTTGTTTTCGAGTTTCGACACTCAATCAATTTTATAGAACACTGAGAAAAAAGTATATTTTGAAGAAGTTGGAGATCATTCTATGTTACTTTCGATATTAAAAATAATGATTTCGGAGATATGTTTATAGTCTACACAGTTGAAAAAATATGCCGTATGTAATGCAAGTTGCATTACATATAGGTCCGGAGCAAGCTTGCATTACAAACTAATGCAAACGTTGCATTAAATCAGATTTTAATGCTAATTGCATTAACTTTTATTGTATAGTTTACATTAAATTTTAACGGAATATTTTGTTAAAATTGATACATGTTATATTAAAATTTATAGCACATTGCATTAAAAAATAATCAAAATATCCATTTGGAAGCATTATTTTTTGTCGTAAGTGGCATTAAATTGTATAGTCCAGTACTTTAAACAGTAAAGCACACTACATCAAAAATTCCCAAATAATTGTTTTAACACTTATATTATTTTGTATTAAAACTAAAAGTATAAGGCAAATTCCACAGATTGCTGTTTTTTACTTCCAACTCGATTGACGTTAATCAATTGGCGTCCTTACACAGCAAATATATGAAAAATGTTTTAAGGTTATATTACCAGTATACACAATGACTTAGCGAATTATTATAAATTCGCTAAAAATTAGTTAACCCCAGGTTATATAGAAATTTTCTTTTAATGCAGTACTGCAGTAATTTTTGACGCAACTGCATTATAATTATTTTTAATGCAAGCGTTACATTAGAATGTAATACATGATTGCATCGTATAAGCTTTAATGCAAGGGTTGCATTAAAAATTGCAGCAAAACTTCTAACTGTGTATAGGCAAGCTTCCCTGGATTAATTGGAAACAAATTTATTTTTGATAGAGACTATATGTTTTAGCTACAGCCCCTACAAAATATTGATATTCAATCGAATTAATATTGTCAGCCCGGCGTATATAAAAATTTCGCCGAATGTTCGGAGGAATATACTTATATTTTTGGGTGTGACTCCCATATGTAATTTTATAGGTAAACGAAAATTAATTATTTTTCTTCCTCGAGTTTTTAAGTCTAAAATCACATTTTTTGGGGTTTCAACGATTCTATATGTAATTTTGCAAGTTCTTTCGAAATCTCTAATCAAAACTGTTCTATCTACAATAGTTTTAGTGTTACACAATGTGCATTTTGGTGTAACTGCTTAACACAATTATTTAGAATCATTCGATTTTGTAGTATATCCATACCACAATAAAACTATTTTATATGCATTTGATAAAAAATTACACTGGATTTTATAGTTGCAATATAATCATTCGATGTTGATCTAAATCCCACGGTTTTGTAATTCCCTCAATTTTAGTGGCGTACGGTGATGTGTGTATCACGTGGTTAAATATTATAAATAGAAACCGCCACGTTGCATTATAATTAGCCGAATCTGAACAAAAATTATCAGGGCCCGAACATTTTAAATGCAAAACGAATTTAAAAATTACAATGCCGCCCGCATCAATTGGAATGAATTTGCTTACGTAATAAAATATAGTAGACAATTTGGAAATATTAATTAGGATATGGAAATCTTTGAGTTATTTAAACCCTATGTTCAAGAGAATGCCAATAAAATGTCTTCATTAAGTTGGTCAAGATAAATGTTTACCAGTTTAAATACAAAATGCCACCGGAAAATAAAAAAGATTAACATTCAATGTAGATATACATGCCAGAAATTGATAAACAATTTTATGAAATACATATACATATTTGAATTAATCCATTTAATTAATTTTTTATTATAAATAAATATATTGACTAAAATAGACTGTATTTTGAACTAATAAATTTAATCTGTCTTAGTAATTTCAATTTTATAACGGAATATCTCAAAACCAATAAAATGGTAGTTACAATATGGGTGACGATTTGCTAAATTGCCCATCTTAGAAGCGTAAATACCATACAGTGCGAAATAATTCTTTGTTAATTATAGCTTACCTTCCCACAAATTGTATAATTTCTCTGTTTGATTTTACAATAAGTAATTGTTGTCTCAAAAACGGATATTTGGAAAATTACCAATTTTTTTTTTCAGTCAAGCACTAATAAATACGGAAATGTGCACGAAATATCGAAAGCGAACAGAAATTGAAATGTCAAAACAATGCGAAGCTAATTTGATGAATAATACACTCAATATGCACGCCATTTAGTTGGAGTTCAATTACATACTTACGTACAGAAGAATTATATATATAAAGATTGCAAGGTGGTGCACGTTTGGGGTTATATGTTCTGTTATGTGAAAAATCTTAATAAAATTAAAAAATTAAATTTTGTAAAAAAATAAAAAACATAAAATTTTTGGAACCCGATCGCAGTGCAACCTTTACGGACCCTATTGTTATTACTACGCATTGTGAGCAATCTTTATATTTACTGGATTGTTTAATCACCCAGTATTAGGTAAATGAACAATGAAAGTGAACATTAATGTTGATATAACAAAATCCTGTAAAGAACCCAAAGATAGTTTATCTAATATAGTTTTATTCGAATATTTGTTACAATAAACCCTTATTTGTGGGTCGATTAAAACTATTTCATGTACAAAGTGAATCTTCGGAATCTAACGGCAGGCGTTTATTACTTATTTAAATTTAAAATGAAATACATCTTTGGGTAATATTTACTATTTTACTTAACCAGATAATTACATGCACGAAGTAAATAATGTTTTTATTTGAAAAAAATTAGTGAAGATAACCACTAACAAAGACAGTTTATCTAAAATACTTTTACTCATGCACAAATTACAATAATAATAAAAATAAGACCAAATTAAAACTATTACATGCACGAAGTAAATCTTCAAATTATGTCATGACATTTAATATGTGTTTGGTCTCTTTGGGATCATAATTTGATCGAGTCAATGTTAATAGTAATTAATTGTACAGCTCGAGCAGAAAAAATATTTTATATCCTCCTTATCAAAGCCATGTTTCACTTAAAACTTGAGATTTGGCATAACCATTTTGTAATGTTTGCAGTACCGATTATTACATTAACCCTCCGTTAGACGCATAGGTCTAGCCAGACCTTTTCCGATTTTAATTGCAATTTAAATGTATTTCTAATTAAGTTAGGAACGTCAATGTTCGTGTACCTTCCTAAAATTTTATTAGCTATCGATCTATGAAAATAAAGGTATGAAAAAATTCGATACAAAGATATTTATAAGGATGTTTTGATGCACACATCGTTTTCATACCTCATGAGTCTGGCCAGACCCAATATACATTTAATATGAATGATGGTGAATTTTACCACTTTTTCTTTGGCAGTTTTTTTCTCCGACTACCATTTATTTCTCTCTTTCTAGGAGTATGTGCGCAAGGTCAGTAAAGTGAATAGATTCATTTATTTTTTCTTAGTATAGAGTGCGCACGGTCAAATGTGTAGATTTATTTTCTGCGTTGTTTTATTATTCATTCCCGTCAGTTGGTATAGTAAACATAAAACGCACAATACTTCTAATAAAACGTATATTATAAGTGAAATCCTAGTTATTCCAACTTGTTTGATTTGTTCAAAATGAGTGATGAAGTGGAATTAATTTTTAATACGCGTCAACGCGTAAGTGGTAACTTAGATAATGGAGTGTTTGAACGATTGGCAGAGGCTTTAGCCAATGATATAGAGCGTGAAAGAGCTGCTGAGGAGGACGAAGAAATCGATCGAGGATAATGATTTAGAGTATGTTCCCATTGAAAACGACGCATCTGATATTGAAGGCGAAATGGTTATCGAACCAAATGTAATATTTACCAGTGATGATGAGGAAATGCAGTCTAAAACTCAACAATAAAGTGCTGCTGAAGAATGTTTTTATGGTAAAGATGGTACCAAATGGAGTAAAAATGAACCAAATGCTGCTGTTCGTATTTTACAACACAATGTTATGCGTTTTCGAGCTGGACCCAAGGAACAAAATTCAATTCCAATCGAGGTTTTCAAAAAAATGCTCACGCCAAACATGGTGCTTATTATCATCACCGAAACGAATCGTTATGGAAAAAATTCAGCTCATAAATGGAATGAGGCTAATCCCAACAAAACGCAAAAAGTTTGGAAAAACGTAACCGAGAATGAATTAGATGCATTTATTGGAATACTTTTGGCTGCTGGGGTTTCACACAATAACATGCAAAAATCAGATGTTTTATGGCGTACCCATATTCAGAGCAGCATTGACTCGATTTATTCAATTTGATGATGGGCGAACACGTTCATATCGTTTGAAAAGTGACAAAGCAGAGCCAATTCGTGACATATGGAATTTTTTGAACCAAAACCTTGCCAAGAACTATAGCCCTCACGCGAATATTATACAATTGATGAACATCTTTTTCCATATCGTGGCAAAACTAAATTTACACAATATATTCCATCGAAACCAGTGAAATACGGCATGAAAATTTGGTGGGCTTGCGATTCGAAAACGAAATATCCATTGCAAAGAAAATTATATACAGGTCGAGAAGAAGGAAATGAACGTGAAGTGAATCAAGGCGAGAATGTTATGTTGCTACTCGCAAAAACATACACTAACAGCGGCCGGACAATTATCGCTGATAATTTTTTCACAACATTAGAAGGAACTAAGCGTCTTGCCAAACTTGGACTTGCATTCGTTGGCACAATTCGATCGAACAAAAGATGTATCCCTGATGAAATGAGAAAGCATTCCAGTCGTCCTGTTCTTTCAACCTGTTTTGGATTTCACGATGATCTAGTATCAATTTGCAGCTATGTGCCAAAAAAAGAATAAGTGTTTGAACTTACTTTCCACCGTGCACTACACAAAAATTTGTCAAGGCCCAGCAATGAAACCAGAAGCAATTGTGTTTTATAATGCAAATAAAGCGGGCGTCGATTGCATGGATCAAATGGTGACACATTTCTCATCAAAACGAGCAACAAAACGATGGACTTTCGCATTTTTCTGCAACATGTTGGATGTCGCAGCATTGGCTGCATTTTGCATTTGTAAAGAAGTGGATGCCAATAACAGGTCTAACGCTAAACGAAACTTCCTAGTCACGCTAAGTAATTCATTGGTTCTCCCAAATATCGAAGAGCGAATGCAAAACGTTCATATCACCAAGCAATTTACCACACGTTCGGCTATTGAATCGTTTTTCGGAAGGCCAATAAATGTAAGTATTCAACTTATGGTATTTACCGTAATTTTTTCAATTTTCATTTTAGCTTCATTTCATTTTACTATCTCGTTTTCGGTTCTTTCATTTTAGATTACACCAGAAGTAGTGACTGGCGTTAGCGGTGCTGATACTTTCGAAAAGAAGAAGTATTGTAAAATGTGTTCACAGGGAAGTGAGAAAACCCGCCGCAAAACACGCTTCTTTTGCACAAAGTGCTTAAACCCCGTATGCCAACAGCACTCAAAAATTAAAAATATATGTTTGCTTTCACTGTGTTTCAGAGGCTAAGTAGTGGTATTTGCACCGCCCTGTTCGTATTAAATAAGAAATAAAACATAGAAATAAACTGAACAAAAAATCACAAAAACAAAGACTTTTTTCTCAATATATGTTTACCTGCAGAAGCAGTTCAACATATATGCGCAAACCACGGAGAACAAACAAAAATATAATACATATACATATATTTCAAATAAATATGTATCAATACACCAACAAAAAATCAATATTTACTTATAAATCCATGCAAATGTAAATAGGGTCTGACCAGACTCATGAGGCATGAATGTGACTATCCGAGCATGTACCTAACGGAGGGTTAAGCAAGACTTTTTTGAAACATTTAGACTAAATAAGCCTTATGCTTATTATGTCATTATATCATGGGTTATTCTCAACTATGTACATCAAAATATCGAAGTGAGGTTCATGTCAAAATAGCAAAACCTAACACTGTCTCCCACAAGTACTTAAATTTGAAAAACCTTCAAAAACTAAATTTTACTTAACCACTGGCTTCTAAATCTCTGAGATTTTGTATTACAACAAATTACATTCTCACTCAAATGGCAAAAATCTCAGAAATTATCGAGCATATGGCTAATTAAGATCAAAGACAAAATACTAATTCAAAACCACTTCCATCTCTTTCTCGAATAACAAAAATCTCAGAAATTTCCGACGATTAGCCTACGTAGGATTTTGTTTTATATAAAAACTAGTTCAGAACCACTTCGATCACATCTGTATGATCAGCAGGGGCTGAGATAATTTTTTTTAATGTTTGAGAATTTTGTAGTAAACTTAGATCGAACTTAGAATGATTAGATCTTCCAACCAGAGTTTTCAGTTAAATCGACCAAAAAATTAATCATTTTTCTAATTTTAAAAACTAAATTTGAACTATTTTCCAAATATTTTCAAACAGGCTTTGATAGAACGAATATCAGAAACCAGATTAACATACGCTTATTTTTCGGGTTTGAAATTTTTCGACAATGTGGCTAAGTAGCATTGGGCTTAAAATGAAATAATAACACTGTGCTAGTGAAAAAAGTAACAAGTTTGGCACCCAGAAGGTACACCTAATTCGAGTACGCTGAACGCAATGGTGCTAGTCCCATTTCAAAGTTAGTCCCCATTTTTGAGATGTGTTTCGAAATGTTTTGGCTCTGAGTCAAAAGTTTGACTAAATATACACTTATTTTCACGTTAATAGCTCTTGAACCATTAAGATTTTCGTTTAGCTTTTTCCAGCGAAGTTGTTCCTATTATTCCGGCCAAATAATTGCACCCAGTGGTTTTTTTATAGAAAATATTGTAAAAACAGGTAGTTTTTTCGTTGTTCACCAATAGTATTTGAACCATTAAGATTTTCATTATCCTTTCTTCCGCAAAGTTGTTGCGCAAGTCAAGACAAACAACTTTGCCGAACTTATCAAGACATAAAAACCACATCCACCAAGTGTGTTTTACTTAGGCCAAGGTTAGGTTAGGTTAGGTTAGGTTAGGTTGGAGTGACTGCTTCCATACACTTAGATTAGTAGTGGCCCGTTGTGATACCATAGGATCCTATTTCCCCTTTACTCCTGATATGTTGCACTCCCCAGTCCGCGAGATCTGAAAATCTGGCTATACTGTACACGTGTTTGGGCGTGTCTGACCGCTTTTCATAATATAAACGTTCAAATCCCATTGAAAATACATTTTTTCATTGTCATGTGCAACAATTCGCCGAACAATCACCAGCCGAAAAAGTGACGGCAGGGCTCAAACATTGGTATAGCGGTAAAAAGCAAAATGCACACTTGGTTGACATTTGTTGGAATTTGCAAGAGGAAGAAGATCCCGAAGACGAAATGCACAGAAAATTAAAATAAAAAAGTTAAGAAAAAGGTTAAATTTTAGGAAAAAAATAAGAAAAATCACCATAAAATCAACTGAATCGATTTAATTTTCTTTTAAATATTTTCTAATGTATCTATATTTGTTGATGCGATGTTTACTCGATCGATTTCAATCGATTTAAATTCAATAAATGGATAAAAAGTGTTTTTCTTCGAAATGCAAAGAAAAAACTAACATAAAAATATGAATGTAGATGGGGTTTTCAATCTTGATATGTTCGGCAAAGTTGTTTGTCTTGACTTGCGCAACACTTTTGCTGAAGAAAGCAAACCGAAAATCTTAATGGTTCAAGAGCTATCAACGTGAAAATGAGTATATATTTTGACAAATTCTTGATGTGCCGAAACATGTCGAAAGCGATATCTCAAAAATGGGGAATAACTTTGAAATACGACTACCACCATTGAATACAGCATACTCGAATTAGGTGTACCTCTTGGGTGCCCAGCTTGTCACAACAAAAACGTTTGCGATTCAAGCACAGTATAATTTATTTAATTACACCTGTGCCAATGCCTCCTAAACTACAGGCCGCATACACCAAATGATGACGACACGCTATGTCTACGTTGTTGTTGCTTTCACTATTTGTTTTGTTAGTGTAAATATCTTAATATTATTATTGCGCAGTCTCGGTTTAGACATAAATTGACGTCATGTGCAAAAAATGAGAGTAGTAAGAGGCCTGTAGTTTAGGAGGCATTGCCTGTGCGATCCATAGGGACCAAAATACAAAATTTTAAATGTTGAAGAACTTTGTGCTACACTCAAAGATGTTCTCTCCTAAACAAAAATCTCTTTCTCCTTGTATAATTAAAAAACAGAGATATTAGCTGCGTTTTTCTGAAATGGTTGTTCGAGATCGGGATAAATTTTATTTTGATTTTTGCACCCAAATGAATATTATTTATATATTACAATGTGAAATTAGATGAGTCGTATACTAAATAAATAATTGTAATTCAACATCTTGTAATATAATTTATAATAATTTGTATTTTTGTGAGTTCTCAACAGTTCTGAACAACTCTATGGATTTATGTAGAGTACAACAGAGTTCAGGAAAATTACTGAAGTGACGGAACAGGGAAATTTTTTAGAACACAAGTTTTTCATTGTGCCGAACTTCATTTACAATTTTGAATGGTGAAAAAAATTCAAACTGTCGACATACAAACAAAAGATTTTTTCTCGCAGAATCGTAAAGATTAGTAAAAATTGGTTTTTAATATAATTTTAAAATATACAATAAAATTATTTATAATAATTTATAATATAAAAATTCAAAAATTTTTTTTATAAAAATGGATAATACGTAAGTACTCCCTCCTTACATAAATTTTGTTTTAACCTAGAAAAATTTTGTAATCAGTTTTTTCGTATGTCAAGTCAATATGACAATATTTATTATGTTAACAACATGGAAAAAATCGATTTTTTACTTATTTTTGCTTTTAGGCCACGGCGCATCTGGCTCGACTGTGAGAAGAAAGCATTTTTACACTGCTATAATGCTAGAAAAAAGGAATTTGACAGCATCAGAAAAAAAATACGCTTTTCATAATTTGTTTGAGGACCTTACTGCGATGAATGTAATGGTAGGTTTTTGTTTTACTTTGTGTTATTCTAAAGGTGTTTCTTTTTAATAAAACATTTTCTTTCTTTAAATTTGGTTTCTTTTCAGAAATCTCCATTCACGGCTTCTCAATTAGAGAATAAAATTAAAGCGCTTATAAGGGCATACAAAGCAGGTAAAGACAATGAGCGAGGAACGGGAGCATAAGCAGGCTACATTCCTTTTGAAAAGGAGCTAGATGAAATTTTTGGGGACAAACCCTTAGTTGGATGTAACCATATCACGGACACAGTTTGTTTCGAACCAAATTCCTCTCCCATTCCTTCATCCCATTCCCCCTCACCCATTATTCCTTCATCCCAAATAGTTCCTCCAACAGCTTCACCATCCTTAATACACTCAAACAGTTGCTCATCGAGCTCCACTTCGATTGTACCGAATCCCAAGAAAAGAAAATTAAATCAAACCGAGATATTCGAGGAAAAAAAAAATTATTATCATTTCTGAATGATGAGCGCAATCGGCGCCACTCGGAATTATTAGAAGTTTTGAAAAATAACAGAAATTAAAAATTATTTATTACTTACAATTTTTTTATTACCAAAGTATATGTAAAATACAACTAAAATTAACTTTTGTTTTGTACTTATTACTACTTATACTGAAACAAATGAAATAAAATGAATTTAATAATAAAAAATAATTTTTTTGAATTTTCATAAATTTTAAATTATCAAAGTATGTATATGTAAAATACAACTAAAATAAAATCTTGCTTTGTTTATATTACATTTTTCTGAATGAGCTCCTCAAACCATCTCTGTCGGCGGTCATTTTCTTCGGAAACAGATGGCTGATCAATTTGTACCGAAATATTTTCTGGCTCTACCTTATAGACTTCAAATTCGTCATTATGCATTAAACAGAAGTTATGCAAAACACATGCTGAATAAACTATTCTCGTCAATAGCGTTTTGTTTATCTGCTCGGTAAAGTGCAGTAGCCTACGGAAGCGTGTTTTTAATAATCCTATGGCATGTTCAACAACAATACGAGTTGAAGAATGGACTTTATTAAATGCCCGTTGTCTTTTTGTCAGGTTTCCATTATCTTTGAATGGTAGAACTAACCATTTTTTAGCTGGATATGCGCTGTCACCGAGTATAAATTGATTATGATTGAAATAATAACCACGGTTATTATCAATTTTTCGACAATAACTTGCATTGAAATGCTAAAAAAAAAATTTCTGTTCACCGAATCTTCTTGTAGGGCCTTTATATTAATATGAGTCCCATCGACCACACCAATAATATTTGGGATTTTTTTATGTCTTTCAAATTTTATTGAACTTATTTCCGCCTCTTCATGTGTTGGCCATTTCAAAAACTCTCAACATGTAAATATAAAAATTATTAGTAACTAACAATGTTAATGACAAATATATTCATAACATACATTTATCAACAAAAAAATGGGACACTCGAACAACAACGTTCCATGCTGTTGATTTTGCAACCCCAAATAAATTCCCCAACTGACGAAATGATTCTGTATTGGCAATGTACCACAGAAATATATATATATATATATATATATATATATATATATATATATATATATATATATATACATATATATATACTAGCTGACCCGGCGAACTTCGTACCGCCTCAAAATCAATAAATGTTGTTTAAAGTTATTATAGCTTAATTAAATTGAGTTTTTTATTAAGATAAAATGAATTTCTCTCTCTCTCTCTCTCTCTCTCTCTCTCTCTCTCTCTCTCTCTCTCTCTCTCTCTCTCTCTCTCTCTCTCTGGCACTATATATATCCCATCAAGAGATTTGGCCGCCTTAAATGAGGTTTAATAATCATATTTTCATTTCGGATAGTGACTAATGAGTGATTAATTCATTGATCCTAAACCAGCCGTGCAATTTTTTCCTTGTCACTACCGGGAATTGAACCCGAGGCCTCCGGGGCGGATAAAATGAATACACCAAATTAATTAAATTCAATCAAAATAAAATATATTTTAACTACATTGAAATGAATGTAATTCACGTGGCAGCAAGGATTTCGTTTTATTGAATTGATTCGACATGATTCAGTAAAACATCTTGTAATATACGACATTTTTTGTTTTATTGTCAGGTGCGAGAACGAACAAAGCGGATGGTTTGCCGACACGTGAACATGCTATGTACAATTGGCCGTGAGAGAAACATTCATTTTCCAGATTCAGGCCACAAACACTCAAGGATGGGCCTTGTGATTTGTTGATCGTCATGGCGAATGCAAGACGAATCGGAAATTGAATTCGTTTAAACTCGAATGGCATATCGGTTGGGATCATCAGAAAACTTCCTTACCTTTGAACTTTCCTTGAGATTTCTCAAAATAAAACGCGTTCCGTTATATAGTTTTGGTTGATTCAGGTTTCGTAGCATGATGATTACCGGCAACACACCAACTTTCAGTTGTAAATTGTGCGGGGGCAAGCCAGCCAGATCCAATGAGTTTAAAAATTCAGTTGGACAGTTGGTTGATTCGTTTTTGTTTGTCACACAGTCGATAGATTTGATGGAATGAAGTGGACCGACGATTAGATTTTGAATTGTGAAATTTAAGTGATCCCCATTTTTGTTCTTTGCCGCAAGAATTACTCGTTCACTCACCCAATTGTGATTTTTGTGGTTAGTAATATTGTTCGGGAACACTTTGTTGATGAGATCGTCCTTCGTTGAGACAAAATTGTAAAAGTTCTGAGGAAACTAAATAAATCTGTTCGATTCGTCGACCGGAACAAGGCCATTACCGATAGTCAGCAATTGCTTGGAGAAATCTTCGGTAGATGGATCGTTTAACCACAGACAATCAAATTAAACTTTTCGTTCGAGCTAAAAAATGAAAACAAAATATATTTCTGACAATTCCAATGTCCTAGTTGTATCTGTCATTTTTCGTTAAACTGCGTATACGTTAACGCAAAAAAACAAAATATTTTTGGTTGTATGCGGCTATTTACAGAAAATGAACTCGCAGTTTAAATTTTTACGTTTACATAGAATGAAATATCTCTGTTAGGTTGTCTCTGGTTTAACAATGCAATTAGCAAGTTTGTCGTCAGCTGAAGTTTCATCACATAGCGCCACGCAGAGTCGATGATTTGAGGCAAGCGTTTATTTCATCGACAGCGGCCAATCTTGGAATCACTGGTATTTTTTGACGGAAATCGCCGGACAGTTGAATCATTGCGCCTCCAAAACATCTTGAGTCATTGCGTATATCTTTCATAGTTCGATTGAATGCTTCAAATGCGCATTTGTGCGCCATTGTACATTCATAATCGATGATGATTTTACTTGCTACCAAAATTTTCGCCATTGCTGAATGTTTCGCAATGTTGCAAGTCGGGTTTTCAGCCGATTGAAGGTCTAACGACACTTTCAACGCTGAGCAACTGCTACAGCAATATTGGGTCTCGCACGAACAGTGGCCAAAATCAATGATATGAGGAATGCCTTCCCAGTTCCACTGGGCGCATCGAAGAAAAATAATCCACCATTTCCATCATGAATTATATAGCTAAGTAGATAAAATAAAAAAAAATTGGATAAAAAATAAAATAGAAATGTGCATGCAGCCTCCAGTCGGATTCGTATCTAGTACCTTGCGGTCCAAGCGCCGAAGCTTTAACCACTGCACCACTCGTCACATACAAACTACACCTACAAAATTCATATAAAAAAAAGGTTTTTTTATTAGATTTTTGGGGCTTCCCTTTTGAGTTTTTCCGACTTTTCTTTTTTCCTAAATCACCACTGTATTGAGACGAACAAAATAAAAAAAACAAAATGTACTAAATATATTAGAAAATGAATTTTCTTGATAACTTTTTTTTTTGGTGAATTTTTCCAATGTTTTAATAGTTATTATGCTATTCGGAACGGAGTCAAATCCAACAAAACAAAGATCATAAAAATCGGTCCAGCTGTTCATCATTTATGGTGTAACTAACCCGACTTTGTTTTATATATATAGATATCCACCTTTGCATTTAATTTTTCGTTACCGGAACCGGCATGCACTTCTCTTGTTGTTTTGTATATTTCTATAAATAATAAATATTAAACTAAAATTCAATCAAAACCAATAAAACTATTACCTATTAAATACTCAACAGTTGATCGATTCAAACGGAAGTGCATTTTAAAATCTGCATTTGAATATTTGTCTATAATATCTATAAACCGTTCAACTTTCGCGTGCGGCACTCTCTGATCGTCCTGTTTTATTTTTGGTGTATATGGTGTATAATATTTTATTTTGGGGACTGATATTGTAATATTTTCGTTTTTCTTTATATGTTGTATTATGTTAATATCGTAAAATATTGTAGTTTAATTGTGTTGTGTTGTAAATTTTAAATGTATTATTAAAATGAATTATGCGCTAATATTATTATAAATGATATGGATTTTGAATAAATTTGGTTGGTTCAACTTTGATAATTGAGATTGTTGCATTCTATAATAGAATGCTTTAAATGAAATTTAATGTGGTATGGTATGATACAATTAGGTATAATAGTTATAATAAAATGAAATAAGATTTAAATTATAATGTTAAATTCTTACCTGGTTATACTTGAATTTGAGATGATGATGATAGTTCTACGTTGGTAAAGATGAATACGCTATGTTTCACTATTTTAAGTCAAAACGCAATTGATTTATTAGATTAATTGTTATTGTAATTTATAATTTTGATAGAATAGCTCAGATATAATAAAATTTTTGCTTAAGTTTTAGTAATTTTATAAATTTATCGATTTAGATTCTTAACTTGCACTAATTAAATTTTGATTTTGATATATAAAATTTTAGTAATCACTTTTCAATTACACACAGTAAATATTATTCGCACATATAGACTTTGGATTATTCAGATATCACTGCTAATTTAATTTGAATTTTATGTATGAAGATTTTGTTAATAAACTTTTCAATTACACACAGTATATATTACTTGCACATATATATTTTAAATTAATTAGAGAACACTTTTAGGTTTTAACTTAAACTAATTTAATTTGAATTTGGTATATGAGAATTTTATTTGTAAAAATTTTGATTACACACAGAGTAAACACTATTTGAACTTTTGCTTAAAATAATTTAATTTGAATTTTGTTTATTGATAAAGGCACAATTTTGTGGTTGACCACTTTTTCTGATTGACTAAAAAAACATTTTACAATTTTTTGGCTTATATACTATGGCCCTTATTAATTTTTGTTTTTGTTTCAAAATGGTGCTGAGTGGTAGTTTTCCACTCGTAAATTTTTGTGTCACACATTTAGATTGTTTTTAAAAAATTTTAATTGGGTTTTGGGTCAGAAAATTAATAACTTGTTCAAATTTTAATTTGCATGAAATTACATTTTTTCTCATGTGCAAGGTTTCTTTCTGGGTTTGTTTTTAATGTTTGTAATTTTCTTAAATTCTTTACGCACACGTGTTTTTGTGTGTTGCGCGTGGGAATAGAAAAATTAGAACATTGTTTGCTTATGATTGAAATGTTGATTGAAATGTTAATTGAATTTATGTGTTGTTTGGGGTGGTTATTTCGCAACAGTCCTCATTGTCTGAGTCTGATGAAAATAGAAAATCAGCGTCCTCTGTGTCTTCATTATCACTTACGATGTAATCTAAATAATACTAAAAAGTACAATTTATTAATAATTTTTTTTATTTCTTTACAGTTTTTATTACACTTACATCAAGATTCATTATTAAACTTTAATCACTCTCAACTTTATCACTCAATATTTTATTTTTTTTATTTAGCAATTAATTTTATTTTAATATAATAATGTTTAACTGCATACAAATTTTTTTTTTTGACAAACTTCTGACAGTTAATAAATGATGTGAAGTTAGTAGTAGTATTAGTTCTACTAATTTTTAAAAAAATTCCCTAAAAATTTTAAAAAAATGTCCCTGTATTGTTCCTATATTTTATCGCGGTCTCGAACACCATATTTCAGAAAAACGCAGCTATTATTGGAAAGAGACGCGTTTGACTGATCAGCTCATTAATTGCCGAGATACGGACTGTACAAACATTATAAATAGATAAGATGAACTACGATGTAGGACAAAAAGCAGACAAGGACAAAAACAAACAACGACAAATGGACAAGAGAGTCAAAATGTTAGCAAAGTCAGAAGACTTACACAATTAGTGTCTGTCAACCCGGAAAATTCTAACTCGGATAAAAGGCCAACATGTACAAAAGACTAACATGGTTGACAAAACTTATACATTATCATTGCAAATAGGCCGACATTTATAAATGACCAACACACCCACACACATAAATAGCAAAGCGTCACAAGTTGCTCGGACTATTTTAGGGGTTTTCGACTATCAAGGGATATTTATTATGTTTCCGATCTTAAACTTAAGTCTTGCAACGATAGATTCGAAGTGCTTCGCAAGAGATGTACTAACCAGATTTTCATTTGAATATATCTTTATTCTATAATCTTCGTGATCTTATATTGAGAGCATTTTTTGAACACTGGAGGATTGAATGAGTATTTACACCATTTAATGAGCAATTCCAATTTGGATCTAATCAGTGTTTTTTTATTATTTCACTATTATATGTTGTATTCGGAACGAACAGTGAAAGTGGACCCATTTTTATCGACAATTTCCAAAAGGCAGAAATATTAAAACATTATGTTTAGCATCTCTACTAGAAACGCTACTCTAGTAGGTTTTTCAATAAAAAAAACTGGAAGATAAACAAAAAAGAACATATCGAGTTTTGACTGAATTTCGATAAGGATATAAAACGCAGTTTCTTTGGGAAGATCAGATAAAAATGTTTAAGCCGTAATTCTGTTTCGATAAAGATATATCTGATCTCTCCAGTCAGTGCGATGTAATAAAAAACGGGTTGGCTCGAAATCCCGTCATTAAAATCACTTTTTCAAAATCAAAAATTTTATTTAATCACATAAAACCGTCAAAATCCCGTATTTTATTTAAATTAAAATAAAATTAATTAACTTATTAATTTAAATTCAATAAAATTAAAGATGCCTATACTACATTCGTTTCGAATTTTAATTAAAATTATATTACATATTAGATGGCTGGATGAAATTGCATAATAAGTATTTACTACCTGCGTGTAATAATTTTACTCTCATTTTAATTGTTTAAAATATTCTAAATATTGTTTTAGCGAATCTTTACTAATTAATATAATTTTTTAATTAAGGAATTTCTATTTAATATTATAAAACAGATATTAATATTTACTTCCTGTATGTAATTAATTAATTGTTAACTAAACCATTAAATAATTAAACAGTATATTACAGATTGAATGCCCAATAAGTGATTTTTAATTTTAACTTAGACAATTTTACATAATTTGCAGAGTGTACTTCCTGCATATAATAATTTTGATTTAATTTTGTGAGTATTTTACTAAATGCTTGTGTGAAAATTTGTTACCATAGAAACTTTCGTGTTCTGCCTACACAAATTGTGTAGGACAATTTTGATTACTCTGAGAAACGTCAAAATTTATTTATTGACTGAATTACAACCAACTAAAAAATTGAAAACCACACAGAACTTTTAATTTCATAAAAAGTAGTCCGTAGGGTGAAGAGTGAATTGGGATTAAAAAATATGGGATTTTTCCAAAATACGAGATTTTGAAACTTGCGACATTTTACTTCCCTTTACGTAGTCTGTTGATTCTCTACAGCCCAGACGGATTAATTGATCGGGATGAAACTTCATACTTAAACTTTCCTCAACAATTGGAAGATTTGAAACATTTTTAGCTATAATCGAATCGCCGAAAGTGGCAGGTTTTATATGAGCTTTATCGTTTTTTCAAATATTTTCTAAAAGTAAATCATTTACGAGAAAAACAATTATAAACTAAAAGATTCTAAATTAAATTTTTAAAAATAGCGGTCAAAATCATTTTTCCAAAATTTATTCGAAAATGACGTTTTGACAAAAAACTGCGTTATCAACAAAAATTCGGTGCCGTACTGTTCAGGTATAACTTCCCAGTTAATTTTTCCCGAAAATTATCTATCGGAAGTGACAGCTTTATGAGATTTTTATTTTTTTTACAAATAATTTGAACGGTAAATAGCATTTACGAAAAAAGTATTTAAAGTTAAAAAGATTGTGTTTCAAATAAAATTAGTTTAACCCATTCCCGCAAATGACGGCTATAGCCGTCATATTTTTGGTGATATATAGGCAAATGACGGCTATAGCCGTCCTGCATATTTTAATTAACAAAAAAAGGAACATCAGAAACAAATGACGGCTATAGAAGTCCAATTTTGTTCGCGCAAATGACGGCTATAGCCATCATTTCTCTATATACATATCACCAAAAAATCGGAAGAGTATAGCCGTCATTTGTTTCTGTAGGCGGAAATATATAGAAAAAATGATGTGATGAGCAAATGAACGCTATAGCCGTCGAGAGTTTTCATGGGAAAACTGTAAGAAAATGTGATAATTTTCACTTCCAAACATATAAATGACGCTCAATTTCATATGGCAGTCATAAACAATTGAAAAACAAAAAGTGGTTTTCTGAGCACGGTCGTCAATTAAAAAGTGTGCGGCAATGGGTTAAACAATTTTATTTCATAAAAAGTCGGCAGCTCTATACAGTCGATACGGAAAAAATATTTGGAATAAATCTTCTTGTTTAAACTTTTTTCATTAATTATAAGATCCTTGCGAGATTTGGTGCAAATCCGTGTACCGAAAGTAGCAGCGTCAATCGGAGTTTTATCAATTTTTGCAATGATGTTGAAAAATTTAGCATTTACAAAGAATTAACTGATTTAAATAAATTTTAAGATTAAATTTTCAACCAACAAGACCTGTTTACGAACAAGGGTTGACCTAGTATTTTTTGATTGTATAAGACAGTTTAACCACAAAGCCGCTAAGTTGAATCTTTCGATTT
Source organism: Nephrotoma appendiculata (assembly GCA_947310385.1). Classification (NCBI taxonomy): domain Eukaryota; kingdom Metazoa; phylum Arthropoda; class Insecta; order Diptera; family Tipulidae; genus Nephrotoma; species Nephrotoma appendiculata. The sequence continues at coordinate 81,907,839 of OX371225.1, forward strand.
AGAAATCTAAAGTTGTGTTCATATTTACTTTTCCATTTTTTATTGACTCGAAACGAGTATCATAAGTATTTCCGAGGACAATGCTACACCTAATCATAAATTGTTATACTGAAACTATCAAAAATTTTAACAATCAGCCAATTGCGTGTTGGGCCTAATGCAAAAACAATGAAATAATCAAAACAGCAGTAAATCCTTAAACAAATAGGAAACACACGCAATTTATTGTTAGCAATGATTAAATTGTTTATTCCGTTGTTGTGTTCTACTTTTTGATAAAACGGTTTATAATTAATTAAATTACAGTTTATGTGGTCTGAGATTTGTGCTTTTGAAAAAAAAAAATATTTATTAATAAAAGAGTTCACCGTATATGCCTCTATAGCTCTATGTAAAAACCAATTTAATTAAATATATTATTTCATCGCATTGTTCTGCGTTTTGATTACATAAAATTTTTTAATAATAAAATAAATTGAAAAACATTTTCAATTGAAAAACTCTTTTTCCTCCATATAAAATCGTTTCATAGTACAATTTCACTTGAAAATATGTTTCGAAATATATTTAATATAAAATTCTTTATTAAAATATTTTTTTATTTATTTTCATTTTCACCACAAAATTAATAATAAACTTGAAAAGCGGAAAATTTTTATAGACTTCTTATGTATATACGAGTAAGTACACAAGTGAAAAATGGTTAAGAGGAAAGAATCAATATATGAAAAAAATTCGACCGCATGCAAAGTATATTTGCACTTGAGAAAAAACTGATTGCACTCGATTACTTCCAAAATGTTGAACTTTGTGTATTTGCGGTTTCTCATATGATGCAATTTGTTATTTCATATAAATAGTGGAGTTTAATAATGTCGTCGAATATTTGATGACATAGTGTGGGCTTTTTAATAAATTCGGAATTGATAGAAAACATGACTATTAGAAAATTACTCACCGCAAGATTAATTACATTGTCAAATGGAACAACCACTGTGAATTCATATAATACACAAAATTTACATAAAATTTCAATAATTTATAAAATTAATAAGTTTTTTGCTTTTATAAAGAAGGTTAATATAGAATTTCACCTTTCTTCACATACACAAATCGATATTGTGCGCGAGATGACAAGCAAACAGAAATGAAATATTATTTTCCATATTAAGTGGAATCATTGAATGCGTTTTCGAGGAATTACTATAAGATTCTCGTTTACCAGATTACTTTAATTAGAATTTTGTGACAAACATTAATATAAATTATTAGATTTTGATTTCTCGATGGGAACAAATTTAATTATAATTATCACTGTCAATATCTTAAAATTCTTAATTGTAGTGTATAGTGTGTCATAAGAACAGAAAATTTGTTAATTCTATACAATTTTATATGAAATTGTATTCGTGATGCTAATTAATAATCTTACGATAATTGAGGAATTGTACAGTTAAAATTATTTAATTCTTAACATAACAACCAAAATCATCCAATTGCACAATGATACAACAAATATGGCGAGGGTTGGGCAAGGTATATTATACAAAGTGATCTACGCGGTTGTCGATACGAAATATATAGCGATTTTTTGCGTCCTAGTCGTAAACAATGTATATAGACAACGTCGACGACCTGGAAAATTATATTAAAAAATCAAATTTTCTCTTTATTTTTCTCATAAAGATACTGTTTAGCTCTTACGTGATTTATCTTATAATCTTAAAATCCAAATAAGTTCAATTTTGTTACTAAATACTTATACGCGACCTAATCTAGATCTCGTTTGGTATAAAGGCGAGTTATTTCACAACACTGGGAATTAAGTATGTCTTATAGTCAGCCATGGTCAATTTGATCTATACATATGTAAAATTTCCTCAAATGGCTTTGTGGTTCTCGCGCGAACATTTTTTTTTTTGGATAAGCCCGTGTTGCTGACTATTATTTTCAATGGGTGCCAGATTGATGTCGAAATAGCAGAGCCATCTATGATTTTGAAGAGCCATAATATTAAAAAAAGAGCTTTCAGTAGAGGGGAAGCTTTTATTGAATTACTATAAGAAACCGTGGTAATTGGAAAATTTTTGAAAATGAATTTATTAATAAAAAATTAAACAAATCATCTAAATTTTAATTTTATATTTTTAATAAACTATTCAAAGAACACATATTTGACAATCAGCCATCATAATGTAGTATTTATTTGGTAAATTTAAACTAAAGCGGAGCATAAATTTATTAATTTTCTATAAAAATGAGCTTTCCGTTTAGTTGTGTAGGTTTATAAAGTAACATAATAAAGGGTGGTGCCGCGGATTCTTCTTACATCCAATTTAAAATTTATTTTTATAAAAATTTAACTTATTTGGTACGTAATAGCAATCTAAACATTCCCCATTTCCCCAGAACAAAACGTAATAAACTTCAATTTTATCCGATTGCAAAACCGAGCTTTCTGTAATTTGAAAATCCGTTTACAGATGTCTCTGTAATAAATATACTTGAAATTACAGAAAAGCGTAAAATAATTAAATAACTATTTACGAAAATAAACCATTATTATTGTAAGTTAAGCGCGAAATCTTTAATATTATAATTTAACATAATTATTAAAACTCAAAACAATTATAATTTTTATTTATAATAAGATTGGCATAAATAAAGCTTTTCATCGCAAAATATTTACCATCGTAGTTGCTGCGCGCTGAAAAACAATAATAGAAAAATGTCACATTTTTCCAAATTTTTTCTTTTCTTATTTCAATTCGCTCGTATTCGGTTATTTTCAGTTCCAGGAGATCTCAATAATCTATTGATCCAGGCAGTATACATAATAAATTATTAAATTTTAGTTAACAAATATTTAGGTTTTAATATTTAGCTTATATTTATACTTAGCGACATCTTTTGATTGGTTTATTAATTGCGAAAAGCTCTATAATATAATTTTTTTTATTTTATGAAGCTCCGGTTTGTTTATACTACAGGATGAAACAGTATAGCCTGCGAATTTGTTGCGATGAAATTTTTAACAAATAACCAAAAAACAGTTTTCGAAGTTTGTTCATCAACAATGTTGTAATAGAATCCAGAACACAATAACTCCCATATTACATAGCTACTGACAAAGAATTTTTTACGAACGTGTGTTTGGGAAAGAATGCTGAAACTTTTGATGGAACACTCTATACTAATTTCTTACATACACATATAAACAAATTCTTATTTCTACAATAAAAAAAAAAAAAAAATGTGGTATACTAATTTAAATATTTTTACGTTAATTCGACATAATATGACTTAATTTTAAAATATGCTTTTCCTGAATATTGAACTAACCATTCAAATTAAAAATTGAGACGAAGCATTAATGTTTTTATATACAAAAAAGCTTCTAAAAAAATATTAAAATACACTGATTGGTATGAAAAAGAACAAAAAGCTTCCCCTCTATGGAAAGCTCATGGAAAATGGCGGAATCTTACGGCTCTTATATTTAGGAGGCTCTGGAAATAGTACTAGATTAACTGAAATAGTGCTTAATAACCTTTCGTATACAATTCACTTTACAAAACAGGTTTTATAGTGTAGTGCTTATCATGTTTGATTCTACACTAGAATAAAAGTTTGCTAAACAAGCGAGGCGAGTATTATAATCAGTGTACGGCAGCCAAGGAAATGATTATGATATCTCCATCTAATCATTCATCGATCAATTTAACGTTTCCTGCGTTTGTCCGTATGGATGAACTCTTGATGTCTGGGATTTAACTAAAGTTAAAAACAGTTCAATGAAGCGTTTTAAAAGGAACGGTACTAATTTATAACTAACAAATAAATTAGATTTGCTAAATAGGAAGATTAAAAACTGATATTATTTTGCAAAACGCATTATTTTTGACCATTTATTAAATAATTTGAGATGATCTTATTGCTATTATTAATATATTTAAACACAGTTTTGTTAACTTTGTTGAATCTTCTGTTTCAACAAGTAGTTTTAGCTCAGGCTCATATGATTTAAATGAATTGAATACACTATAACTTCTAGCTTTAATTCATGTTTCTTTTCGCCCACATCCAGCAGCGAAATATCGAATCTAATTTCAACTTTCAGTAATACAAGAGATCGTAGTTATGATATCATTCGTAATGTTGTTCTAAAGAATTATTTAATTATTTGTTCACAATTACTAGCTAATCTATTTAATGTGGTCTTATGGAAACAGGTGTTTACTCCGATTGTCTTAAAATTACTAAAGTGACGCCAATCTTCAGGACTGGAAATTCAAAACTAGATAATAATTATCGTCCAATTTCAGTTTTGTCGGAATTTGATAAAATTTTAGAAAAATTTTTTGAATCTAATTTTTTGTATTCTCGTTAGTGTGGATTTCGGCAAAGTTGTGAACTAATTTCGCCCCAACAGACTTTACTGATTTGATCTGACGTAATTTGGACAGGATAAACTGTATATCAGACTTATTTTTTGATCTTCGTAATGCTTTTGACTGTATACAGAAATTACAATTTTATAACTTCCGTGGCCTATCATACAAAATTTTAGCAAAGTAATAATCGAAAGCAGTTTGTGATTTTAAATAGTGAAAAATCTCCACGGCCTTCTTCTATGAATCCAGAGATTGTCAGGTGGCAATGTCTCATATGAGGAATGATATTATTTTACTTTTTGGATTTTCTTCATTTAAACAAAATATCAATAAATTTTAACAAAACGAAATATGATGAATAAACGAGCCACCTAGATATAAGAGCCGTAAGATTTTATCGTAAGCTGTTTTATCGTAAGCTTTAAATAGAGAGGAAGCTTTTATTCTTGCTCATAATATGCAGCTTATAGTAATATTTTTTAAATAAATTTTTGTAAATAAAAACCGAAATGATTAAATTGAATTGCAATTTTAATTAAATAACATACATATTAATTGGTTCCATAAATAACACATAATTACGAAATCAACATATTTGGATTCATGTAAACATTTTCATTAGAAATTTTAATTTGATTGATGAAATTACACGCCGCTTCTGCTAGTCGTGTAGTTTGTTGGTTTAACCCTCATGTGAGTGAAGAAAAAATATCTTAAGACTAAGGTACCCGGATACCCTACATGCAATTGTTCTTGAAACTAATTTTTTTTTAAATTTTTTTTGCATTTTCGGATTTTGCTAAAATTACATAAATTGAAAACAATTTTGCATTAGCTGCAACATGTCAGTTTTCGAAAAACATTCTGTAAAAAAACTTAAATAACCCAACATGTCACATCAGTGAAAAACATCGTCGATAGTAATAAAAAATTGTTGATTAGTTTTTTTGAAATAAATAAAAATATAAACATAAATTAAATGAAATAAATAAACAGAAATACAAACAATGTAATACAACGACATATAACACAAAAATATAAAATATTTGCATACCATTTCTTTCAAATATAGTGTAAAATATATAAAGGTACCCGAGTAACTTTGTTACTCTAATTCGTACAACTAAACTACTTTTTGCTCTCACGTGCGTCCAAGTTGAAAAATTTCTCATTTTTAAGTGTGATCGTAATATATCAATTGAACTAGAAGTTCTCACAAAATTAAAACTTTTTGTTATGACTGGAACATACAAAGCTAGACGTTTAAAATTGCAAAAGGTACCCGGGTACCTTGTCACTCACATAAGGGTTAAGTGGCTCCTTTACTATAAAACCAGTGATTGGCCAAAATACATATTATGTTAACTGCTGTAACTACTTCAAACCCCAATCGGCGTTTATTTGTGTTTGTAAGACACCTCCAAATACAACATACGTATCTCAGAACTAAAATTTAAATTTTTTCCTATCGCCTCAAGACACTTATTTGTGTACAAACTCGTTAACTTTTCATAAAACTTTACCATTTACTAAACCACACAACTGAACAGAAAGTTCAATTCTATGATTGATTGATTGATTGATTAGAATGTACGGCCAAGACTAAGCAAGGATCCCGGATACGCCGGGCCTACCGTACACCCCTTTTACATATAACAAGATGGAGGGATAGGAAAAGTTGTTAGGTATGATAGACTTGACCCGGTTACAGACACCTAAGTAGTCAATAGTTAGTAAAGCACAAGACGGCACAATCAGTTTTGTTTTTCGGGATAAAAATAATCAGCAATCAACATCCTAAAAAGTAATTAATTAATTAGTAAATGTCCTGAAATAAAATTTCATTATTATGAGGGATTAAATTTTATTTAATACCATTTCCTCCGCCATCCCCTCCCAAAAAAAAAAAAAAAAAAAAAAAAATTAAGCAGTCAATGTCGCGACGCCGCGCCCGCCACACATCTTTATTATAGCGTCCATCTTAAAAAATTGATAATTAATAATGTTGGCATCTTAATGGTCAATTTCCTGAAATAAAATGTCATTATTATGCGTTAGAGTTTCCTTATTTTGTACGATATAATTAAATTATTCTTGAATAGAATAAATGTAATGTAATGATTATTATAACTAAATTAATTATAATTTGACTATCGTAAAACAAATAAAATAAAACAAATCGAATCCAAATATTGTAGTATCAAACGGATGGATCCCCTCTTCAACCGATAACCTAACCATCCCTAATAAACCAATATGTTTATTAATAAAAATGAAAATGAAACAAAGACATCTGTTTTCAAAAAGAGCTAATCTGGAATCTATAAGATAATATATAAATAATGAATGTGTCACAGGTTAAGAGTCTCCAATACCTAAACAAATTAACACACTATAATTTATTCCCAATCAGAATTAAATAAAACTATTAAGCTAATCAGGAATCTGTAAGATGACAGAATTAGTAATAAGTAGCTATTAGCAAATAATCTAATTAAAGAAGTGCCATGATCCCAAAAATACAAAAAAACATCCATGTATCAATATTTGTCTGATTATAAATTTTATTGTGTAACCTCTAAGCCAAAAAATAAATCAACCCATAAAGTTTCCCTCCACCGACACTTGAATGTTACATATAACCATAGTCATTTAATCTTAATAAACACATTTTTTATTAATCACTTGTTTTTTGTTTCGCAGTTATTTTGAATAATTTTCAAAAAGTTTAAAAAATCACTCGATCAATTTCGACTTGTTAGGTCATCATCAGGAGTATCTACTGATTTGTATTAGTAAAAATTTGTTATATAGCAGAAAAAAAGCAAAATATAAATAAAAGAAGGAGGGACAGAAAATAAGCAATAAAAATTAATCTACGGATCGCGCAGGTAGGCGATGAGTCATAGGTTGAGTAACAAAATTCAAGGTATATTATTGCGTACATGAGAATAGAAAACGGCGGGATCTGTAATTGGTGAGAACCGGATTTCTCTCTGTTCGTTAAGGATATTTTGGTTAAGAAATATTGATTTTCTAATTTCGTAAGATTCTAAGGTATCTAAACGTCTGCCTTTGGGTTGTATATGTAATATGTCTAAATTGTTCAAGCTAGCTGTATGATTTTCTGAAGTTAAACGGTTATGGAAAGTTGATTGATTGCAACCAGATAAATGTTCTTTAGCTCTAACTCCAAAATTGCACCCAGTCTGACCAATATAGGAGAAACTACAATCATTGCAATTGATCCTATAGACACCAGATTTGGAAAGGCGAACTCTAGGTTTATTGTTAAAAATCATTTTCTTTATTGTGTTATTATTATAAAAAGCAAAACTAATATTGGTATAATTGGACACGATGTTGCTAATCCGTTGGCTCGTTTTTCCTATATACTCTAAGCGACGCCAATTTTACCGCGTTGCACTATCTGGTGGATAAATACCCGTTAGAGTTTTACGCTTTATCTTTTTATTCAATAACTTTAATATAGTCCTAGTTGCATATCCGTTATTCGTTGCTATTTGAAGAATTATGTTAAGCTCAGAGTTGTAATTTGAATTTGTCAAAGGGATGTTTATTAGATAAAGAAAATGATTTTTAACAATAAACCTAGAGTTCGCATTTCCAAATCTGGTGTCTATAGGATCAATTGCAATGATTGTAGTTTCTCCTATATTGGTCAGACTGGGTGCAATTTTGGAGTTAGAGCTAAAGAACATTTATCTGGTTGCAATCAATCAACTTTCCATAACCATTTAACTTCAGAAAATCATACAGCTAGCTTGAACAATTTAGACATATTACATATACAACCCAAAGGCAGACGTTTATATACCTTAGAATCTTACGAAATTAGAAAATCAATATTTCCTAACCAAAATATCCTTAACGAACAGAGAGAAATCCGGTTCTCGCCAATTACAGATCCCGCCCTTTTCTATTCTCATGTACGCAATAATATACCTTGAATTTAGTTACTCAACCTATGACTCATCGCCTACCTGCGCGATCCGTAGATTAATTTTTATTGCTTATTTTCTGTCCCTCCTTCTTTTATTTATATTTTGCTTTTTTTCTGCTATATAACAAATTTTTACTAATACAAATCAGTAGATACTCCTGATGATGACCTAACAAGTCGAAATCGATCGAGTGATTTTTTAAACTTTTTGAAAATTATTCAAAATAAATGCGAAACAAAAAACAAGTGATTAATAAAAAATGTGTTTATTAAGTATAAGTATGTTTCGCCAAGTGCCTACGGCAAATAGCGTAAAAAGTATGTCATTTAATCTATTAAAATAATATTTGTAACCCAATTGTCGTGGGACAAATTAAATCTTAAATATATAATTTAATTTAATCAAAATAAGAAAAATTACAATTAAATTGTAACTACAATTCGACCTATAATTAAAAATTTGTTATCTGGTTAATAGTAGAAATCTATTATATTCCTACCGACGGCAATTGTCACTTCAATGCAGTTCTTGAAGCAAACTAACTTCGAACTGAAACCATAAATGGCGGTTAACAAATACGATCAATTTGGAAGATTTATACCCAGTAAAACCTATTGAAAGAGCTTATAAAGAAGGAAATTCTTAATTACAGAATATATATCTAAACCAACTCAACCCGGGATTAAAACGTTTATGTACAAATTATAATTTATTAATTTCTAATAATAAAACTCAGTATTGATAGCTGTCCAATCTGGAAACTATAAATAAATAAAATATAGTATTAATGTTCATTATCTCAGACGGCTTAAGAATCTTAAAATATTTAGAAATTTTAACACTTTAAAATGTATTATTATTAGTAGGAAGTCAAAATACGACCAAGTAGAAGCCGGACAAAATACACGGCTTGTACGTATGCACGCCCAAATTGCACGAATGCAGACCCCACTCATTCACATCTCGCACATGTGACGGAGAAACAAACCCCCCAGTCACCCGAGCACAAACTCCGTCCATTCGTCCTGCATTCTGATAAAGTACCCCTTACCCTCAAGCAAATCTTCACTCAGAACTTCACCATTCTCCGCTACGACGTCCCTAATCCGATGACTATCGTACAATAGAGAAGAAAAACAAACGAAATTACCACTCTTCATACGATACACTCCAACCAGACTAAAAAAGACACCACCACAGAAAATGGCAAGTCTCCAAACGAAAACCACACCAAAAATCAAAACCAATTCACCAAATATATGATATACAAACAAAGTCAATGCCCAGTAGAATGAAAATTCATTTATCCGTCGCACCTGATACAAGATACAAACCAATAAAGCCAAAAAACTCTCCAAAAAAATCCACAGCATTTGCACGAAAGCTTCTCTCCATGTTTACGTTCTACATACGTACAAATAAAGTCCCTACATTTCGAGACGGCCACATACAAATACATAGACGCTGATTAAACAGTTATCTGATTTGTTATATACTCTTCATTCATGCACGTTCATTACACACCCACATACACGCAAAAAAACAACAAAAAGTGTTAACGAGTGTAACAAAACGACGCAAGAAGAACAAGAAATACAAAATATTTCAATACGAACATGTTAATGCGTTCCAAAATTTAACCTCAACCCTAAGTACTTTCGTATAGCAAAAGAACACGCGATCGTGAAAACTGCACCAACTTTTGCATGATCAAACAAAAATGACACAAAACAGTAAATATTAATTACACAAAAATTAAAACTAAGCCAACGGTTAAATATGTGATAACAAAATATGTATTAAAAATTTAGAACAATGAAAAAATGAAAAAACACTTATCTTGAGCATCCTTTGGCCTCAAAAAATGTCTATACACTTTAGAATATTATACATACAATGAGAATGATGCATTCAAAAAACGGTATCAAAATACATATAAACGAAATTGTTATATACATATTCTGTGCCATTGCAAGCGCATCACACACAAATTATTAGAACTAGTCAATTATTATTTATTATTATCACTTTTCACTTTACTTAAAACACACAAATTATTATTAATATTATTATTATTTATTTATATACACATATTTTTAATTAATTATTTAATTTAAACACATTTTAAATTATTTACTTATTTATATAGAGGGGAGACAAAAACACGTCGTTTCTCTACGACGTTTAATCGCCGACCGAACAGAATGTTCAATTCCATAGAATAATATTAAAATTATGCCTCTCTTTAAATCATTTTCATTATATAAATACTGAATACAAATAACTGATTTTTTAAATATCTGATTTTGAATATGTTCTTAATCGTATAAAATAAAAATTTTAATTACTCAATTAAATTTTCATTTACAAATATTAATTCAAAAATTGGTTATTTTAACTTGTTCCTATAATGGAAACTTGGAAAAAATTTCTCCTCTAAAACAAAACACATTATTTAATATTCCAGCTGTTTAAAATCGTAGGCGGCTGCTACGACACATTGATTTACCACTAAATACATTGGAGTAATATTCAACAGGCATATGACGTGAGATGACCATATTAATTCTATTTGTATTAAAGTTAGCCCATTTATTTGCTTGACGAGAAAATTGGCTATTCAATTTCAGTTTCAAAAATAAGCTATGTTTGGAAAGAGTCTTATATAATTGTTCAGCGATTCTAGTATATTCCGTGTTATCTGAACACACAACTATATGGCATTAGGTTTTTTGCATTCGCTTCCAAAATTTATTTGTAAAAATCGCCTCTATTTATTTTTTGAACAAACCGGAAATTGCTTTGCTACAGCCAAAAATGCATTCAAAAAATTTGAGACGGCTTTTGGAAGATTAGAGAACTTTGTAAATAAGAGTCAGAACTAGCCTCACTCGGGTTCCCGGGGGTTTTCGAGGTCGCTGATCACGATTATGATGTTCAAACTGACCCACAGCTGACCGGGAGATCAGGAACGCCGATGAACGTCATCTCCGTGGGACTGTCTTGAAAATCACGCGGGGAAACTCGGTGCCCGGGGGTTTTTTGAGAAATGCATTTACAAAATTTCGATTTCTAAAATATATGCTTTGTCAGAAATAAAACAAAATGAATAAAATAAAATTTTGTTTTATTACTCTTTCATAAACCAGCTCTTTATAATAAATAACCTCACAGAAGTCTAAAGGATTTAGATCAGTAGATCGCGGTAGCCAGGCAATGGACCCTCCATGTACCTATAGTGTTGCCTCACTATACTAGTGCATAGTTAGAGGGAGCTCCATCATGCTACAGCACACATTTCTACGTGTTTGTAGAGACACTTCATCAAGTATGAAGTTCATCCAAATCATGTTGTAGAAAACTTAAATAGACTTCCCCGTTGATCCGACATGGTAGTTCAAATTGGCCAAACAATTTTCCACCTACATTCCCGCGTACATGTTCACTCCAAACGTTCACACTCCGCACTACTTTTGCATTAACGCTGGAACAAAAATGCAAATCATGGATATTGAATATCCGCTCCCCCTTCTTTAAAAAAAAACATGTTTCGTTACTCAATAAATTGTTGTTAAAAAATTGCGATTTATCTTGGCATCGACGCAGCATTTCTTGATAAAATTGCAATCTTTTTTCAGGGTCAGCAATTAAAAGGACTTGCACTTAGTAAGGGTGCAATTGATTTCTTTTTATAACACAATGCAAAGTGAATCGTGGCACTCTCGAATATTTTCATAAACAACCAACACTTATAGAGGGGTCGTCTGTCACCAATCCAATTACTCTATCTTCATCTATATCAAGTTGACCGGCTGTTCCATCTCTTCTTGGATGCCCAGGGAATTCGAACAAAAAGACTTTACAACCTGTATTTGATAGAAGACAATACTGCTTAAAAAAGGATTTTATTGAAAAGGTACACTTCTCTAGATTTGTTGTCTTTTGTTATGTCTAATATGTCTAATATATTTTCATCAAAGCTTTTTAATTATTAACTATCGATCAAGGTTGACGATAATTGTCCTTATTTTCTTCATTTTGCGCTTTTCAGTCCCCCAACTGTTAGCAACATGTTTAGAAAAATCACGACATACGTTATGAATATTTAGAACTTTATGAAATGTTGGAATCAAATTGGCGACTATTTCCGTAATCATGATGCCAACAGTTGAAGGAGCTGAAGCGCCTTTTCATCACACATTAACAGGAATTTTCCGTGGTAAAATTTTAAATATGATGACGAGCATAACATTAAGATAGCTCATTTCGAGAACATGATTACATAAGCGACATTTTAAAATATAAGTTGTAGAAACTGACCTACTGAATTTCTTATGCACACCGATGTTGGTAACTTAAAAAAAGGAGAAAATCTCTTCAAAGGATTAGTCGAATTAAGGATTTTTTTTTTCTGTAGGGAAATGAAAACTGTAAAGTTAATTAAAGATATGATATTTTGTTATTGAATGTAGAGTTTAAAATCAGTTTCAAATATTTCCAAATAGCTCCAGATTGCACTTGAAAGCGCTAGCTTGACAACACTGTGCTTTGCGGCTATGCAAATTCCCTTGTCCGCATAGTTAAACCTAAAAATCGAGGTGCACAAGTTGAAGAGAGTCGGTGAGATTTTACTACCTTGGGGAAGGCCCATACCGCTGCTTCCAACCACAACCTTCGATCACACAACACTAACTTTCTCTTATTCATAAACCTATATATCACTTTGCAAAATTTCCAAAAACAACCCAGAGGCCCATAAGGACCTGATAACATTGCAATACCACGTAATCAATATCCAAGAATCCGCTACAATTCCAGTCTTTTCCTTTCCTAGTTACCATGCAAACTTTATGAATCATTCATTACAGAACTTCAGTCGTCAGACTTAAGCTTTTTTCATAAATTTGCTGATTCCAGTGATTTTTCGTCGGAATCGGTCTTTCGCAATGGCAGCTTCCATAGGAGCTTTTTTGTTTTCGCAAATATTTTGAAAAGTATAATATACGAGAAAATGATTTTGTGCTAAAAGATTCTAAATTAAATTTGCAACAATACCTGTCCAGATCAGTTTTCCAAACATTAAATACAAATGTTGATACACTAAAGTGCCAAAATCGTTCTACTGGAAGTGGCGGCTCTTAGGAGCTTTTTAATTTATTGGAAATACATATTTTAAAAAAATGTAACTTTAATTCACCAAATTTCGACACACTTCTATCTTTTTCATTGAAGATTAAATTTTCAACAAGGGTTGACCATGTTGGTTTTCTGAAATTTTAGCAAGGATATTGATTTTTTAATGTGTTAACCATGGTTGATATTAGTATTTTGTCACCTGACAATAAAGAGAGCATGACAGAAGGATATAATGCGACGACATCATCATTATCAACATCAAGCAACCGTTGGTTTAGCTAGTACAAACTTGGGTGACCGCATTGGAACACCATTAATGAAATTGCAGACATGAAAGGAAACATGATCATCACTAATATTTTTTTCATAATTTATATTCTCGTTTTGAGGGTTGAAGCCCTTTGGCTAGTCCGCTTTACAATTTTATTATATATTTAGCCGATCCAGATTTGATATAGTATATCAAGTGGTTTCGTCTTTCGATTTTGATGTAGACAAAAACGTTGTATTATATATATCTCGCGTGTTTGCTTATTTCTTCACTCACGAAATCCATGTTTAGATCTCTATTTCGTTTGTATCACAGTACAATGACTAGTTCACGTAGGACTTTGCTCTGCAATGACTGGGTGATATTGGCATCCAGTTCCTTAGTACAGCCCCAGAGTTGACTAGTGGGTATATTAGCACTTTATTATGTATTTATTTTATTATGTATTGTAATATCTTCCTAAAAGCAAATCTATCTTTCTGTATTTAATGTTTAATTGTTCATTTTTTTTACCTGCTCTTATATTTTCCGTGGCTGAAAGCTCAATTTTACTGGTATCCAATAGACCTTTTTCTTGGTGAAGTTTACGAAAACATATTTTGGTTCATATTTAGTGTTATTCGGCATTTCTTCGTCCAGCTACTTTGACCTCGATATTTTTGCAAATTTACAATTTGCTATGCTATTGCTTACAATTCGTGCGTGTGTGGTTTCAGACGGATTGCCTGACTGGGATGAAACTTAATACTAAAGCTTTTCTCATAAATTGAAAGATCTCAATGAATTTATTGGAAATAAGTCTACCGAAAATGACAGTGTCTATAAGAGCTTTTCGTTTTTGAAATATTTTGAAAATTATATTATTTATAAGGAAAACGATTAAGAACCAAAAAATTCTAAATAAATTTTGTAACAATTAGCTGTGTTTCTTGACGCTTGATCTGATCCAGTTCAGTTCATGTTTCATGAAACAACGCAGAGGTGCTTGCTAGATTTAAAATCAAAATATCTGATCTAAAACAAAATTTGGATCATATTTTCCATAAAAAATTTGAACTGATCCGGATCAATGAGCATCAATAAACACGGCAAATATCATCCCAGACCAGTTTAAAAAATGTAAGGCAAAATTACGAATTTTGCCTAAAATCTAATTTTATCAAAAATTCGAAGCTTGTACAGCCTAGAAGGATTGATTTATTTCAATGAACCATGCTTAAGCTTTAAACATAAATTAGCAGGCCTCAGTGATGTTTGGTCGAAATCGGTTCACCGGAAATGACAATTTCCATTTGAAGTTTTCGCTTTTTACAAATATGTTGAAAAGTATATCATTTATGAGAAAAACGATTATTTGTAAATTAATTTTGCAACAATACTGGTCCAGTTTAGATTTCCAAAACTAAAACATAAATGACGATTTCTGACAAAAATCTGTTTTGATGAGAACATCAGTTCACCGAAAATGCCAGCTTTCATAAGAGCTTTTTAAATTTGTTCGAAAAGTATAAAAAATTTAAGATAAAAACCTATTAAAAACAAAAAGATTGTAAATTAAATTTCAAACAAAATTAGTTCACATTATTTTTTGAAACTACATACTTACTTGAACTTTTCCATTAATTGGGAGATCCTTGTGAAACTTGTTGGAAATCTCTGTACTAAAATTTGTAGCTTCAATGAGAGCTTTTTCAATTTATGCAATGATGTTGAAAATTTTAACATTTTCAAAAAATGACCAAGAATTAAAAAATCCAAATAATTTTAAAGATTAGATTTTGCACCAACAAGGGTTAACCTGGAAATCAAGAAAACCGCCACAGTGAGTGTTGCGGCCTTTAAAACCTTTAAAAGAAAATAACCAAATCCTTGCGTCATACTTACTGAAATGCGTATACATATGTGCTGAGCGGACTAATGTTCAATACGACTACCTGAAATATCACTGATTCAAGAAATCATTAAAGGCTATTACGTATTATGCAGATAAAAGCACTGGCAAGAGGAAATTAAAATAAATTAACAAAAACAATCGAAACCATAATTGTGATGGTCAAGAGCAGAGCCAGGTTACATAAAAGCACAAGGAAATGTTTTAGATGCAGAAAACTAGGTTAATACATCCGATATTGTTGTAAAAAATAGTATGGTAATCGATCGAGACCAGGCAAATGGTAACAAGATCTGTATGCGAACACGGTTAAAAAAGACTACATGGTAAGAAAAAATATGAAACGATTCGGCTTTAGGTTGGGCTAGATGATTGCTGGGTAGGCAGTAACCCAGAAGACTAGTATAGACACACGAGCTAACGTGGCATGCGTCGGATATCAAATGTAAGCGTATATACTAGATCCAAACGACCAATTTTCAAGACATAACATGGTAAATTCAACGTAGGCGACCTTCGACCAAAAATGCATAATGATTAAGTCGGAATCGAGAAAAACTTTTTGAGAGCAAAACTTAAGACGAAAACGAATAGTATGCAGTGTTGTGCGTCTATCCCAATTTCAGAATTGTCTAGAAGTTGGTGTCAAAAATACTGTAGACGATTGATTTTTTCGTAAACAATGTCGACAATCTGTAGAATATGTAGATAATTAGTAGACAATGAGGATTATTGTTTTTGTTGTGTTTTACAATTGGTTGTTTTTAGAACGAGGACAACATTTTACTCTTTTTTCAATTTGTATTAAGTTTATTTTTGAAGGTGAGATTAGTTTATTTAATATATTCAAGCCCAGTTTCAAATTGTATATTAGTAGTATTACATAGAAGTGTTACTGGGGACCAATAGAAAATTTATTTCTCTGAAGAGAGAAATTATTATTCATTAAACAGAGGTCACTATTTCGTCATTTATTTACACAAGTGTAATAATTTCGAAAAAATATTCGAAGTAAACGTAACGTTTCGTTCAGTTGAATTATTTTATCTAAAGTATATTTTTAAAATTGTACGTGCCAACTGACACTTATAAAAATAGATGTACCGGGATCTAAAAGTCTACCAATCCCAGCTTCCTTGTTCCTGCTTAATTTGCTTGCAATTTCGATAATTTTTTTCGTCTTTTTAATGATGTCGTTAAAGCGTTATCGAGCGGTACCCATTTGCTGGGGGCATCGCTGCCACCGTGATATTTTCCTTAAAATATTTGTATTTTTCACTGGCCAGGGGAAAATTTCATGTCACGTTTTAAATTTCCTATAAGAAACTTTAATTTCGCACAGTGAAATTGAAAATTTAGTGCGAATAATTCAAACTATACATGCAATAGATTGCTTATGAAAAAACTTGTCATATTTCGCGGAACGCGATTCAAAATAGCTTTTTAGAAATTAGTAATTTCAAGTACAAAAATCAAATTTTATCTGTAAAATCAGCCTAAAAATTCCTTTTGCAATGTGCCAAACGGCATGTACACCTTCGAAACTGGTACTGTTTACATGTTCAATCACACGACAAGGTTATGAACGATCGATTGTTTTTCCCGCTATAAGTCCAGCTTGATATATACTATAAATTTTAAGTATAGGTGAGATTTTACAAACCCAGAAAACAGTCTTATATGTCTTCAGTGATTAATATTTCCTTGGAACAATCCATTCCTTGTTCACACACGTGCTAATTGATCGGTTTACAGTTCAACAACCACAAATCTACGGAAGCTAACCTTTTGACAGCCGCACATAAGATCTTCCGTTTATGAATTGTAATCCTTTAATGCACAATCAGTATATATAATAATTGGTTAACAACCACTTCAAAATCAACAATTTCTGAGGTACACGTACAAAATATATAATATACGAGCAGCTACAACAAAGGAATTGAAATCGATACCGAAAAACCACTTGTGCATTCAATCAACCGTAATTTATACATTTCGTTCTTTTGGGTACGTAAAAGAACATTTCAACATTTCGAACATATCGAGAGGATCCTTACATAACACAATGAGTAATCATAACCACACTTTATATGCATACTTGACAACGACGTATTATTTGTTATTATTTTGGTTAAAGAAATTGAAAAGAAAACACAAACGAACATTTAAAAATTCTTGAAGGAGTATCATGAAGTAATTCACATTTTTTTTTTATTCTGGTCGAAATCTTAAAAAAAATCAAGTAAAAAAAACTTGTATTTGATTTTTGAATTTTTTTTTCTGCTTTCGGTTTTTAAGATAAAGCCGGTGTTTCGTTTGGCGGCATGCGCGTCTATAATAATAAAATTTCTATTAACTCAAAACTTTGGTCACTTAATTATTCGCTTCTTTTGAGGGTAATTTACATACATTTTTTCTGGGTTGGTGACTTTGATTTTAAAATACATACATAAATTTTTTTTAACGCGTAAATTCCGCGATATAATTTTGGCGAAGGTGGTGGTGTGATTCATTTGGTTAATAATGTTGTATGTTTCTGGTTAGATAGTTTTATTTAATAAATTTTACATGTACTTAAGTTTGGGATGAGTGCGCGTGTTATCGACCGTAAATCGTAAAGGTCGATTAATATTTTAGTAGATCCTTGTATCATTTCATCCAATTAGCCAACATTTTATCGTTTCAAATTTTCATCAATGTTAAATCTTTGCGTTCTTAAAATTAAATAATTTTGTGACCGAATACCTGAAGCAAAAAAACCTTCATAAATAGCTTTAGCATAACACTGTTACAGCTAGTTCATAGGTGGCTATAATTCTTTAGAAATCTCTCTATTACCTTACCAAAATCAAATGTTAAATTATATTATTAATACAATTTTTTTAAATCTGACCTTATGTTTTTCATTGCACGATCGCCCAATTATTGCAAGCTGGTTGAGGCATATACACTAGTTCAGTTTTATACTGTAACCTCCAAACAAATACACCAATTCCAACATCTGTCCTTTCCCCGTTTTTAATTTAAAGAAAATTTTTAAATAAACGACGAGTGGGGAAAGTCGTCACACTTTGTTTGATGCAGGCCGTTAAGGTACTTTACATTGGTTTTAAAGATAAATACCGTCAAGTTGGTTAAGGTTCTAGCACGGAGGCCGGTAATATAATATGGAATCATCCCAACATTCTGAAATTATCACAGAATATAAAAATGTTTAATCAGGAAACACTTACATCAACAACCAATTTTGTGTGAAGTTTGTCCAGCACAGATTTTGAATCACTCCATTCAAATTCATAATATTTCTGAAGGAAAAATTAAAAAATTTATTAAATTCGATTTTACGATTAAATATAATTTAAAAAATTTAAACCAACTGACCATTTTATTGTATAACCTTACTTCGATGTGAAGCTGGTCTTTAAACCTTACCTCGATGTGAAGCTGGTGTCTGGCTGTCACCCTGAATAACACATAATTTCATTTTTATGAAAATGGTCGTCAAGCTCTAGTAGCTAATTTTGGGTGTAATTGGAAAGAATTTCAATTTAGCGTAAAACTATAGCTACTAGTGTATACATCTCAAAATCAAATAGCCGTGATCCGAGATGTTTTTAGTTTTGGGGAAATAATTTAGGTTTTCAAGCGGGACAAAAATTTAACTAAAAATCAATGTTTTTTCTAGCCCAGAAGACATTTTTGGGATGCCCGGAACGATTTTTTCTATAAAATTGCCTAAAATTAGCAAATATAGAGTATACATCTAAAATTCATGTGTACCCGAGACATTCTTCGTTTTGGCGAAATAGTTTTAGATTCTTCGAGCGACAAACATTTAATAAATATCAATGAAACATCTTAGCCAAGAACTTATTTTTGGGAAGTCGCCACGGAATGGTTTTTTGAAGGGCCTAAAATTAGCTCATACACTTCAAAATCATAGGTCCCTGAAACGAGGCCTTTTAATTTTTAACAAAATAATTTAGCTTTAATCGAGCGGGTCGAAAATTTTAATAAAAATCTTTGGAAATCGTAGCCCATAGATCTTTTTCGCTAAATTCGGCTAAAATTAGTTACTAGGGTCTATATCTTAAAATTTTTGATCACTGAACTGGAACATTTTTAGTTTTGACGAAAAACCTTTAGATATAAGAAGGAGGATGAAACTCTAAATAAAAACTAAACGAAGTTTATATTCCAAAGTTCATTTTCGATAACTTGCCAGAAAACGACTTTTAACTTACTTAACCTAATTTTATCCAAATTTTTATTTTGGTGTAATAATTTTAGATTTATCGAGTGGGACGACAATTTAAAGCGCAGAATTCATTTTTCGGAAACTTGGCACATAACGATTTTTTTTAAATGAGAATCCTATATTTTCAAAATGGTTCATCCTTCCCCCCATAGAGCATTTTGTAGTAAGTGGTTTGGAATAGTAGGGACTAAATCTAACGGGCTTGCGGGAGCCCCTTGTTAATACGCTTAGCCCATTGATGGCGAGTAAATGAAACTACGATGAAGTAAGAGGGAAGGTCAACAAACATTTCGAATTTAAAAAATTAAAATTTCAGAGATTCACCGATTTTTTACACCTCAAAATTATGGAGCTTTGATACGAGACGTTTCTAGTTTTGGTCAAATAATTTTAGATATATCTAACGAGGCAAAAAATTTAATTGGAAATCAATGTAATTTTTATCGGAGGAATCATTTTCAGGAACTTGCTAATGAACTATTGTTTTTTAAATGGCTTTGAAATTAGCTATTAGCGTATTTATCTCAAAATAGTGGAGCCATAAACCGATAATTTTTCGTTTTGGCAAAATAATTTTCAATTTGTCGAGCGGGACGAAAAATTGTTTTCCCCATTTTCGAGAAATTGCTGGTAGTGTATACACCTTAAAATCATAAATCCCTGATACAACAATTTTTGAATTTTAGTAAAATTATTTTAGTTTTATCGAGTGGGACGAAAACTTAGATAAAAATAAATGAAATTCCTAGCCCAAAGATCGATTTCGGAGATTTGCCGATCAAATATTGTTTTCTAAACTGGCCTGAAATTAGCTACGAGCGTATACATATTAAAATCATATAGCTCGAATTCGAGACATTCTTCGTTTTTACAGTATAGAGTGTTTATTTTTGGGGAATTTGTCACGGGACGATTATTTTCTTACGTGGCCTGTAATTTTGTATTAGTACATAAATGATGTCAGATGTGGCATCTTTTGATTCGTTTTTGAGTTAGCGGTTATGTTGTTGCTCATAGTTCTAATGACAACTGTCAACTGTTACTTCCAGCATTCCATATACGCTTGATCACGCTCACTGAATGGGGTTATTTATGGTTAAAGGAACATCAGCATTTTTACCAAATAATCATATTCTACGGCGAAGCTCATTTTTACTTCGGTGGTTATGTGAAAAAGCTAAAACACATCATAGACCATTTTTCTTCAAAAATAAGCCAAGAGTCGTCAAAGTCAAATTAGGTACTGAAGTGTTACTGAATTCACTTCAGGATAGTGCGTGGGTGCGTAATATCCGGTACCACGTGAGTCACGAGTATTATTTTGAAGTTGGCTGGACTCCAAGATATCCCACACTAACTGCAGAATTTCTCACTTACATGTTACATCTATCAGCAAAAGATGAACGAAAATTTGTCTGGAAGCTAATTTATTGCGCTTCGGCTGTATCGTATAGCACTAAATATTAAGGAATAGCTGTCTAAGTACGCAGAAGAGTATCTGTGAAAACTGTTAACTTAGCTCAGGGCGCCCGAAACAAACACAAGGAATTTAATCCAAGTAACCGATTTCGATCAAATCGTAACAGTATGATACTAAGGCCACTAAAGGAATATGGTGATAACAGATTGTAAACGAAGATAGGAACGACCTCATCTCAAAAGTTAGATAAAATGAAATTAATCAAATCAAATAAACTGGAATGTAGAAGAAATAAAGCAGGACTTCCAGAAAACCACCATCACAATCGATGGATGTCGTTAAATGGAATCTAAACTCAATTGGCTATCGGGTATGGCGTCCCCTTTTTACGAACCGATATATTTGGAGAAATATCGTTGGAATTTCCAAATTTCTTTATGGGTGGTAGCGCCATTCATAATTAAGTAAAAACTTAGAAAGTGTAGAATTATTTCGAATATTCCAGACACGTTCCTTTCAACAATTCGCAAAGCAGAATTCGGTATGGTTATGTTATCGGGGGTAATTTCGAGTTATACGGATATTATCTTTGCAATCTGTTCTGGTCGCTTTTCACGTTATACTTTTAGACCATTTTAGACCTCATCTAATCCAGTTGATTACTCATTTAAGATCAATTAAAAATTACTTTAAGAGTTTTAACTATCTTTTGTATACCTTGTATCCTAAATAGTCTCAATGCCTCTATACCGTGACGCAGCAATTGGTTAGCAGATATCATCTTCGCAATTTAGATATTTATAAGTTATCTTATAGTGAGGTTCATTAGATATATATAGGTATAAGTATTTTAGATTGCACTTGAAATATTAAAAGTAGCTCGATTGTCATTACCGCTCCACTTTGTTCAAATTGTTGATTCATATTACTAAATTGCATTGCTGCAGCCAAAAATGCATTCAAAAAATGCATTTTTTGAGACGGCTTTTGGAAGATTAGAGAACTTTGTAAATAAGAATCAGAACTAGCCCCACTCGGGTTCCCGGGTTTTTTCGAGGTCGCTACGATTATGATGTTCAAATTGACCCAGAGCCAACTTGGAGCTCATGAACGCCGATGAACGTCATCTCCGTGAAACTTTCCCGAAAATCACGCGGGAAAGGAGAGAATCTCAGCGCCTGGGAGTTTTTTGGGTCGTTGAATCCAAATATGGTGCACCCGAACTTGGACGCGGACGTCATCCTCGAGAATTTTCCTGACAATATCGGCAAAAACAACCCTAAAATAATCGTGGGGCTTTTTTGGGGCTCTGAATCCGAATTTCCTGTCGAAAACGACCCGCCGAACACCTGGTGCACCAGAACCTGGCCCTGTACAAAACTCACGTGGGGAAGGAGAACAAATCGGCGCCCGGGGGTTTTTTTTGTCGCTGAATCCAAATATGGCGTCGGCGAACATCCCCTGGTCACCTGGTGCGCTGGAACCTCAACGCGGACGTCATTCCCGAGAATTTTTCCTGACAATATCGACAAAAACAACCCGAAAAGCATTGTTGGGGCATTTTTTGGGTCGCTGAATCTAAATTTCACGTCGAAAACGACCCCCTGAACACCTGGTGCATTGGCACCATTATCATGATATCGATGTCATTCCCATGAATGTCAACCAAATATGATGTTTTAGAGACGGACATTCATACTGCAATATGTTTGTGGAATTGTTGATTCTATTTAAATTATGTGAGGAGGGAAGAAATCGAATGAATAGAAAGTCAATATTTATGTAGGTTAGATACGTAACTATATATCAAATTCTTAATCAAGTGACACATCGACATCGCTAGTCTGCTCATTTTCTTCGGCATCGACTGACGTATTCATAACATCTTGCTCATCTAAGGCCCCTCTCTCTGTCGCAATAACGTTTTCAACTGAATATTTTTCAGTATTGGTACAAGTAGAGCCTTCACAAATTTTACAGGCAAGATTGCAAGGGAGGCCGTGGTTCCTGCAACTACAGGTCTTCAGATTACAATCATTTCCACAGGGACCAGTGTGTCGCCTTCCTTTCTCCACCCGCATTCTGTTGGGTCTATGGTGAGCTGGTCTCCGTGCAGCCCATGTTGCACTTGAAAATAGACCTTCTTTAGATGTTGTTGAATGGCGTCTATTGTTGGGAGAATTTCCCTAAATTTACTCTCCCCTTTATAGCGATTTTGATATACATACTGGACCTGTACTGTACTAGTAACTGGTCCCATTTTAGCTTTTCCTCATCAGAAATATTCAAGTTGCTGAATACCAGTGGAGCACTGTACATTATCCAGATTAACTGCGCTCCGTCCTCAAAAATTTCTTCGCTTGACAAACCAGCTTCTTTGGACTTCGTAGCATGAGCTTGAAAGTCTGGGAATTTCTGGTAGGTCTTGAAAAAAATTATTTTCCCTGGTAGTATGTTGTTGAAACGGTATCGCACCCCGTTATTGCATGAAGCAACAAAATATTATCCTCAACTACTGGCATATTAGACAAGCTACGCGAAGAATATACTACTTAGGGTTTATTGGGCCTTGCAGGTTTTAATAAAAATATTTCTCTGTCAACCGGGCAGAGTGCGGTCAATAGTACGGTAACGTCTGTATCTTCGGCGACTATGACTACCTTTTTAGTTGGGTCACTAGATTCTTTTCGAGCTATCGTTACAGTCGTACGATCAGCATCCGCTGCACATTGGTCTGAAACTATCCCGACTGTGGTCAGTTTGGCACGGAGCATTTCAAAAATCGTATTTTTATTGTTTTTGTTTTGTAAGAATTTATCCTGTTGTATTTGTAACCCCATATTCTCGCAAAAAAACGGACGTCTGCTGAACTTCCACGATTAGCGCGACGGATTTTTTCACATTCCTTAGTACTGAGGGTTTGGTAACCATCAAAAATAACTATTGCCCGTTTGCCGTAATGGTTCAAAATTTTTATGTAATTGTCCATAATCGCCGAGAATGTTTGTCCGATTGTCCATTTGACTTTGTGAATCAGTAATCCTCCATCCAGAACAAAAAATGTCCTCTCAGGATCATTAATATTCATGGGAGTTTTCGTGAACAATGAATACAAATCGGACTTTGTATTCTTCAGCATTCCAAATTTATTGAAGTATCCCTGAGGGAATAGAGACAACTCCCACTTGAGGTAGTCTAATCATTTGTTCCTCACGTTTTTTTAATGCCCATTAAGAGCTTGGAGTTTCCGAAAAGTTAAAGTTATCCTGATTCGCAACAGGTTGAACATCATCAGAATTGTTGCCGTATTGTATGTGAAACTTTGACCATGTTTGCGGTTCCTGTAGCCTTCATTGAAACGATCGAACTGTCTGAGGAATGATTTTCCCAATTATCCACGTATGTGCAAGTAACGCATGTCTCCTGGTTATCCATGTTCCTTGAAATTCAATTTTAAAAAATTGAGGGATTCAAAACAATCGTAAAAAATAGAGAAAAAACCACCGGGCGCCGAGTTTCTCTCCTTTTCAGATTCAGCGCCCCAAAAATTTTTGCCGATATTGTCAGGAAAATTTTCGGGGATGACGTCCGCGTACAGGTTCGGGTTCACCAGGTGTCTAGGGGGTTCTCGCCGATGCCATATTTGGATTCAGCGACCCAAAAAAACCCCGGGCGCCGAGTTTCTCTCCTTCCCCGCGTGATTTTCGGAAGAGTTTCACGGAGATGACGTTCATCGGCGTTCCTGAGCTCCAGGCTTCGGCTCTGGGTCAATTTTAATATAATCGTGATCAGCGACCTCGAAAACCCCCGGAAACCCGATTGGGGCTAGTTCTGACTCTTATTTACAAAGTTCTCAAATCTTCCAAAGCCGTCTCAAAAAATGCATTTTTTGAATGCATTTTTGGCTGCAGCAATGCAATTTCCGGTGTGTTAAAAAAAATAGGGGCGATTTTTACAAATAGTTTTTTGGAAGCGAATGCAAAAAACCGCATTCCGATCCGTCTTGCTTTCAAAAATTTCCAACTTTTTTGCTTCATTGCCTCGACTATAATTAAATTTCTAATACATATGATAGTCACTGGTCCATATTTCATTTTATATAAGTTTGTATTTCAAATTCAAATCAAAGAAGTAAATTTCCTACCCTATGATCACGTACTTTGGCTGTCTCTTTATGACGCGTCGTTCGAAATATGGTTGCCTCGGATTATATCGTAGTGCTATAGAAAAAATTCCGCAATCGGAATTATGGTCATCAGTCCCAATTTAGCACGCAATTCTTCCGTATTTTTTTTTTTTTTTGTAAATTTACTATGAAACCCAACCATTTGTCTCAGAAGTTTACTGATTTAATTCTGGAATGCAGCCTCGAAGAAACATAAGTCAACGAGTTTTATAACGTTGATTTATCTTTATTTATATATCAAACAAAGATGTTTGAGGTCCTACAAAATCAAAAATGTTAATAGATGTTCGCCAAAAGATAACTGATAACTGT
Organism: Nephrotoma appendiculata; assembly: GCA_947310385.1. Taxonomy (NCBI): domain Eukaryota; kingdom Metazoa; phylum Arthropoda; class Insecta; order Diptera; family Tipulidae; genus Nephrotoma; species Nephrotoma appendiculata. The sequence goes on from OX371225.1 coordinate 81,933,675, forward strand.
ATAATACGAGTAGGTGGCCACTGGTTACATATTAAAATATTCGAAAATGGGATTCAACAACGAATAATAATTTTTTGACTATTTCGTAATTTTTCAAGAAGGCCTTCAGATTAAATTGGCACAGCATTTAATCAATTTAGGTTACAATATCATAACAAACGTAAAATACTTTAATCACACCATAAGTAAGGTTCACGACTCTTTGTATCGTCAAAACATGAAATGCCGCATGTAACATAATGTAAACATGTTCAGGAAATCCTTAATTCACGTTATAATAGAGACGTAAGCCACAGTACACGGCATGTCAAAATCTAAAAGTGCAAACAACAACAAAAATCTTCAAATTTTGCTCTGTTCAAAAAACAAAAAAATTAAGGCAGCTTTGAGTTGCGGCTTTATAGTCCAAAAAAATGAATTTCAGATTAAGATTATAAAAATTATAAAGTTTTTTTGTGGTTGCAAAACAATTAAATACATAAGAAATGAAAGGTGATGAAAGATGAATTACCTAAAAACTGTATGCACATTTAAAATGAAGGAACATGCTCACGTATATGTATCGCTAAAATTTGGGTTAAAATGTTTACGATTAAGATCACAGATTATTGTATTTAGAGAAATGATTTATATGTGGTTAATGTGAATTAATGTTTGCTTTTATTTTTTTTTTGTTTACATTTAAAGGTTCTACAGCGCTTGCATATAAAATATTTACGCAACACTTCGTGTGATATGTGGGGTAACTCATTGGCGACAGGATTTGCATCGAGGTAAGCATAAAATTATTTTTAACCACATTATTTTACACTTTTACGTGCTTTTATTTAACCCACTCTGTCCCTATGGGTTAAATCTTGTAATTAACTTATCGCTCACTCTCGATAACCATTTGAGCTTTGATTTTTAATATTTAGTTTCGATATCACTATATTCGAAATGGTGTGATCTACATCTTCATCATGCTCGTATCCTCTTATTCCCCTCATATCAGAATTTTATTTAAAATGATATACAGGGATTATTAAATCTGCCAAATTCCTTATATGATTTAGAAAACCATCGGAATCGAAATCAATTTTTGAATCAACCTCGGTATGACTTGATGATGATTGTGTTCTAAATCATTTTTCACGCCACGCCTTGGCCAGATGGATGATTCTTTAAAATTTTGATATTTTAACGAAAAATTATGTTAGAGCTGCTAAATTGTCACTGTTTTGTTTTGTGTAGTTAAATGAGTAACATCACAATGAGATTTTAACATTTCGTCAAGTTCTTTTGGGGCAAAATTCATCCACCTAAAGGGTGTCTTTTAAGCCTGATGGAACTTGAAATTGTAAAAAATAAAACAAAAATTAAATTTTTATGAAAAATATACTCTGGCAAATCATCATGAATAGACTCACGCTACAAAATTATTAAAATTTACTTTGAAAATGAGGCCGGAGGTTGCGTTACGGTCAATGGAAATCGTTACCGCACCATGATCAATGGTTTTTTGTTTAAAAATATGGATTACATTGATCCGGACGAGATGCGGTTTCAACAGGATGGCGCTACGTGCTATACGGTGACCGCAACCATCTACTTATTAAAATCAAAATTTGGCAATAAGTTCATTTTGATAAATGGACCTGTCGATTGGTCTCCAAGGTCGTGCGATTTGACACCTCTCGATTATAACGCTGTGGGGCTACGTGAAATCACTGGTTTATGCTCCAGCATTGTTCGTGATATTCGTGACATACGGCCAGCGCAGTGCTCGACAAAGTGGTCCAAAATTGGATGTACAGATTGCGTTTAGTCAAAAACAGCCGCGGTGCCCAAATGCCCGAAATCCTTTTCAAATATTAATGCCATGTATTGCCATGTATCATTCTATCGAGCTTAAAAAACACCCCTTATATCGTTGTTTAAATTTTAAATTTTCTAACCTACTCGTGATGTATGTCACATAATACTCTTTTGCAACATGCAGTAAACTCGGATAATTTTTTGAGCTTTCAAGATTGTAAAAGCTTTTACTTTTCAAATTACTTTTTAAAAGAAGCTTCTGTTTATGTTTAGTGGTTATTGGGCGTTCGCTTCTGAATTTGAACCTATTATTTCAAACCTGTTGTGAATTTTACGAATAAAGTTTTGTGTAGTAACATAGAGTATTGTAATAATGAAAAATGTTACCCTTGAGAGTTTTGCAGATTTACCATTCTACATATCGCCACAGCCAAAAAAAATTGTGGTGTCGAGCAAACTAAATGTCTGTATATAACTTTTCAATAACTCAGACTCCAATGATTTTTTGCTGAATTATGTAAACCGGAAGTGACACTATTATGTTGTTCCGGATGAAGACGTAATCGATAGAAGACCATCCAGGCTAAACATCGATATGCGAATGATGGCAATTCTCTTCAAACGTACCCGTTTATACAAGTCACAAGTTCTGCAGCCCGTGCTACCTTGAACGAGCGTTTTCTTGTTGTTGTGTTCTATTGTTATTATTGTCCTGGTTTTGAACAGACAATACACATACATGGTAGCATCATTTGATACATGATGAAATGATCTTTAACTTGACATTGATTCAAAAAAACATTTCGATTCGCGAGATAATTTAAAAAAAATAGAAAAATACAACTGTGCAAATTTTTGCACCCAACTACAGGACATCGATTCGTCGTAATGGGTATCTTTCCGTTTTCGTCACATCATTAAGTTTTCGATAATCTTGACAAAATCTTATGCTGTTGATTTTTTCTTCAACCAACACTATACCGCTGAGCTCCACGAACTGTTCGATGACTCGATAAATCGTGCTGTTCGCCTGTCCATAATCATTCGACTACTTCTTCTTGTTTTGCTAAAGGCAATATTCTAGGTACTTGATGAATCAGTCTCTCTGTTCCATTCTCAATTCAATGTTTTACCGTAGTGGTCTTATCAATTAATTTCTGGTGTACTACAGAAAATGGCCATATCTTTATAGCAATGGCTGATGAAGCGACCCTATTAAAGTTAGCCGACTCCTACCGAAAAATGTCGATAATGCAGATTCGGACTAATCAAACGAATACAACAGCCTTTTTGTGTCGGTAACATTTAAAAAATTTAAAATAAAAAATTTTCATTCAGAACAATTAAATCTAATATACAAAACCAAATTTCTTTAAGTGCTCTATTACATGTAAGGAATGTTAAACGTATTTATAGGGTCTATTTTTTAATTCAACCCGAGCAAGCAGGCTTACCCCGGGTAGTGTACACCGAGCAAAGGTTGTACTGGATAAAATTATCCGGTGCGCATAGAGTAAAAATTGTTTTTACTTTGCACACTCTTCGTACACTGACATTAATTTCAGAGTAAAATTTGAAAAACCGAGTAAGCTCGGTGTAAGCACAGTTCACAAATAAAAACGCAGTGTGCAGAGTAAATTTACTCAGGTTGAATAAAAAAACACAGAGTATTTTTTGACAGCTTGCTCAGGTTGAATTAAAAAATAGGCCCATAGTTACATGTTTTGAGAATTTTTTAAATGGCACGTCATCTAATAATTATCATTTAAAAACGTCAGGTGAATTTTCGTGTGGAGAATACGGGAAAACTCGATTGAATATGTCGCACACACAAAATTTGAAATATTCTAAATACTGGCGGTTTAAAGTGACATGGCTGGGAATAGATTCAAATGAAAGGTCTTATTGATTCTCACACCTGAAAACATTTTAGGTCAATTTCTATGTTGGAAGCCTGGAAAAACTCGATTGAATATATCGCACCATTGTCAATTTATAGAAATTTTTAAATTTTGTGTGTGCGATATATTCAATCAAGTTTTCCCGGGCTTCCAACATAGAAATTGACCTGAAACTTTTTCCAGGTGTGAGGTTCAACAAGATCTTTCATTTGAATCTATTTCCAGCCATGACACTTTAAATGGCCAATTTTTAGAAATTTTCAAATTTTGTGTGTGCGATATATTTAATCGAGTTTTCCCGAACTCCCCAGAAAAAAATTGGCCTGAAATTTTTTCCAGGTGTGAACATCATTCAGATCTTTCATTTAAATCTATTTCCAACCATGACACTTTAAACGGTTAATATTTAGAAATTTTCAAACTTTGTGTGCGATATATTGAATCAAATTTTCCCGAACTCCACACAAGAAAATTGACCTGAAATTTTTGAAGTTTTGCTTGGCTTGTGCCATCGAGTTTTCTCAGTAATAAAACAGTTTTTTATTGTAATTTTAATGTATTTAATAAAAAAGTTTAATTTTGAATAATATACGTTAATGATCTGAAATAAATATTTTTGATTTAAAAAGAAATTACTGTTTAACACCAAAATTATGTATCTGCTTTGTCGACATTTTACGCCTGGCTATTTATTCGAGTCTGTATTATCGACTTTACAGGCGAAAGCTACTAGTTGTTTTATTCTACATTGCCGACATTCTTCGGCTAATGTATTATAAGCCGTATTTTCTTGAGAACTAAAACATTTTTGCTTTAGCTGAATCAGCGCTATTCAGCTATTTCAACTAATGCAAATCTGCATTATCATTCAGCCAAAGCAAAATTCTAAAATGCTTTAGTTTTTGCTTTAGCCATTGTGGTGTTGTTGTAATTGTCTCAAGAAAATACACTGATAGTTATTACAACCGAAACTACATTATCGACATTATCGGATGATAAATTTTAGTAATTGCAACCAAAACTGCATTATCTTCATTTCTCGGTCGATGCAGTTTAGTTGTTGCAGCCGAATCGGCATTACCGACATTTTTCGGCTGAAGCGAGTCGGCTAACTTTAACCGTATAATGAAGCGCAGCTTTTCTACTCCTTAGTGAAATCTTCTGTCCAGTTCTGCATGAATAGTCCTGATGGATTTGTCCTGATGGATGATGTTACATATAAATTGCTGAGTTGAAGTTACAGTGGAGTTTTGTGTTAGAGTTTAATGACTCTTTACTTGGGTCTTCGTCTTATATCAATTCTTTGCCTTCCTTTGATTTCCGCTGCAATGCTGATGGTGTGTGATCTACCCAGTTTCCGTCGGTTTTCTTAGCAGTCCCACAAGATACGACCCAGTTAGTCACATGTCCTCTCGAGTATCATGTCGGTGCATATTTCAACACTTTTACGTGTCTGTTGCCAGCCGTTTCAAATTGGAATTAGAAAATCCCAAATAAAGTTGTTCCGTCGAATGTCGGTGGCTTAAGTTTATTCGAGTGTACTGCTTGGACTGTCTGTAAGGTTGTTCCATTTGCTTTCAGGCAAAGAAGATCTTTTTCGAGACGTTGAACTTCAAACTGCAACATCTATTCAACATCCTGAACATTTGAGTGCACCAGATCAATTTTCTGTTGCGTATCTCCTGAATATTCGATTGGAACCTTTTCTTCTATTTTCTTTTAGAATCTTTCATTCCTAATTTGTTTTCATAATTCTTGTTTCATTTTTCGCGTAAAAATCTTGTATTGTTTGTTGAGTCGATTTCCCATGTAGAACAAATTTTCAAATCATTTGTTATGTCAAATCTTGTTTCATTTCCACAATGATTCGTTGAAGTGGAACTGCCTCCACCATCTTCTTTTTATCATCTATATTTCCTCTAGTACCACTCCATAGCCTCACGTAGTCACAACATTAATTCATTTTTGCAACGAACTACGCCGCATTGGAATTTTAACCTTTAAATCTGAACATTTATCTTCTAATATTCACAACCTCTCTCTCTCTCTCTCGCCGCCTGCACTAAGGCCCTCCATCCATCTCGATCCACCACCCTCGTCCTCCAATTTCGACATCCTAATGTTCGTAGATCTTGTTCGATGTCGTCGCGCCTGCGCAATCGGGGTCTTCCTCTACGACGTACTCTTGCTGGTTGTTGGTGGAACACTTTATTTATCATCCGTTGTTGTGGAGACCTTGTAACGTGGCCGAGCCATCTCACTCGATTGTATTTGATGAATCCGATGATATCGCTGCCTCCGAGGAGTTGCTTTATTTCGTGATTCATACGAATCCGATATTCGTTGTTCGCAACTTTAATTGGACCAAAGATTGAACGGATTACCTTCCTTTCGAAGGTAGATAATAATCTACAATCGTTAGAGGTCATGGTCCAGCTCTCGCTACCGAAAGTCAGCACAGGTCTTATAAGTGCTTTATAAAGTGCGAGCTTGCACGACTGCGATAGATGTTTCGATCGCAATAATCTTGATTTGGCGTAGAAAACTCGTTATGCAGCAGCGATTCGGGCTTTTATTTCTGCCTGCATATCATTCGACGATGTTATAACTGACCCGAGGTATTTAAAGTTTTCGACGCTATCAAAGTTGTGGTCGCCAATTCCGAGATTTGCCGTACATATGTTCCTAGGTGTTACTACATATTTGGTTTTACTGCTGTTTTCTTCCAAACCAAGTCTTCTTGCGCAGCGATCGAGCGGTATGAAACTGTCTTTGATATCGCTAGGTCTTCGGCCAAGAAGCACGATATCATCTGCATATCCAAGAATTTGGCCTGACTTATTAAATATACAGCGCGAAGTTTCGATATTGCTTTTCCTCTCTACACTCAAAAAAATCTCGTAGGTGAAATTGAATAATCGATTTCGTTGAACTTTGAAGAACCAAATTATTCAGTTTGATGGTAATTACTACTGATTTGATTATGAAATATTCATTTAATTGCAAAAAAAAAAGAAAATTATTCAAATTAATGAGAAATTTCTTCAAATTTGATTAATTTTTCATTAATAATACATTTGATTAAATTTCTTCATTTTGATGAAATTGTGATTACGTTGAAGAATTGATATTTCAAAAAATTCTACTAAATTTCGTTGAATCAAATAAATTTATTCAATTTAACAAAATTTTTAACCACCTCTAGGAAAAAAAACGTAATTTTGAAGAAATTTCTTCAAATTGACGAAAGTTTAGTTATATTATTTTAAACCACGAGGAAAACTAATTTTAAGTTATTTCCATGTGCGTTGTTTATTCGGAAACATTTAATACGTGTGTTAAAATAGAGTTATAAATTTGTAATAAAAATAATATTTTTATGAATAACCTATGAGTTAATAATATAGTGAATAATATAACAATAAATAGGTAAGGAATTATTTGCGTAATTGTGATTCAATCTTTAATGTGATAAATTGCAGCTTAATTTTTTTTGAGGAGACAAATTGTGGTTTGGCGTCTTTTTTGTGTTGTTAATTTTAATAGAAAAAGTGTTCGTGTTTTATATAAACTATATTACAGAAAATACACTGGTAATAATGTATTTTGTTTTAATAGTTCTGCATGCTTGAAAGTTCATCTCAAAATTAGAATCTCCAGAGTAAAACATCAACGAGCAACTGGAAGCGATTATGACGGACAATTGCTCTTGGGCAGAACTAGAACACCACTGGCAAGCAACCAAAATTTTTAGATTGGCCTAAATCCAAACTGCTAATTCAACAAATGGAAGCAGTATAAGAAACACATGAGATACAAGTTGGTATGTATATAACAAACAAACATTTTTTGAATTATCATGGCGAGTCTGTAGAAAAAATCGGTTCTTATTGCAAACACTATAGTAGATAGGAAAAAAACATTTAGATTTTTTGATTTCATTGAATAATTTTTGGAGGCATTGTTCAGCAAACAGATTAGTAACATTTCTTAAAACTACCAAATGAATTATAGCTCTCGCATAACACGCTTTTCTAAAATCTATAATAACTTTCGAGAAATACTCACCGAATTTTCTAACTTAATTTATATTTCAGTTATTTATTAGTGTGTTTAATTTTATAGTCAACAAATTGAATACTGCAGTACCCGAGTACGTATCATGACGTTTAAACGATGAATGAAAATAAGGGATTCAATATTTTTGATACCGTTGAAGTATTTATCCAACCTCTATGTAATGATCTAATGGAAATTGTATTAGCAGCTAGGAAAAAAAGCAGACATGTCAAAATAAAGAAATGGATTTTCAAATTTGAGAACTTCGTGTGGAATGTACAAGTAAGTCTTTTTTTTTTTGTTATTCGGGTAAATCCTTTCATAAATACATTTAAATAAATAATTTCTTTTTACTTCATAGGTGATGGTGAATATTAATTTTTGTTAATATTCAAATTCGTCGAGTCTTATTTTAAACTTTGATGGATTTGCTTTTAAAATATTGCCAGATCCGTCATCAAAATAACTTGTTGAAGACTTGCAACAAATGAAACATGTCACTGACAGTAAGTTAATAAAATTCTAAGTTTATCAAATTACAACAATTTAATAATTTATTTTTATTTAGATGGTCGACGTTGCGCGATTTTCCATTTACTTCACAATGTACTGGAGCAAACAAAAAAGGGTCAGAACTAAATTTCAATAACTGATTCCCAAGAAAGTTTCTTGATTTTGGGGCGAATTTCCAAGAGTGTGAGGCGGAAATTATACAACGAAATGCAAACAAATTTTGTATTCAGCCGCTGAGTATTTTTGGTCCCAACAGAGTTTAAGGTGTATTTCGATGGCGTGAAATACATTTTGAACTCATTTATTGAGGCGGTGGATTTTTGTTTTAAAATATTCAACATTTTTAATTTAAAATATTAATTAGCATCCCACTTAGTGTCTCCACACTAAGTTCATTCAAAAATTTTTTTTCAATATTATAAAAAAATGTGATAAGCATAATGTGCATTTTGTACTACAAGTGGATTCCCAATAAATACAATTTCATTAATCGTATTATTTATTCGTTTTCCTTTCATTTATCTCTCTATGAAATATCCTCATTACAATTTGAATTTATACAGGTAAATATCTATGTATTTTATATATATATATATATGTATATATATATATATATATATATATATATATATATATATATATATATATATATGTATATATATATATATATATATATATATATATATATATATATATATATTTTAAATAATTTTTCTTTGAATTGACAAATATTTTATTCAAATTGACGATAGTTTTATTCGTTTCAACAATGCTTTCATTAAATTCAATGAATTAATATGAAAAAATTTATTCAAATCAACGAATTTTTTATTTAAACCAGCAGTAAAACATTCTTTAATTTGACGAAATTTTATTCAATTCGATAATTCGATAGCTAGATCTTAATTGAATTGAATACATTTTGTCAATTTATCAATTGCATTTCTTCAATTAATTTATTCAGTTCGAAGAAATTTCGTTAAATTAAAAAAAATACTCTTTAATTTAAATTTTGAATAAAAAGTAATCAAACTGATTGCCCCTCTTCGTTGACGCTATATTGAACGCTATTTCTTCAAATTGACTGACGGTTTATTCAGATTAACCACTTTAATTTTTTGGGTGTACGTACTCAAGCGCCAGATTGAACAGCAAAGGCGCGAGTACATCACCCTGACGAACACCATGTGTTATTTCAAAGGGGTCTGACACAGATCCTTTAATTACGATTCTACATACAGGCCCGGGCGTTGTTAATTTACACAGAAACGAGTTTCTCTAGGATTCCCAGGCATATGAGCGCGGCCCAAAGGTTGTCGCGGTTTATACTGTCATACGCCTGTCTGTAGTCTGTATATAGCTGATGTATGGTTATGTTGTACTCCCAACATTTTTCCAAGATCATCCTCATAGTGAAACACTGGTCAGTGGTCGATCGGTTGGGACGAAAACCACACTAATAGTCACCAATGATGTTTTCGGCAAAAGGGATGAGTCTGGCAAGTACATCATTAGCCAACACTTTGTAAGTAGTGTTTTTTTTGCCCCAAATACATACAACGAAATCGTATAAACTTGTTGCAAGAGTGGCGCCTCCGAGTTTAATCAATTCTGCGAGGATTCCATCGAGACCGGGTGTCTTACCGTTTTTTAATCGACTTATAGCTTCGTCTACTTCCTCTACTGTGGGATATTCGACAAAGACCTCTTCACCTGGAGGAGCTATTGCTTTAATGGGGGTCACGTCGTCTTTCCGGTTTAGCAGATTTTGAAAGTAGGTTTGCCATACTGAGAGAACATCAGCCACGTTTGTTCTCAGCTCTCCGTTCCCGTCTTTGATGGCTGTACTTCTTGAGTGGAAATCTATAGTGAGAATCCTGGCATTAGCAGAACAGTCCCTTGAGTTTCCTAGTTCCGCTTGGAAGCTGATGTTTTCAATGCATAATCTCATATGATCGCATTTCTTTTGTCGAAGGAATTTAGTCGTGGCTATCCTAGCGTGGAGATATTCTGCTAGAGTGCTTCAGGTGTTGCGAGCCAACCATTTTTCACGAAGCGTTCGTTTATTTTCGACGACCCTTCGGCATTGATCATCGAACCAATCATTGCGGGGCCTCGGAGGTCTTTTTCCGATGGTATTTTGCGCCGCGGTAGTTATGGCTGACTGTATAGCGTGCCACTGCTCCTGGATGTTAGGAGGAACTTCTTCGTTGTTATGGGGCCGGTCTAAATAATTAGTGACAGCTGATTGGTAACTCTGCAGTGACGCTTGGTCTTTTAGAGCATCTATATACCATCGAACGGTCTTTTGTGCTTGCTGTTAAACGTATAGATGACAGTTTGCACTTATAACTACTTAAATATGGCAAGCATGTGATCGCTGTCCATGTCTGCACCTCTGTAAGATCTAACGTCAGATATTCTGGTGGAGTGTCTCTTGGACACCATGACGTGATCGATTTGGTTTTACGTTCTTCCATCATTCGCTTATGTGGGAAAAACATACTTGATACAACTAAGTTGTACGTTATTGCTAGGTCGGTGACGCGTTGGCCGTTGTTGTTACTAGTTAGGTGCAGGCTGTTGGGACCAATATGCGATGTATTTTCTGCACTCCTACCGATTTTTTCATTAAAGTCGCCCACGATGATTTTAATGTCGTGGTGCGGTATGTTGTTGATGACTTCCTCGAGCTCGACAAAGAAAAGATGTTTGATGTCATCTGATTTATCTTCGGTGGGTGCATGCACATTAACGATCGTGATGTTAAATTTATTAGTGCGAAGTCTGACCGTGCATATCCGCATTTTGATAGGGCGGAAATCGATGATATGGTGCTGCACGCGCCGATGGATGAGGAAGCCAACTCCAAATTCTCCTCCGTTCTGATGGCGGCTGTAATCAAGAGTGTCACCATTATGGTGGTGTCATGGATCCCACTCCCAGACCATCTAAGCTTTTGTAGTGCAAGTACGTCTAATGTGTAACTCTTCGCTTGGTTCAAAAGGTTCCGGAGATCTCCAGGTCTTAAAAGGCTAAGCACGTTCCATATTCCCATTTTTAAAGCGTTAGCGTGTACAATTTCCGAGGTCGAGTTTGTAATGAATCCGATATGGTAATGTGAGGCCTTTGTTTAGGGTTCATAACTTAAAATTTTTTATGAGGGAAGGTTGTGGGCCTGCCGCTCAACCCGCTTATTACGTGTGTGGGTCACATACTGGTGAGAATCTTAAGGTATCCAGTCCTACCTTGAAACACATTTATACAGCGAGCCGCTTGATACAAGGCAGACGCCCTCTTCAGCCGCTCCTAACCTGGAGAACAGACGCTGGTTTGGTATTGGTTATGAGGCGTCAATGGCCCGCCTTGACATGTAATGTCCATGACTATAAACAGGATTTCCCCTGCTCGTCTCCACTACACCGCCTGATTCATTTAGCGTTACCCCCCCCCCTCGCACCGGCGAGGAGGTATGAATCTAGGACTTCTTCCCTCTTCCTCCATATTCACAACCCCACCAATAAAATTTGGTGGTTTATAACCATACTTGTAATTTACATCACTTGCGGAATATTCCTGAAAATATTGAAAATTTCGAAGAATAATTTTCCAAATACTTACTTAACATTTAAAAATACAACAACAAATAATGTTCATCAATATTTATTATTAATTCACTTTCAACAATTTAGAATAAATCAAACAATTTTATTTCAGTTAAAACAACACTAATAATTTTTCGCACCTTTAATATTTCGCGTACTGTATCTACCGAATGACTCCTGTTCATTGCACGCGTATTTATATACCGATCAAACATTCCAAGCTCGCCTAGATTTATACAGTAGTAATATTGTTGACGGCTCTGTTCTGGGCTAATAATCTGCAATATGACAATACTGCCACCAAAATACCTGTAATGTTATTACTTAAACCTAGATGTCACCAATCTCACAAAAAAACAATTTATTAATTTTCTAAACCTTAAATGAGCAACTTCATCTGAATAATTATCACGTCCACGAGCTCAGGGGCTCATTTATTTATCAAAAGTATAAAGGAAACTTTCGCTACACGTCTGGTTGTGCGTCTAATAGTCATGTAGATGGTTTAGCCAATGCCTTCTAAACTACAGGCCGCTTACACCAAATGATGACGACACGCTAAGTCGACGTTGTTGTTGCTTTCTCTAGTTGCTTTGTTCGTGTAAATATCTTAAAATTATTATTGCGCAGTCTCGGTTTAGACTTAAATTGACGTCATGTGCGAGAAATGAGAGTAGTAAAAGGCCAGTAGTTTAGAAGGCATTGGATTAGCCCAAGTTTTTAGTGCGTCTGTCATATTTTACACCTCCTTAAACGTATATCATTAAACTTAGAAATTGTTTAAAGTACATTTCAATTATTTTTAATTAGACCCACATATGCCAAATCGTTTACGGTACAAAAGCGTACACGAGTATAACTTTGATCTCGATTATATACGAATCATGATGTATACCAATTAACATAATGATTTTTATCTCATCAATTTACGTAAATATTTTATCTAATTCATTATAACTTGGATAAAAGAACTTTTCGTTCTATATGTGTATCTGTCTGAATCCGCTGTGCTCAGTACTTGATTCTCATTATTTTTGTCTATGTATATGTTTTTTATCAAAAGGTATTTATATTTTACCTAATGTTGGTGGGGTGGATAAACGCTGCAAGATAAAATAATTAGGATACTCTACATACCATTCACCGCGATACACATCTTTAGAACTCTTCACAGAAAATTTTCCGCATGCAAATCGTATTCGTCTCGATCAATTATGCTTTCACAAAAAAATATCGCCGGGATACGCATAGGAGGTATGGTAAACTTTACAGCGGGTCTTTATTGTTAGGTGGTCGAGTATGATACATAAACGAGAAAATTTTTTCCTTTGTTCTAATCTGTGAAATAACGCACAGGAAAATTTTTAGTTCAAGGGGTATAAATTCTTATCGGGTAGATAAATTGAAATAACAATGAAAAAATTAGCTAGAGAGGAATGTACTCAATCTGAATTTTTTGTGTAAAAAGGGTGATGATTTCGTGATTCGGGGGGGATGATTTGTTTAGCTTATCAAATGATCTATATATTTAATCGTATATAGTTTCGTAATTAATAAGGGTAAAATATTTATGAGTATTAATAACTCTATAACAGAATTTGAGAGACGTCATACAGCGTCTAATTAGCAAACAATTTTAATTAAATTTTTAAATACATAAATTTGTATTTAATGAAGTGAAATTATCATCAAGGTATAGAAATTAAGTAATAGATGCAAATTTTTGCAAATACCTTTGATGTTTTTATGTTTTTATAAACCTTCAATAAATCTATGTCTATAATGTATAATGTATAGTACCTACCTAGATACATTCCCATTGTTGGAGAAAATTACATTTTTGCCAATACGATTTATTTTTACGAGCTATTAGGCGTAATCAAAAAATATTTATATAAATTATTTCCGAAATTATTTCAGTTCGATAAATTTAGAAAAAACTTGTTTTATTTATAAGTCATCCATTCACATGTGGTAATGCATAAAGTCAATAAGCAGATTTCTTTTTAATTAAATTAAAATATTGAAGTATATAAATTTAAAAATAACATTTTTGATGAAAATGTAAAAGCTTTTGTTTATAACATATTCTTAAAACATTCTGATTAAATCTGGAAAGCGAGTAATTATGGCTTTCATTCAAAGAATGATACTTAATCAAGGCAAAGGCTGTTGAAAAATCGATGGCAGTGCAAAATTTCAGGCAGTGGCACAACAAAAATCATTCTTGAAAAGAGATATACAAAGCTACTAAAATTGGCAGTACCTGGACGAAGAGATGGCGAATAAAATTTAATGAAACAAAATTTGTTCACGTAAACTTTACCAACAAAAACGTTAACTAGATACCAGTAGTACCAAACTCTCAGTCAATTAGTTGAGCCAACACGGCAAAATATCTAGACATGTATGGCTTGTGAAATTCTTACCTGATGAGGAATGGGCCGATGAATCAATCAAGAAGGTATTTATCTATAATATTGTATTATAAGGCCGATCATTGGCCGATAAGGAGTAAAATTTCAGTGTAGGACTTTAGTTTAGGCCTATTTAGCACAGTGGGAAAGCCTTCTAGTAGAGAATGGCTGTTAAAAAGGATATCTTAAATATTGGGTTGCAAGGTTAAACAATTGTTGAGGGGGTGCTGAAGATTAGAAAGAATCAAATACTTAAGGAGTGTCACGGAAAAGCAATTGAAGGCCATTTCGGAATTAGCGAAACGCTCATTGATATTGGTTAACGATTTTATTAGTCTGGATGTGGACATTCGGTTGGGAAGTGGTGACAAAAATTTAATGAGTGTGCAGCAGTGAAAGGATTAACACGAAATACACGGGGATCAATGCAACAGTAAAACGCCTGCGCAGGATTCGAGAGAATTGCTATGTACTTAGCATGACCATTCCATATTATACGGAAAGCGGCAATAGGCATGTATGTGTGTTAATGGACTATTTCAGCAAATGCTCGGATAGAGTTCCAATAGAAATTCACTCGGGCCGAAGAAAAAACTTCTGTGATATTCCAGGAAATAATCCATTATTTGGGATAAATATGACAAAAAACTATCAATACCGTCCCTGACGTAACAAATGGTGGTATTTTCTCCTTTAATTTTGTAGAACATTTATACCACGCATTAATCTGTATAACACTCAGAGCTCCTCTGTCCAAATCTTTTATAAGTCTAGAGTTGTGCATTATTATGCATCGGTTGTGTATTATTATCCAGTAACTGGAATACTATATATGGTTTCCGAAGACAATTTCCTCCTCTAACAATGGGGTCCATTTTGGAATCACGTAAGTAAGCCGGGCTGCAAGTATGAATACACCATCTCCACATTTCAAGGAATGCTGAAAAAGCTTTGGCGCCTTTCTATTTTTCGACTCTTTTCGCTTACTTGACACCATTTTTTTTACAAGTGACAAGTGTTTTGTTTTGATTGGAATTGGAAAATAATGATGGGACATTTTTATTAATTCCATATAATGCACGGTCTCAGTCAGTTTGATAGAAATAATGGCTTTCCCAAGGGAAATGTTAAAACTGTGAGATTTTACTCGCGATCACAGTCTGAAGTTATTAACTAAGAGTTTTTGCAAATTTTTGGGGATCCGCTCGAAACGCGATATTTCAAAACGCGATATTTCAAAATGAGATATGACAAAACGAGATATGGTACAAAAATCAATATTTCATAATGCGATATTTCAAAACGCGATATTGATTGATTGATTGTGTAGAATGTACGGCCAAGACTAAGCAGGGATCCCGGATACGCCGGGCCTACCATACACCCCTTTTACATATAACAAGATGGAGGGACAAGAAAAGGTTGTTAGATATGATAGGCTTGACCCGGTTACAGACACCTAAGTAGTCAATAGTTAGTAAAGCACAAGACAGTACAATTATTTTTGTTTTTGGGATATAAATAATCAGCAATCAACATCCTAAAAATTAATTAGTAAATGTCCTGAAATCAAATTTCGTTATTATGAGTGTGATTAAATTGCTTATACAGTTTCCTCCATCCCCTCCCTTAAAAAAAAAAAAAAAAAAAAAAATTAAACAGTCAATGTTAATCTATGAGAGTCAATTAACATATCAATTTAAAATAAATTGCTGCTACACACCTTTATCATAGCATCTTAAAAAAATTGATAATTAATTATGTTGGTATCTAAACTGTAAATTTCCTGGAATAAAACGTCATTATTATAAGTTAGAGATTCATTATTTTGTACGATATAGTTAAATTATTCTTCAGTAGAATAAATGTAATGTAATTATTATTATAACTAAATTAATTATAATTTGGTTGTCGTAAAACAAATAAAATAAAATAAATCGAATCCAAATATTGTAGCATAAACGGATGGATCCCCTCTTCAACGGATAACCGTACCATCTGAAATAAACAAATATGTTTATTTATAAAAATAAAAATGAAATAAAGACATCAGGTTTCAAAAATAGCTAATAAGAAAGTAGCAGTTTGGATGTAGCCTTCGGTAGGATTCGAATCCAGTACCTCCCAACCCAAGCGCCGAAGTTTTAACCACTGCACCACCTGTCTTATTACTGGAGGAAATTGTATAAAAAATTTAATCACTCATAATAACGAAATTTTATTTCAGGACATTTACTAATTAATTTTTAGGATGTTGATTGCTGATTATTTATATCCCGAAAAACAAAAATAATTGTGCTGTCTTGTGCTTTACTAACTATTGACTACTTAGGTGTCTGTAACCGGGTCAAGCCTATCATATCTAACAACCTTGGTAAGTTGGTAATGGTTTAGGGCTCGTTTTTTATCTATATAAATAAAACAAAGTCGTGTTAGTTACACCATTTATAACTCAAGAACGGCTGGACCGATTTTTATGATTTTTGTTTTGTTGGATTTGACTCCGTTCCGAATAGCATAATAACTATTAAAACATCGGAAAAATTCACCAAAAAAAGTTATCAAGAAAATTCATTTTCTCATATATTTAGTACATTTTGTTTTTTTTATTTTGTTCGTCTCAATACAGTGGTGGTTTAGGAAAACAGAAAAGTCGGAAAAACTCAAAAGGGAAGCCCCAAAAATCTAATAAAAAAACCTTTTTTTATATGAATTTTGTAGTTGTAGTATGTATGTGACGAGTGGTGCAGTGGTTAAAGCTTCGGCGCTTGGACCGCAAGGTACTGGTTACGAATCCGACTGGAGGCTGCATGCACATTTCTACTTTATTTTATTTTTATCGTTTTCTCTGAACTTTTGCAATTTTGTCTCAACGAAGGACGAGCTCATCAACAAAGTTTTCCCGAACAATATTACTAACCACAAAAATCACAATTGGGTGAGTGAACGAGTAATTCTTGCGGCAAAGAACAAAAATGGGGATCACTTAAATTTCACAATTCAAAATCTAATAGTCGGTCCACTTCATTGCTTCAAATCTATCGACTGTGTGACAAACAAAGACGAATCAACCAACTGTCCAACTGAATTTTTAAACTCATTGGATCTGGCTGGCTTGCCACCGCACAATTTACAACTGAAATTTGGTGTGTTGCCGGGAATCATCATGCTACGAAACCTGAATCAACCAAAACTATATAACGGAACGCTTTTTATTTTGAGAAATCTCAAGGAAAGTTCAAAGGTGAGGAAGTTCTCATTCCGAGAATTCTGATTAACCCAACCGATATGCCAATCGAGTTTAAACGAATTCAATTTCCGATTCGTCTTGCATTCGCCATGACGATCAACAAATCACAAGGCCCATCCTTGAGTGTTTGTGGCCTGAATCTAGAAAATGAATGTTTCTCTCACGGCCAATTGTACGTAGCATGTTCACGTGTCGACATACCATCCGCTTTGTTCGTTCTCGCACCTGACAATAAAACAAAAAATGTCGTATATCACAAGATGTTTTACTGAAGGGAATCGACCCTATTGCAACCTACTCAGGAAATAGTTTAAAAGAAAGTAGTGCAACAATGCTACGCGAATCATTTCGAATCAATTCAATAAAACGAATTCCTTGCTGCCACGTGAATTACATTCATTTCAATGTAATTAAAATATATTTCATTTTGATTGAATTTAATTAATTTTTAGTATTCATTTTATCCGCCCCGGAGGTCTCGGTTTCAATTCCCGGTAGTGACAAGGAAAAAATTGGACGGCTGGTTTAGGATCAATGAATTAATCACTCATTAGTCATTATCCGAAATGAAAATATGATTATTAAACCTCATTTAAGACGGCCAAATCTCTTAATGGGGTATAGTGCCAGAGAGAGAGAGAGAGAGAGTGAGAGAGAAATTCATTTTATCTTAATAAAAAAACTCAATTTAATTAAGCTATAATAACTTTAGCAACATTTATTGATTTTGAGGCGGTACGAAGTTCGCCGGGTCAGCTAGTTTTAAATAAAATAAAACAAATTTAAAGACTGAGCTTTCGATGTCTCATCGACATCATTTTCAATGCTTATGTCCATTACCAACTTTATTATAGTTATTATTGGGTCAATAATTAATTTAATAAATTGAAACACTATTTTCTCGTGTTTATCTCATTTTGTTAGAGAATTATTTAATCTTTACAGCGACAATATTAGGGGATCCCTATTATTCAGGGATTTCTCTAATATAAATGTTAAAAATTATCTAAAAATGTTTCAATATCACTACAAAACAAATCCAATTGGAATATTTTTAAATTTAACAGTGTTCAATATTGGTATTATTTTTGGTATATGTATTTCACAATCATAGAAAATCCCTAGTATGCTGTTCTTATCATATTTCGTTAAGTAATCGTTAGGTCAGGATTATTCAACACATTTTGGCGTTAGGTTACCAATGGATCACTAAAAAACAAAATCAAAATTGTATTAATTAATTAAAATCAGGTTCGTCGCTTATTTGGGAACTTCACTTCACAAAACTAAACAACAAATCCAATTGGAATATAGCATTAGGATAAAACTTTTTTCAAAGAATTGTATCTAAAGTGGAAGACATAAGATAATCAATTCAATTTTTAGGTTTTGCATAACTCGTTGAGGACTGATTAATAGTTGATTTTATTAGGTTATACCTACATAGTTTGTGAAAACTTGTTAAAAACTATTAATCTTTGCACAATTCGAAGTGGTCGGGTCCGAAAACACCGATACTAATAATTTCATAAATCCAACCAATCCGATTTCTATATCCTAAACCTAAAAGTTGAATTAATTTTATCATTTTTCTTCCACTTTAGATACAGTTCTCTGAAAAAAGATATATTTTTATCGTAAAGGTATATTCCAATTGGATTCGCTATTCAATTTTGTAAAACGAAATTCCCAAACAAGCGACGAACCTGAACTCTATTGGATTAATACAATTTAATTTCGATTTTGTTTTGATGACCTGATCATACGATTACCTAACGAAATTTGATAAAAACGGTATGAATTTATTATACAATGGGGTGCTATCCGTCAATTTTTTTAAAATCTCTCATTATTTTTTTACCGTTTAATCGTAAATTACCAAACGATAAAAACCAGTGGCCAATCCTGATCAAACGAATTGAATCATCATTTTTATCAAAACCTTATATGGAATGCTAAAAATGCGGCTTAATATATTTCCAAATTTATTTTTTTGTTTGAAAGTACAATTCTCCTGGTTATTTTTGAAAAATGATTTCATTCAAATGGGAGCCGTGGCTGGCCTTAGCGTACTCCATTCGGTCGGTTTACTTTCTGAGCACATTTTGGGTTGTGTGCGAATTTATTTTGGCAATGGTTGCTTCAATATTGGCTTTCAAATGCTCAATTGTTTGTGGGTTGTCCGTATAATACTTATCCTTCACGGCACCCCACAAATAAAAATTCAAAGGTGTGCGATATTTCAAAACGCGATATGGTACAAAATGCGATCGATATGGTACAAAACGCGATTATTCAAAATGCGATATTTCAAAACGCGATATGGTATATAGAATATGCGTTGCGAAGCAACGGGAGCGCAGCGAACCACCTGATACCGATCCTATATACTATCGCTCCTATCGATTTTGAAATTCCTATAAACTGAAATTAAATTTCCCCTTCACCCATCTGATTTAGTCCGATCCTAAACTCCCGTTTTGTACCATATCGCGTTAAATACCATATGGCGTTTTGAAATATCGCATTTTGAAATATCGCGTTTTGTACCATATCGCGATTTGTACTGTATATCGCATTTTGAACTATCGCGTTTTGATATTTCGCGTTTTAAAATACCGCGTTTCAAATGGGACCCAAATTGTTGTCATTGAGTTTTGAAAGACTTTTTGCGTATTATGTCCTATACCTGTATTACTCCAACTGCAGTAACATCACGATACACAAGAGGGTCCTGAACACCCCCTTACTGCAACCACCCCCCCCCCCTTACCCGGTAATCATGAAATCTATTGGTATGCTAATTTTGAATGCTTCCATCAAGTTTCGGAATTCCATTAGGAACTCTGATTTTTAAAATACGGGTTACAAACGGTGCACAACAAGGTCGTGGTAAATCGTTGGTACATCGTGGTAATATACATCGTGAAATCTAGATAGTTTTTTTCGGGTGTTATCGTCGTAGCAGTCAAATTTAATTCCGTACGTAGAAATTAAACTGTGATAAAAAATCTGGTATGATTAGAAAACCTGCATAAGTACAGATTATGGAGGATCCGTTGTATTTCCTTAATCAAGCTGGAAATAGTGGGAGCCGTCGATATGTCGTCGACATGGAAGCGGAATTTGATTAAATAACATGGGCCCGTATTGAGACTATACTTGATGAAAAGGTTGACACAAAAGCTGCTTAAGTCTTATATATGTTAAACAACCGAAATATAGGGGCAAAGCTATTAACTTACCGACTTTTGAGGGAAATCTTCCTGCATACAATTATGAGTAAATATCGCAAATGAAACACAGACGCCGCCCAAACGGGATAGTCTGTAATATGTACAGTACGATATCATCTAGCTTACACGATATACAATAGTTTTATTACATATTCTCCATTTTCACGCTATCAATAAAAAAATAAAATTTATTTATTTATAAAAATTTCCGAACATAACCAAAACACAAAAAAAAATTGTATGACAGATACATACTTGTCATAAAATAGTAAACCGCTTGCTCATTTTCTTTTTGAAGCCGACTGCACCAATAAAAACGCTTGAAAATATTTCTCCATCATTTTTTTCCATATAAAAATTCCCCTGCGAGTTAAAATATTTTTATCTTTGCGCTACTTGGCTCGCAGACGACCAACCTATAGATATAAAAAATTTTGCTTCAAAAATAAAATGAGCAAGCGGTTTGCTATTCTATGACAAGTATGTATCTGTCATTCAATAATTTTTTTTGTGTGTTTGGGTTGTGTTCGGAAATTTGTGTAAATAAGGGAATCAATGTAATTTGCTTTGGAAATCTTATTTATATATAGCGTGAAAATGGAGGAAATATAATAAAACTATTGTATCGTTTAGCTAGACGATATTGCACTATACACATTTTTAACGTACAGTCGAAACTTTTTCAGAAAGCCCATTTGGGCAGCGTCTGTGTTTCATTTGCGATATTATTGACTCATAATTTTATGTGTATCTGCAGAAAGATTTCCCTCAATAGTCGGTACGTTAATAGTTTTGCCTCTATATTTCTGTTGTGTAACATGTCAAAAGATATAAACGTCCCCAGGGATGGGTATAGAGATCCGCTTTGGTATCGTGATGTTACTGTAGTTGGAGTAATACATGGATCGCAATCGTAGGACACAATACACAAAAAGTCTTTCGATGGTAGTTTCAACTCACAATGACAACAATTTCAATCGAATGAAGGAAATGTCAAATAATGTATGTTAACGTAATGTAATAATGCGCGAAGATAAAAATATTTTAACCCGCTGGGGAATTTTTATATGGAAAAAACGATGGAGAAATATTTTCAAGCGTTTTTATTAGTTTAGCGTGCGGATCAAAAATTATAAATTTTTGCTGGCACTCATGCAGTCGGCTTGAGCCTCGTTAAAATGTCAAAGGCACCTTGACTGCTGTCTAATTCGTGAAATCCACAGTGAAACAATTTTTTCAGTAAAAAATTTTGGGAAACCGAAACGGGAAGAATATATTGAAATTACATTAGAATGACTAAGACAACAACTGTTGTTTGTTTTTTATAGCAAAATGTATAGTCGAAATAGTGAAAGATTTACCGACAGAGATACCGTAGTTTTCCATTTTTGATTAACGAAACGCAATTTTCTAAAATTTAATTTCCACTAGACAATCCCGCGTTTGTTTTTTTTGATGCTATAATATTTTTTAACTATAAAATTGTCGTAGTGTGCGAAAAATATTTCTTATCGTATACTAGTTTTTGAAGGTGTGTTAAAATTGTTGCCATGAAAAGTTATGAGTTTCATACTTTTTATGGAAAAATTTTCCCTGCTTACTCTTAATTTGCCAGTAAATATTGCTGAACATTTTTTTGTTTCTTTCTAACAAGTAAAGGATTTATATTTTTATCTCGTGTTAATTTTATTGAAAAACTTATTTAACTGTGGAATTCATGCATATATTCCGGTTGTTGTCAACAGATATTTTTATGGTTATCATGTAATGGTCAGAATTTCTAATTCCAGCATCGAAGTGTAACATTCAAAATTGGAATTACTAACAATATGTGTCATGTGAAACTCTAAACCTATCCTCTTGGTGCACACCACAATTCGTATATTGGTGATTCAACCATTCATTTTTCATGGTGGGATTTAAAGTCACCAACTAAAATTAATTCGCTATAGGCATGCCGTCACAATTTGTCAGACAAACCATCAAGAATATTCTTGGTTTCAAAATCAATTCTGACGTCGAGCGTACGGTATGTGGCCTTGAAGTAGAATTCGTTCTCATTGAAGAAAAGAAAAGTAAGAAAATAAAAAATTTAAGGATGTGGGTTCAGATCAACAATCCAACCATTTTAGTCGCCTCTTACGAAAATTGAGTGGGTATGGTGGAATTCTAAGCAAAACCCCAACCGCGGAGGTTAAACTTGTCAATTACATTGGAACATGTTGGATGCCACCTAGTGCACCCATCTATAATCAAGTTGTGAGAAGGATTTTGCACCGATTGGTATAAATGGTATGTAAAAACTACGTGCTTTCCTGCGCCAAAATGACGAATCAGTGTTTCAAAGAAATCACTTTTTCTATTACCTCTAGGACCATCAAGAAAATAACATTTTCGCTTTTTCATTTCATCATCAATTGCTCAAACAATTTTTTAAAATACACTTGAAAGCTTGTTGTTCAAAGTGGCGGTCATATTTTTGGCTGTCTCATTCTCTTCTTCAAAATTGAGTGGAACGTAGATTGAAAGAATGTAGAGTAAATCCTAGTATCTTTAAAGCGGATTGAATGTCCCTTAAAACATACAATTCTCAATCAGTGCAAGACTTGTCCCATCCGTGAAGCTTGCAGCATATATCTTCAGTTAGATCTTCCTTATTTTCATTCCAAAGCAACAAATGGGCAGTATGACCAGAGCAGCCAAATTCAATCATATCTAAAAGATATCCTTTTTCTTACGATAAGTTTTACATTTGACCTCTCCGTTAACTCCAATATAGTTCTCACGTCTTGAAATCATTAAATCATTTAGCTCCCGTATAAAATCTTTCAGAATCTTTGATACTATCAGTAAACATCCGTCAAACTATTTTATTTTCATCGTGCTCTCGCTTCTTCCAGAAATTTGTTTTTGTCGTAACAATCGTAGTGATCTGGGGTTTCGCAATATTTGGACTGGTTCAGTTTAAACAAATCAGTAAGATTCGTTGCATGATCTGCTGTAAACAGTATTTTCACTGTGATAAAGAAACGGTATGCTCTTCCTGCAAATGAATTGCCAATCAAATAGTATATTTGAAAACATTTTTGATTTGAGCACCTCGTTGATTGCCTGGAATATTGTTTGAAACCCATTAAAAAGGCTCAATTTCTAAATATATTTTTTCAAAGAGCAAATTCCAAAAATATACATTGTTTAGAATATAGCAATAGGCTTATGCTTTACCTTCCCAAAAATGTTTGATAGATTTGGTAGGGATTCCTATAATAGACGGCAACATTTAGGATCGTGTTCACTTTTCTGATACCGAAATTTTGAAATTTAATTGGATAAATCGCAAATTTAACTTACAAATTTAGGATTCTAAATTAATTTTGCAACAAAATCGGACAAGACCAGTTTTCCAAAATTTAAGCGGAAAAGACTATTTTTGACAGTACAGCCTAAACGGATTGATTAATCAGGATAAAACATTATCGTTAAGCTCTTGCTATAAATTATGGGAAGTCCCAGTGATATTTGGCCGACATCGGTCCTCCGGAAGTGGCAGCTTCGACTAATAATTCACTGTGCTTGAATTTCAAACATTTTTTGCGTGACAAGCTGGGCACCCGGCGGGTAAACCTAATTCGACTATGCTGAATTCATTGGTGCTAGTCCCATTTCAAAGTTAGTCCCCATTTTTGAAATATCGCTTTCGACATATTTTGCCTCTGAGACAAATATTTGTCAAAATATACACTCATATTCACGTTGATAGCTCCTGAACCATTAAGATTTTCGTTATGCTTTCTTCAGCAAAATTGTTGCGCAAGTAAAGACCAACAACTTTTCTGAACATATCAAGGCCGGAACATATCAAGGCCGGATTGAGAAAAACGGATTGATTAATCAGGATAAAACATTATCGTTAAGCTCTTGCTATAAATTATGGGAAGTCCCAGTGATATTTGGCCGACATCGGTCCTCCGGAAGTGGCAGCTTCGACTAATAATTCACTGTGCTTGAATTTCAAACTTTTTTTGCGTGACAAGCTGGGCACCCGGCGGGTAAACCTAATTCGACTATGCTGAATTCATTGGTGCTAGTCCCATTTCAAAGTTAGTCCCCATTTTTGAAATATCGCTTTCGACATATTTTGCCTCTGAGACAAATATTTGTCAAAATATACACTCATATTCACGTTGATAGCTCCTGAACCATTAAGATTTTCGTTATGCTTTCTTCAGCAAAATTGTTGCGCAAGTAAAGACCAACAACTTTTCTGAACATATCAAGGCCGAAAAATGACATCTGCAATCACATTTTTGTGTTATTTTATTTTTTGAAACGCAAGAAAATAAAATAACACAAAAATGTGATTGTAGATGTCGTTTTTCGGTCTTGATATGTTCAGCAAAGTTGTTGGTCTTGGCTTGCGCAACAATTTTACTGAACGTATCAAGGCCGAAAAATGACATCTACAATCACATTTTTGTGTTATTTTATTTTTTGAAACGCAAAAAAATAAAATAACACAAAAATGTGATTGTAGATGTCGTTTTTCGGCCTTGATATGTTCAGCAAAGTTGTTGCGCAAGCCAAGACCAACAACTTTGCTGAACATATCAAGACCGAAAAACGACATCTACATTCACATTTTTGTGTTATTTTTCCATATATGTGTGTTTTACTTAGGCCAAGGTGAGCTTGGAGTGGCACTTCTACACAATTAGACCAGGAGTGCCTCGTTGTGATACCACAGGAACCTATTTCCCCTTTACCCCTGTTCAAAACCATTCGGAGCTACGTACGTACCGCAAAATATCTCGCACTCCACATTCAGCGAGATCTGAAAGGCTGGTCGCACTGGACACGCCCAAATACTTATGCCTTCTGTATGATAGTGCCGGACACGAGCATAGGAAGTTATCTAAAGTCTCTTCTTCCTTTTCGTCCATGCAACTTCTACAAAATCATTCGTCTGTAGACCCAGCCTTCTCGCATGTTCCCCAAAAAGGCAGGGTCTTGTATGTTTTGGCAAAAGCTTCTCACAGAAGACTCCGGCTCCACCTTGCCGTTTCGAGAAATATAAGTGCACAGGTAAGGCTAAATACAACTGAAATTCGGCATACTTAAGCCAAACAAGACACTCATCTCAGATAAGATACAAAGAACACATCACAAGTACATAAAATCAAGTTTCGTACAACACATAAAAACTGAAAATCATACACTAAATTCAATAAAAATGTAACCATTTTGCACAGAATCAAAAAAGGACTGAAATTAGACAGGTGTCCCAATTTGACTCATGAGTCATGAGACATTTGTATTCTGCACGTATACGAATTACGGCCAAAATTCACACCCTGAAAATATACAAAAACAAAAACACCCACAATATACTTCGCGACAAAATCAACACAAAACCCAAATAAAATTTACGACCTCCATAACTTAAAAACAAAGCAGGTACCAAACAGCAGCGCCTAGCTACAGTATATAAAGAGCTTCAAAATAGATTATGTAACAGTAGCAGAAAATAAACCGAAGAAGAGATTATTCTCGAAATTGATATTTCTAAAAAAGTTAAAAAATTGGCACAAGAAGTAAGAACTAAAAACTGTAATATAAAATTAAAAATAAAAAGTTATTCATCTAAATATATAAAGTGACAAAAGAATACAAAAAATATAGTGAAAATCGTCTTGTGAATCTGGTGAAATAAATAATATGGATAGGTGTTATAAACTCAAGTGCTTTTGTTATGTGTGTGGAAAATTTACAATTATGAGCAATCGCCGCAAAATAAGTGATGAAACCGCTGATTTATATCGACTATATTTTTCACAAATAGTTATTACTGGTGTAAATTGAACGCCGTCTTTTGTTTGTACAACATGCATTTTCCATCTGCATAGATGGCAAAACACTGGAGCCGCAATGCCATTTGGTGTCCCGATGATATGGGTCGTTCCACAAGGACATGATGCAGTTCAATGTTATGGGTGCATGAATTATATTCTCGGTACAAACAGAAACAAAAGTGGTTCTTTGACATACACTGCAACGAGAAATACACATCTACCGCTGCCGCATTCAGATGAAATGCCTGTTCCGGAAAGATCAAACCCAACCGAGGATTATTTACCAACAACATTTCAATCAGGTGAAACCGGAGAAACATCTGCATCAATATATCAACCATCAAATGTCACTGCGCCATGCAATCACATTGAAATCTCGCACAGTCGTTTGGATATTATGGTACGACGCCTGAAACTATCTCAGCGGCAAGCCATTCTTTTGTCAAAGGATTTAAAACAAGTGAACATTTTGGCTCCAAATGTTCGGATATATGGAGCAATAAATCGTCATCGTCATTTTACGAATTTTTTGAAATCATTGAGAATAATTCACTCGCTTTTTGC
Organism: Nephrotoma appendiculata; assembly: GCA_947310385.1. Classification (NCBI taxonomy): domain Eukaryota; kingdom Metazoa; phylum Arthropoda; class Insecta; order Diptera; family Tipulidae; genus Nephrotoma; species Nephrotoma appendiculata. Next base: position 81,960,866 of record OX371225.1, read on the forward strand.
ACTGATATCCGAGGTTTGGTATCCACAATGCACAATGCATATAATCCTGAAGATTGGCGATTGTTCATCGATTCCTCTAAAAGCAGCTTGAAGGCAGTTCTCCTTCACGTTACCAACTCAAAGAATTCCATTCCAATTGCACTCAGCACAAACACAAAGGAAACCTATGCATCAATGAAAAAAATCATCGATTTGATTAAATACAATGACCATCAATGGAAAGTTTGTGCAGATTTAAAAGTGATAGCTCTTTTAAGTGGCATGCAATTGGGTTACACTAAAAACATGTGTTTTATGTGCTTATGGGATACTCGTTTTAAAGGCGACCAATACAACGAACGGAACTGGGCTTTACGTGAGAACATTAGATTGCAATACGACAGCATCGTTGAGGCTCCACTTGTGCCAATTAAAAAAATATTGCTACCACCACTTCATATCAAGCTTGGAATAGTTAAAAATTTTATAAAAGCGCTGAATCCAGATGGAAATGCGTTCGTCGAATTGCGTCACATTTTTCCACGGTTAAGTGGAATGAAAATAAAAGAAGGTTGGTGTTTAAATCTACCCGAATCTAAGTTTTGATCAAATGAAATTTCATCTCACATCTTGTTTTTTATTACAGGAATATTTAATGGACCAGATATTCGTCGTCTGATGAAAGATGATCCATTTGAAAATGCTCTTAGTGAATGAGAGGTTGTGGCATGGAAATGTGTAAAAGAAGTTATTAAGAATGTTTTCGGAATTAACCGAGCCGATGATTGGCGCAGATATATTGAAAATATGCTGACAGCTTTTCATAATATAAACGTTAGAATGTCACTGAAAATACATTTTTTGCATTGTCATGTGGAAAAGTTCGCCGAACAATCACCAGCCGAATCCGATGAGCACGGCGAGCGTTTTCACCAAGTGATGGCAAGGCTCGAACATTGGTACAGCGGCAAAAAGCTAGATGCACTCTTGGGTGACATTTGTTGGAATTTGCAAGAGGAAGAAGAACCCGAAGACGACACGAACAAATCAGAAAATTAAAATTAAAAGTTAAGAAAAATGTAAATTATTTACGAAAAAATTGAGAAATATCACAATAAAATCAACTGAATCAATCTAATTTTCTGTTAAATAGTTTCTATTGTATCTATATTTGTCGATGAGGTGTTTATTCGATCAATTTAAATTCAATAAATGGACAAAAATGATAAAAAACATGTTTTTCGTCGAGACAAATATTTGTCAAAATATACACTCATATTCACGTTGATAGCTCCTGAACCATTAAGATTTTCGTTATGCTTTCTTCAGCAAAGTTGTTGCGCAAGCCAAGACCAACAACTTTGCTGAACATATCAAGACCGAAAAGCGACATCTACAATCACATTTTTGTGTTATTTTATTTTTTGAAACGCAAAAAAATAAAATAACACAAAAATGTGATTGTAGATGTCGTTTTTCGGCCTTGATATGTTCAGCAAAGTTGTTGGTCTTGACTTGCGCAACAACTTTGCTGAAGAAAGCATAACAAAAATCTTAATGGTTCAGGAGCTATCAACGTGAATATAAGTGTATATTTTGACAAATATTTGTCTCAGAGGCAAAATATGTCGAAAGCGATATCTCAAAAATGGGGACTAACTTTGAAATGGGACTAGCACCAATGAATTCAGCATAGTCGAATTAGGTTTACCCGCCGGGTGCCCAGCTTGTCACATATTTCAACTAGCACAGTGTAACCTTTTAAAACCAAAATATTGTAAATTAAATTTCAAACAAAATTAGTCCTGAATATTTTTAATTTTTATCGGAAATAGCAAGTTTTGATAAAAAAAAATCTTCATGCAACTTTGAGAAATTTAGCATTTATAAAAATCGGCAAGGAATTAAAAGATTCAAACAAGTTTAAGGATTAAAGTTTCAACAAGAATGGACCATGATTAATGATTTTTCGTTATGCAAGACCTTTTTAAAAATTCGATAAGTTAGTAAAAGGTTTCGTTTTAGAAACCAAGTGTATTCGAGATCAATGTATACATTAAAAGGAAGGTCGAGTTTTGGCCACAACATATATAGCCTTCCATTTTTTCAAACCAAATTTTAGTATCTAACTAGACACGGCTGAACAAGTAGTTTGAAACCGTTCTGCTATTATTCCAAAAACTGGGCCCGACATACCAAAGTTTGATCCATGGAAACACAGACCGATCACGAGGCCTCGATATTGAAGTGATCACATAGGATCACGTATTTAATACTAAGACAGTAGTTGTGAACAATCATCATGATACTTGTCGTCGGACGAACAATGGTTAAATATTCAATAGCAAACAATCGTCTAAAAACCTCCTCTGAATTGATTCTATGCGGCTAGAGGTTTTGTAATAGTACGTTTAAACGATTTAAAAGTTTAAATTGAGATCTGAGAACACCAAATATTTAATAATTTACGACGGATGGATCCAATTTGTATTTTTTTTGTGCTGTAGATTTCAGATTTTTTCGGCCAGACAGGCGATTATTAAACCATGGCTCGCGTGCCGATAAAGCCACAGGCGAACGAGTAATAAATTGTCAAGGTCATTATTTTATAAAGCGGAACAATTTAGGCGTCCAAACTACCAATGTAATATCGATCTCAATTAATGTTGACCAGAAACTCATTAAAAAGATCATAGTCTAACTTTTTAAAGTTGAAAGATCGAGGATATTTCTGCTGTAGTTCTCGTTGTTGTTAATCTGAGTGAACCAATTGAGTCCATCACGACGTCTGCGGTTAAAATACCATTGAAAAAAGATCATTTTCAAGAGTAAGCCATTTTACTTTAGACAGGATAAGATCTCGCAAAATCATCACATAATCGAAACCAGCAACCGCAACGATTAGTTCGTCTTCTTCGTCTGAAAACAAAGTAGTCCGGGGGGAATGCTGTGTGGGACTGTGCGAACCTGTCAGCCATGTTTCCGTGATATATTTCATCGGTAGAGAGATCAGTAGTGTCGATTGAGCAATAGAAATAAATTTTTAAGATCGCTGTAGAAACTTACGAACTGGTTCTTTTTCGGCTTAAATTTTAGATCTGATATTTAAAAAATAGTTTCTGTGGTATGTTAATTCAAAAGCTAATAAAGGTAAGTCTTAGCTCTTTTTAACGATCTTTCTTTAATAAAGTTCGGCAATCGATTCACTATATTGCAATGCTCTACTTTTTACAAAGAAATACCAATATGTGAAGGCATTCCACGACTCTATCCCAGAAAATAAAAAAAACTCATCAGCTAACACTACTCCATAAAATCCCTGTTTGTTCCAACTAAGTTAAATACAAATATTCGGTACTTTTAAATTTTACGAATTTCAGCCAAGTCGCAGTTATTTCAAAAAAACATGTACTTGTATGAACTAAAATTATATTAGTACTTGGCATGATAAACTTATAAATTTGTTTGATTAAGGCCATGTGAATTAGATATCGCCATCGGCACACTCCTGCCATTCGTTTAGAAAAGTAAGAAAAAATCGTTCATTGGTAACTTTGCGAAATTGAACCATGGACCAGATATATCCATACAACGATTTTTTTTTCTCTTTCTTTGTTATTCTCGATATAATGGTTGCATGTCTAAAATTCGCAAAATTTAAAAGAAACGAATTTAATTTTTGTATTTATCGTGGTTTTTAATAAATTCTGGGCTGGGTTAACTTCATACAAGAGCAAATGAGGTTTTTATTGACTAGAGTACCCTGATATTTTTTTTTTATTTATGGGATAGGATCGTGGGATAACTCCACATGCATCAAATAAATCCAACAACTAGCTCAGTTGTGTTGAAGAACGTTGTTGCCTCATTTTAGACACCGCAATAGCAACAAGATCATTGTTACAAAGAAGACAATACAAAGCTGAATAATTTTAGTTTTTAATATTTTTTAAAATTAAATTAAAGTAAAATTAACTGTTGGTTTTTGTGCAAAGATTTAACTTTAACAGGTGTGCCTCTTAGAACAATTTTAATTTCAAATAATTATGAACAATTTCCAGGAGGTTCTTCCCTAATCTGAGATTATCGCTACAGGAACGCGATCAAAATTACGGAGTATCATATTTCTACCCAATCTTCCAAAATTCAATTTCAACCGAATTGGATCCGTCCAATAATCTTTTTTTATATAACATTTTCATTAGTCCCGCGTTAATTTCGGTGTATATGAAAGATGATCACTTTCTGTGACTGAGTTCTTAATATAAAGAAAACCCAATAAGTTTATTTTTTTATAAATATATAAATAAAGTATAAAACCATAAATGGAATCTGTCAAATGATTTCCCATTTATCTGGATCACCAATCAATTATTTTATTATTTTATTTACGACTTGTATTTTACGATTTTCAGTATTAAAATTTTTTTTTTTTTTATTTTCAAACTCAATTCAATTTTACGTATGTACAACGTTGTTCTTGTATTTTAAAGGCGTGAGGATTATAAATTAAATTTGTCTCAAATTTCATATATTTTATGTCATCGTCTCACACATACAGCACACACAAAAAAATAAAATACAAAAAAACAATCTGAGAATCTCACTGTCTTCTGTATAAATTTTATAATGTTACGTACATATAGATTTACCCTTTAATGTGATTTAAAATAAAATAAAATTAAAAAGGATTAAAACTTATAAATAAAAAATCGTGAAAAAATAAATAAATTGAATATATCAGCTGACAGTCATCAATAGGAACAGCAACAAAATGATGTTTGAAAGCTTCATGTATCTACCTAAAAAAAAAAAAATATTTGCTGGTGCCTATATATGCCGACGCTTTGTTTCAATATATCACACGCACGCCCATCGGGAACAAAAATTTGATTTAACCTTCTCATGTCAATTACATTATAATGGTTATCAACCGAATGTTATTTTTTTGTTATTTCGGTAGCCCTTTTTACCAACACAAAAATACTGCCCCAAGCTGTTTTATTATTTTTATTTTACTTTTGCATAGAGCGCAGTCCGCAACATCCATTAGATTTTTCGATAATCCTTTCATTGTTATATGCATTTGTACGATATATCGTACGAGCATAATGATCACAGGATTTTTAAAGTTATAAAAATTTATTTCATTATATTTTTGGGTGGGCTGTATATACAAATATTGCCAAATGGGGTGATTTATATTAAATCATTATTAATGTGAAATATTTTTATTCCCCATATATTTCCGAATATAGATGTGCGTCCGAAAACGATCTTGGATTTCCAACATTTGGATCGACAACGACCTCAGGCCACCATGGTGGATTAACAGGAATGCCTTATTTAAAATCGTCACCATATAATTTGGGTATAATGACCGTGGATTCATTACACTCGATGGGATATCCTCCAGGTAATTTTTTTATGTATAATGCACTAATCTTAAATAAAAACATCACATCACTAAGATGCACACACTCTCCTTATATATTTACATAAGTAATTTAACAATTTCACCCTCAATAAAATTTATTACCCGGTCGTTAAAATTTTAAATGATTGTGTTATGTATCAAGCAATTATATTTTTGTTACATGCACAACAAATAGTGCTCACTTTATTTGTTAAAATGGTTAGTAGCGCAACCCCCTATCCATAAAATTTACCTTCGAGATATTTGTTCAACGATTACCGTTTTCATAAATTTCACAGTGTTTTCCTAATTGTGGGTAGTTTTTATTACGATCCTATGAATATTTAAGTGCCAACACATTCCTGTTGATTTTATGGATCTGGCACGTGTTAGAAATTAAGTGATTTAGATTTGGCATCGCACCGCACAAACAGCGGTGTGTGCTAAGCGCGCTTGCTCTTTGCTGGTTTGTGGAGATACACAATGTATCGATGAATTAATTAGTCGGTGCGCGGTCGTAAAATATTTGAAAGGATTAGAGATAACAAATTGATGCAAATATGAGATGATAATATTATCTTGGGTGTACCTGGAAGTGTGTCATGGATTATACACATATAATAGAATAATTTATTGCGTAAAGCATTCAATTGGTCAATCGTTTCCATGGTATTTTGTGTAGATAACGAATTTAGAAATTTATTGATTTCACACAACATTCCATAAATGAGATTTGGAAGGAACTTACTTGGATAGGACCAACTTTCCACTTGATTTGCTATAATAATAATAATAATAATAATTATAATTTTATTTTTTATACAATAAATTATACATATACATATATTGTTGGATGCAGTTCGCAGTGGATTCAGAATCCCTTAAAGAGAATTGCATACAACAATATTCAATTCTATACTCTACAGATAATAACATATTTCAAAAATACAATGTAAATAAAGACTAGTATAATCTTGGCATCTATACCTTTTTATATAATATATTTATTTATAACCGCTTTTAAAAAATCAACTATTCCTTTTTTAAAATTAACATAATTTTGCTGTTTTATTTCAACAGGGACTTCGTTATACATTTTAGGGCCTACGAAACTAATTCGTTTGCGACCATACTCATTAATAATAGTACAAGGTTTCAGATTATTTTTATTGCGCGTGAGATATTGGTGATTATACGGACTCAAATTAATATTACTAACGCTTAGAGTAGCATTTCTTATCCTATAGATATACTTGACAGTCTGCATAAAATGTAAGGCTTTTACCGGTAAAATATTTTCAGCCTTTAGAGCGTATAAATCTCTCGATGAATATAGAATTGGTAATTTATATATTGCTTTAATACAACGGTTCTGCAGAACTTGTAGCTTTCTCAATCGCGATTGGGATGAGTTGCCATAAACAACGAGGCCATAAGTAATTCTAGAATGAATGAAGGCAAAGTATATGCATCGAAGTATTTTCGTAGGTATATAATGAGAGGCCTTACGTGTAAAACCAATTATTGGAGAAACTTTTGAGCAGACCGTATCAATATGATGCTGCCAATTAAGATGCGAGTCTAAAACCATTCCTAAATACCTATAAGTTTCGACAAGCTCAATATTGACATTTGCTACAGCAAGACTAGGTAATGTAGGAAGAGGTTTGCTAATTGAACGGAATACCATGTATTTAGTTTTAGCCAGGTTTAAAGATAACATATTCTCATTAAAAAAATCAAGTAAAATGTCAATATCATGTGACATAAACTGCAGTCCGTCAATTGGATCCTTAACTTCATAAAACAGTGCTGAGTCATCAGCAAATAACCTAAGTTTTCCTTTTAATGGGAGATTACCCATGTCGTTTATGAATAATAAAAATAACATAGGACCGAGTACACTGCCTTGAGGTACACCGTACTTCACCAAACTACTCTTACTACTAGCGCCATTAACAAAAACGAATTGTTTTCTATTCGCGAGATAACTTTTCAATATGTCATGAGATTTCCCTCTAAATCCATACCAATTCAATTTATCTAATAATAATTCATGGTCCACTGTATCAAATGCTTTCTTTAGATCTAAAAACAAAGCACATACATAGAACTTATCATTTATTGAACTATTAATCATATCAACTGTTTCAACCAAAGCAACATCAGTCCCTGAACATTTTCGGAAACCATACTGAAAATTATATAATAAATTGTGAGTCTCTAAGAACGAATTAACCCGTAATGCTAATAACTTTTCTAACAATTTATCTATAATAGATAACGTAGATATTGGTCTGTAATTCGTTAATTTAGTTTTATCGCCACTTTTGAAAACAGGAATAACTTTTGATAACTTTAAACAATTTGGATATATTCCAGTTTCAAAAACCTTATTAAAAACGTTTGATAAAATCTCCGAAAAATTGTTGATGTGGAATTTTAGGACATTACTATCGAGCAAATATGGTCCACCTCCTTTCTTGGATTCCAAATCAATAATTAAGTTAAATATTTCAACAGACGACGTAGGTTTTATAAATATAGTTTGATTAACAACGTGATAGGTATTAAATTTAAAAATATTTTTGGAACTATTAATCTGACCAGCCAAGTCTTCCCCAACATTCGTAAAATAATTGTTGAATTGAGATGCAATTCTGTATCCGTCAGATATAATTTCCCCACCAATATTAATAACAAGGTTATGATTGTTGTTATTAGTCCTACCCAGTAAAGCATTTATATTGAACCACAAGTCACGTTGGTTAGGAACACCCCCAAAAACCTTTTCAAAATATCTCTTTTTGGCATAATACTTTTCACGTTTAATCACCTTATCAATTTCTAGAAGTCTTTGGTTATAATCGCTTACATTTTGGTTTGTTGCTGAACTATTACGGAGTTGCCGCTTGGATTTCTTTAGGATTGATTCCTTTTTATTAATTAGTTGCCATAAATCGTAGGTAATCCAAGGGCAATACGAATTTTTTAATTTAACCGTTTTTTTAATAGTGCGTGTGTATTTGGTAATTAGTTCTTCATATTTCTCTGTAATGTGAGACAAAATTATATCCGGTTCAAAACAATTTACATCCAGACTTGTCAAATAGTTGTCAAAATCAGCATTTACTCGATTATAATCAATTATTTTCTTTTCTAAAAGTTTATTAACTCTTTTGTTTTTATACGAGAAATGTGAAGCAATAAAGTTGTGATCGCTAATATCAGAGAATAGAGTTGAATTTACAACCTTCTGTAATCCATTAAACCCGCAGAGCACATGGTCAACTATATTTCCTGATTTAGACCGAGTTTCAAAATTGTTCGTTGCAACTATCCCAAAACTTAACAATAAGTTTTTATAGTCTGTTACTACAGGAGTTGACTTATTTAAAGGTATATTAATATCGCCTAGTATAATGTTGTTACACTTTTTATGAATAACTAATTCTAATTCTCTAAAGAAAATATCAATATTCGAGTCAGGTGGGCGATAAAACGCAGTGACATAATTTCGTGAAAACTCGTTAAGTTTTATTTGTATAAACTGAAATTCAAAATTTGATTCGTCGGTTCTGATTATATCGAAGTTAACATCATTTCTAATATACATCACAATACCACCACCGGTTCTATCATCTCTGCACGAAAAAATACTTCTGAAACCATTTATATTATAAAAATTTACATTTTGGGTTTTAATCCAGGTTTCACTAACAATAATTATATGAAAATCGGAATTAAGATTTACAATGAATTCGAGAATCGAGTGAAATTTATCAAAGTTATTAAGCTATATTGCTTCAAGCGAGAAATGTATAGTATTTTAGAAACTCAAGCCCTACTAGGCTGAGAATTAGTGAATTATTATAAAAACTGCAGTAATGGAATCATCCTTATCAATTATGTACCGTGGTCACGAATGCTAAAGATCTATTTGAAATATGATAACGTATCGTACACAATCAATAGTCCAGGTGCAGGTATTTAAAATATCTTTAACTCTACTCTATGAGTGAAAGGACTGTTTGTCAATGAAGTTGATGGGGGTAAAAAAAGTGTTTGCGCCACTTATTTAAATTGCAAATTTTACTTAAAAGGACATTCCGATAACTTGTTCAATTCTTAGAGTTGCTAAGTTGCATCAATGCGGATTTTTATTAACCTAGAACGCCGAACCATCAGTGAACCCATGGGAAATTCTTCACAATTGTGCTAAAGTACACAAGCAATTAGGCACTAAATAGCTATAGTGACATCAATGCGGATTTGGGTTAAATTCAATGAAGTTACAAGACATTGAAATTTTGTCAAAATACACTTTCGTAGCCAAATCATAATTTCTTCAAAATTGAACGTATGTGGAGTTATCCATGTATGTGGAGATAACCCAAATTCCATCCCCGAAAAATGCGATGGCAACACTAATTATTGCTATCATGACATTTTCAACTCTCAGCCCAAAAAATCACGTCATTTTTACTCTCAGCCCCAAAAATATTTGCTATCATGATAGTTAAAAATGTCATGACAGTTGAAGTTTTGGGGCTGAGAGTAAACATAACAATGTGAATGTTTAAAGAGCATGTACGATTTTTTTAGAATTTTTCTTTGTATAGGAGTTGAGCTATAGTCCACAGAAGTCAGGAAGTATTCGTTGGCCCCACTAGTGGTGCACTTCGTTTGATAGGTGATTGTTTAAGGAGCATGAACGATTTTTTTTAGATTTTTACTATGTATAGGAGTTGAGATATAATCCATATAATTCTAGAACTATTCGTTGGCCCAACTAGCGGTGCACATCGTTTGATAGGTGAATGTTTAAGGAGCATGTATCATTTTTTAGAATTGTTCTATGTATAGGAGTTGAGATATAGTCCATTGAAATCAGGAAATATGCGTTGGCCCAACTTACGGTGCACATCGTTTGATAGGTGATTGTTTAAAGAGCGTGTATAAATTTTATTAGAATTTTTCCTATGTATAGGACTATATCTCAGTTTTTTTTTTTTAAATTCAAAATCATAGAAATTTTAATCAAATAAGTCCCAACACTTTTATATATCATATACTGAAGTTATATACTATGTTACAATAGTTAAAAGTAATTTTGTTTACTGTAATCTATTTAGATAAGAATGTTGTTCATGTTTTAAATGATGCATCTAGTTTGATTTATACAATTTCGTAAACAAAATTTACAAAAAAAATTATTAATTTTTATTTTTATACTTGTATATCAAGTTTTTGACTCTCAGCCCCGAAAATATTTACTGTCATGATAGCTAAAACTATCACGACACAAACATTTTTCTGGGCTGAGAGAAAAATGTTGCTTTTTTGTGAAGAAGGAAGATTCAAAGTAACTTTTGATTTTCGCTATCAGTATATTTCTTTAGAGAGTAGAATTTAGTTGTTTTTGTTTATTTACAAATTTTATCAGAACTTTTTTTTAAGTTCATAACATTTTTTTATTATTTAGCTGTTATTCGGAAATATTTATACCCGAATTTAGATTTATTGCTATAATTGTTAATTAAATGTCGCAATAGTATACATAAACTTGTATAGTATTGCCATAAGCAACTTTTTCGATTTTCGGGGATAGAAATTTGGGCTCTTCACAAAGGTGAGTTATCCCAGAATTATATCCCAGAAAATAAAAATATTTAATTAGGCAACACTATAACATATCAATAACCAATCTGCTCTTGTGTGAAGTTATGCCCAGCAAAGAAATTTTTAACAACCTTAATGAAAAAACGAAAAATTATCAAAAGTGTAAAAAACTGTAAAATTTTGAGCTGCATATAGTAATGAAAAGTTACAGGCAATTTAAGGAAAAATTTATTCCGTGGCAAGTTCGAGAAAATGAACTATGGGCTAGGAATTTCATTGATTTTTATATGATTTTTCGTCCCGCTTGATAAATCTAAAATTATTTCGCCAAAACTAAAAATGTCTCGGAACGATTTTCTTCTAATTCGCTTAAAATTAGCTACTTATGCAACTACTAAAATATGCAACTCAAAATTTTACAGTTTTTTAACACTTTTTAAGTTTTCGTTTTTTCATTAAAATTGATAAAAATTCTGGGCTGGTCTTAGTGTTGCCTGATAAAATATTTTTATTTTCTGGGATAGAATTCTGGGATAACTTCACATATGTAAAATCGGGCATGGTTTATATTCATTAAGGCGTAGCAAATGGTAAAGTGAAATTAATGTGGATTTAGGTTAACCAATGAATTTGCACGAAATTTAAATATCGAAATCGGGTCAAATTACACCCCTAGCCTCTTAAGAACGTTTTCACAATTACAATATTGCTAACAGGTATTAAAGCTTAGCAAGTGGCCATAGTGGTAACATAATGATGATCTAGGTTTTCTAGAGTACCGGTCGGACCATTCAATGCATTTACAAGAAGTTGAAGTATCGAAATCTTGTCAAATTATTCCCGCGTAGCCGCGGGGAATCAGATGTCATTTGCAATCGAGATATAAAGTTAACAGGTATTAAGACCTACAAAATAGACATAGTGGGTTACAATCGGATTTGGATTAACCTAGAGCGCCAGACCATTCATTGTATTTGCAAGAAATTGAACTATTGAAATCTTTTCAAATGGAGCGAATGCCCATAGCATCAATGGTCAAAAACAAAGATTTCAAAAAATTTAATTATCAAATCATTTTGCATCAATACAGAATTAGGTTAAACCTAGAGCGCCAGACCATTCAATGAATTTATGAATAATTGAATTAACGAAATATTCAGGTCGATTCAATATAGATCTTCTATTCTCAATATCTTCTATTCTTCTATATTTGTATATGAAAATTATAAAATGTTGAAATAGAAGGAAAAATAGAAGAATTGCTATTCATATTAAAAATAAACAAATTTTTTGATTTTTTCGCTTAGAAGGTTTTTACTAAAAATTATGCGACCATACGAAATAAAGAAATTTTTGACTGTTGTAATGTTCTTTTCAAACATTTGGTTTGTTTTATAAGTTATCTAACCGTATCTTGATTTGAATTTCATATAACTACCGACTCCGAATATTTTTCAATAAGATTTTGAGGGCTATGTGTGATTCTAGATGGCTTTGATGTATATGCAACAATTTACGTTTCTAGCAATTATATTTTTTGAGTTGTTAAGGATAAAAAATAATTAAAATTTCGTTTTGACGTTTAATGTTCACGTCGATTCAATGAATTCTTCTATTCTTCTTGAAAAATCTTCTTCACTAAAACAGAAGAAATCAAAAATAGAAGAATCTTCTATTTTGCTATTCAGTGTAGCAGTGGGATTGTAATCTTCTATTTTTATTATTGAAAGTTCCAAATCGAATTGTTTTCTTCTATTTTTATTTTCATAAAGTATGCCGTGCTAAAATTTCATGGAAAAAAACTCAATGTGCATATCCATACTACGGTAACTTGAATCCGGTAACTACTTCGTTTCTTTCCCCTTTATCTATAAATGTTTTTTATTTAATAGGTAAAGAGGAAAGAAACGAAGTAGTTACCGGATTCAAGTTACCGTAGTATGGATATGCACAATGAGCTTATTTTTAATGCGCTAGTAGATGTCACATCCCCAACTTTACCAGCGCATTTATGCTGTGATATCCTTTTCTGCAAATGTATAAATTGTCAGGTGTCTCAACAGAATTTTCTGGTTGGGCGATAATGGTTATTTGGACACCGTCAATAGCACTGATTATATTCCTCATTCCATATTTATCCTGAAACCTGTTAATGGAACATTACGAAATTTTATAAATTAATAAATATGATACATTTTTTTTCATACCTTGATTTGTTTCTAGTTTTTTCTTAAATAGTTGTAGGCAATGTTATGTGCTTTGGCACCAAATATTTGTTTATAAGGCAAGTTACATTGTGAATACATCTTGACACACTAGTTTGTTACAGGCCCACCACATTGTTGCTACCAACGGAACCTTGTTCACAAAAAATGCGAAGTAGCAAGCACCTAAGTAATAAGACTCATTTATGTACCCTAATTGCATTTCCAAATAATTAATACATACTTGTAATTTAAATGGTATTGAGTTGAAGCTCGATTTTGCTACTAAATCGGTTACAAGTATCACAACAATTCCCTTTTGCAATCAAAAGTACTTGTGGAATACACTATCAATAAGCTGAAACGGATCCTCGTTTATTCTTATATCCTTCAGTCTCATTTTTGGTTTTTGTCTACAAAAATTTATTTAATTAATTTTTATTAAATAATTAATAAATTTACTTACGAACCAATACGGTTTTGGCGGATTGTTTCACTTCGCATTAAACAAAAATTCATTTTTAAATTGTGAAGATTTAATCAGAACACAACCCGCTTTTGATAACAATCGAAAAAAATCTATTTCTTCTTGTCATAAAAGTCTCATTTTTATATCTTCTATTTTTAGTCAAAACCTTCAAACGAAAAAATCAAAATAATTGTTTATTTTTAATATGGAATAGCAATTCTTCTATTTTTTCCTTCTATTTCGACATTTAATAATTTTCATATACAAGTATAGAAGAATAGAAGATATTGAGAATAGAAGATCTATATTGAATCAAATTAAATATTTTGTATAAAATTTGTACCTTTAAAATTACCCTTACCACAACCCATAACAAGTTGAAATATAGTTTGGGAACAGATGCTATTTAGAATAACTTATATTCATAAGATTAATGTTGAAATTTAAATGGGAACACAAGATATGGGCCATCAAAGTCTAAATATGAACCCACGAAGAGTGTGAAGTTTTGACATTTGTTTTGGTTTTGTGTAATAATACATTTTTGACATTATAGCAAGAGCAAATAGAAGAAAAAAAATCGATTTGGAACTTTCAATAATAAAAATAGAAGATTAGGATCCCACTGCTACACTGAATAGCAAAATAGAAGATTCTTCTATTATTGATTTCTTCTGTTTGAGTGAAGAAGATTTTTCAAGAAGAATAGAAGAATTCATTGAATCGACATGATTGTCAAATCAATATTGGGGGCTTTCAGGTCCCCTATCAAGATTAGTAAAATCACCGTCAATTTGATTTAAAAATTTCATAGCGCTAAACATTTTCATAGCGTTGGCCACGTTTTTACTGAACATGTTGCCAACTGCCCATTGAAATATATTTTTTTATTCAAAGTTTGCCTTTGAAGTGAAAACATAGCATAAACTGAAATGTTAAATTACAAAATTGCCTCCAATTCATCAATAAATTAAATTCCGTTTAAAAAAATAATTTTTCGGTTGAAAGATACAGGCTTGTAGTAAACTTTCGGCTCAATCACTTGGACCAACGTATACGGTTTTGATTATTTTCGTCTTGTAAAAACTTTTGCTAACTTTAATAAGGTTAATACTATATCCTTAAAAGTCGAATGTATTTTAAATGTCCCAACATATTCTATGTTGTAAATAAATTTAAACGAGATTTATCATCGATATAGAATGCTCATTTACCTCTACCAAATGTGATAATTTGGGAAACCACATCGATACGCACAATTCCCACTGACTATTTCGAAGAAGCCAACGATTATTATTTTCTTGTAATTCAATAAAAGAGATTTTACACTTTATGAAATTTTCTATTTCATATACGATGCATTATTTTTTCGAGAATCTACACCTAATCGATTTGCAGTCTACAATGCTGATGGTAGATGGAGTGCAAATGTGATGTGGAGTTCTATAGGCAAGTTGAGTGAATTCAAAAATTCAACTGGATAATTAACAACTTTTTCTGTATCCATAACGAAATCAATCGATTTGTATGTTTTTATTTGGCCTGTAATTGTGTTTTGAAGGTCTATGTTGAAGGTGTTTCAGTGACATCTTTATTTTTGGCAGCCAATATTGCGCGATCGCTTAAACATTGATGATTTTTAAAATTGTTCGCCATATCCGGATATATACTGGAAATTAAATTGTCTTTGGATTCAAAGATTATACAAAAATCAGAGGGAAATGATATTAATTCTGTTGTATTGTCTGCATTAACTTTTCCATTTGCAACATCCATCGTTTAGAAAATAAAAGGGCTGATGAATCGTTTTGTAAGCGCCCATTTTCTGAAAGTGTTAATTTTTTAAAATTTTGCCACAAATACGATGGTTTCAAACATGCATTTAATTCATCTGGTGGTGTTTATCGTGAGATAATTGGTAATGTTTGTCAGCACCTGCTAATATAATAAGAGCACCCCAAAATGATTGTCGGTTGGTGCGTAAATCTTTCAATGTTCGATCCTAAGCTTCCAACGATTTTGTGTGAGCCATTATACACTCATTCCATACAATAATCTAGCATTGTTGAAGTACCTTCGCCATTCCAGATGTTTTGAAAATATTGCATGTTGGTGTTTCTGTTAGTTGCATATTTAAAGATAACTTCAATGCTGAATGTGCTGTTCTGTCACCATCTAACAAAGCGGCTGCAATTCCAGGGGAGGCAATGGCAAATGCAATAAAGGTGTTTTTTCGTATGGAAGTTAAAATTAACGATATTAAAAATGGTTTGCACGTACAATAACTGATTGCATAATATTTTTGTAAACGTATTTTTGCTGTTGATTCATGATTCATATGTTTTGCTGCACAAAAGTATTTAATGCATCAGTGATGTAGTTCCAAATAATAAGATTCTACATTATTTGGAGGCACTGTGTATATTCTATTGTACTTAACGCATCGTCTGTAAAAACATTTGAATGTCCAAGTACTACTTGTAATACAGTAATGTTTTAGTAAATTCATCGATACAAAGCAAAAAAAGCATTTAATGTTGTCTCTGGTGGCTGTGCTGCTCGTGCGGCAACATTTTCTATGGTAAAATATACTCGTTGTCCATTTTCCAAATGAACGGCCAAATGTACTACCAGAGATAACCTAAAAGAGATATTTCATTCTATGTAAACGTAAAAATTTAAACTGCGTATTCATTTTCTGTAAATAGCCGCATACAATCAAAAATATGTTGTTTCTTTTAATGAAAAATCACAGATGCAACGACGACATTGGAGTTATCAGAAATAAATTTTGTTTTAGCTTTTTATTTCAAATGAAAAATCTCTTTTGATTGTCTATGGTACTAGGGATATGTCTCATGAATTTGAGAAGTGAATGTGCGCCATACTGCTTCATTGCTGCTGAAGTATTTTCCCTTTTGACATTGCTTAATTTCATCTATAAATTATTTGCAGGTGCTACTCCGAAAACGGCTATGTCGCTTTCTTCATTAACATATTTGCAAATGTATTTTATTGATTTTACAGAATTGCAATATTCTATATTTACATGAGCTCTGTATATTTTCGATAATAAAGGTGGATATGGTACTATCCAACGGCTATCAATTACAACGTTATAGTATTTAGTACTTGCATTGTTATTGATCTTCCATTGTCTTCAACGGATTGACTGCGATACAATGGATATCCATCGTTGCCTGGATCGTTTCAGGAATTGATTGTCTGGGATATCTTTTAGAGCATTTACCATCGATCATACATGGCGAATTTATATTTAATGCTCCATATGGGTCATGTACCATATTTTTAGTAACAATTTGGAAAAGTTCTGGATCATTTTTTAAGTCGGGTATTTCTGCAGATATATTGTTGTCGATTTCATTTGCCTGCATTTTAGCAAGGCTAGAATATGAGCATGTGGCAGTCCTCGCTTTTGCCATTCAATTGAGTACATCCAACATCGGACAGAGAGAAAAACGTTGTGTTTGACAATAATATCAATCAAAGATTTTAATTTCTGTTTAAACACTCGTGCGGTGATGTCATGTCGATTAGTGGGCGATTGTCCCGGCAATAACCTATTTTTAATTCCCGTCCAATTCGTATTGCATGTAAATGTGATGAATAAATCGAGGCATCCATAATTGCAAACGTATGACATCGCATCCTGCGCATATTCATACATGTGTCTTGGACTTCCGGTGTAAGTCGCTGGTAAAATTGTAAATCGGCCAAGGTCATCGTTTTATTAATTGCATCTCGGAGATGAATGTATTCTTCTGATCGTAATTGTCGTTGATTTAGCCGAATGAACAATAATCGCTCGGTTTCTATTTTGGCGTACATGTCCACTACGTACTGATGAAATAATTACTTTTATTTTTTTTTTATTGTTAACTATGCGATCTGTTTTGGTGCTCAAGGCTCACCCTGCTCTTCCGCGGTTATGCTTTTTACGTCCTTAATTTACGCATCCCGGCCAACTCAAGGACGTACGGCTATAGGACCGATTTAAGACCATCTGCACATTGCAAGCTCCATGCCAGCCTATACTGGCACATGGAAGATGGGTCGGCCCATGGGTTTTGCACGCCGATAGGGGGTCTTAGATGTGTTACATTTCACCACAGATTGAAATCTGTTAATGAAATTTCACTTTGCGTCCTGCCCCTATCGGGATTCGAACCCAGTGCCTCCCGATCCAAACGCCAAAGCTTTAACCACTGTGACATTTGGTCGGTAGAAATAATTGGCGTTGACATTTTACAATGTGATTGTCTTAATTTTTGCGACCCGTATAATTGATAGAACAAAATATAAATTCTTTGTAATTTTTCTGTTTTAAATGCAATTATATATTTTGAAAAAAACTATTTATCAGTTGTAGGATTATTCATTTTCAGTTGGAAGGGATACTCATCCTCTCCGTGCCAGAAAAATATTGGGTATTGAAGTGTGTCATAAGATCTGTGAGTTTCAGATACACGTTGCAGTTGATCATTTCGACATTGTAAAATGTTGTCTCTTGATTCGAATCGATCGCCAACAATGACAATGACGACTTTATTTATTGTTGAAGCATTGAATCGTCTGGAGTGCTCACTAGCATGTTTTAATAGCTCTAATAATCATTTTGTGATTGTTGGAGGGCATTTGGTCAATTACAGTTTTAAATAATTTTACTAAATCATTGTGTTGATGAAATAAATTTATCAAAGACTGAACAATATTGCGTTGTATTTCCGGAATAATTGCACATCTTGAGTCGACTTCGTGATCATTATTTCGCGGAAAATATGTTTAAAGAAATTTGTGTTGTCCGTCTGGTATTGGTAATAAGTAATCTGCAGTATGATATATCTATCCTTGGGCTTTAAATGTTGGCATAAAGTGATCATTAATGATATTATCTGCTCCAAATGAAATCATTTGGAAGCAAGTGTTATATTTTTGAATATTGTTTAGAAAATTTCTTGATTGTGTCGTCGTTCCTGATACCAATGATAATAGCGGCTCTGGAGAGGTGTTTACACAACCCTGATGGTTCATTTTTTATGTGACGGTCGGTATTTACACAATCAAACAATTTGTATTGTAATTGCAACGAAATTTTAAATTTTAAAAATTCAAAAATGTAACCCAAAATTTCTCACGACCTATGAATCATAAGCGTAAATTTTTATCAAAATCAGATCAGTGGTTCTTAAGATGATAATCTTTTATGGCTGCTGACACTTTCGGTGAACCGATTTCAACTAAACCTTAAAGAAACTTTTCTCACTACCCATAGAACAAATATTAAAATTTTTGCCAAAATCGGCTTATGAAAGCTACTACTTTCGGTTGACCGATTTTGACAAAATTTTACAAAAACCATGTTCACGACCGATAGAAACATGTATAAATTAGAACACATATGTCAAAATCGATGCAGTAGTTCTTGAGTTTGTTCCATTTGTTCAGTACGATTTTTTAGTAAAACCTTTATCAGAGAGGTCTGTCTCATTTAGGCCATTAACAATTTTGGCCATAATGATATTCACTCCAAAATACGT
The DNA here is from genome assembly GCA_947310385.1 of Nephrotoma appendiculata. NCBI lineage: Eukaryota > Metazoa > Arthropoda > Insecta > Diptera > Tipulidae > Nephrotoma > Nephrotoma appendiculata. The sequence continues at coordinate 81,980,114 of OX371225.1, forward strand.
AAGAAACAATGAGAGTTTTGGCCATAGAATTGCAGTGAGCAAGTACAGATTGGAACGAAACATGCTTGCTTTAATGGGCCAAACCCTTAGTTAACCGAGTTACCTATATAGGGTAGAATTTTGGTACAACCGTTGTGATGCAATGTTGGTAAGCCCCATAATGAGATGCACCCAAAAACAAAATGGTGGCGTTGAGAGGTTTACTCAAAAAATCGTATTGACCAAGTCCAATTTTACCTGAATCAGAAACCTGAAACCAGTACCTATATTTGGCCCAGACATCCATCTCTAAGATCGGTGTTAGAAAACTTCAGAACTACAGGAATTTGAATCATTTCCTAATACGGAAGTGGTAGAAAGCCTCAAGAAATTATTTCTGCAGGTAGTCCTCATGATATCATAATGAGATTTTGCTCTCCAATTATCTAATTATTTAAAAACCTGAAGCCAAAGTATATTGGATGGCCTTAGTCACGATTATGGCCCAATAACAACACCAATGATAGGGGAACCGTCATTGAAGAAATTATCTCATAAAGTAACCTCTTCATTGTGAATGGTTTTGGCAACCAATGACATATATTCATAATAGGGAGTTGAACGGGGCGGATTTTTGAGAAGAATAACCAACTGGTCAATGAAAGAAAACTGGACCACAAGTAAACACAGAATAATCATGTTTACTGATGCGATGGCATAGTTTCTGAGAAAATCTGTGGACCGACTACGCTATGGTTAAAATGCGCTAAAACTGGAGCATTAGAAAGAGTTGCAGAGGGTAGTCAAAAGTTTTCTTTGTATATTGGAAAGGTTAGCTAAAGAAAGAATGGTGGAGTTTGAAACATAATATCTGGGCTAAGATATATGAAGACTTAGTGGTTGTCATAATTCTGCGCTAGATGGGCAGATAGAATAAACGCCATCATCAAAGAAATCGCACTAATGAGCGGACACAGTGCGATTCTCCTTGGTATAACTAAAGCGAACAGTCCCAACCGAAGCGGTTTCTTCCTTAGCTGGAGTCATTCCAATCAAAAAGCATATTCGAGAATTTTCATTGCATTTTGGGAAGACAGATGGGATCAATCGAGTTATGGCAGAACTACTTATAGTTACATGCATAATATTTATAACAGAAAAAGACTTGCGAATAAAGTTTTCAAGTGCCTCATTTAGGCAAATGCTATCGGGCCACTGAAATTGGGCCACTGACAGATTTTGTCTGGCTAGTTAGTAAACTGGTACTTATGTTGCCCTTTCACGTCAGTGCGTTCAATAAATCCTGTGACAATATTTTGAGCGCAAAACGGATGGGCACAATTCTGATTTTACGGTAAAATCATGCTTCAATCCCGAATTATATCAGAAATTTTAAAGGTTTCTAATTGAAAACGGCAGGTAGTTATAACAAATAGAGGTTTTAATTCATTTTATTTATTTTTTATATCTTAAATTTTGACGTAAGGAGTTTATACTTTTTAAAGAGGCTAGAAGAGCATTTTAAAGAGGCTAGAAGAGTGAAAATCCCATTTTTTGCCAAACCCACGTCTTCGTTTTCCAAACCTAAAAAAAATTTAAGATGTTAGAGGTATTGTGATACGTAAGTTTTAATTTTCTAAGTAGCAAAAGTCCGGTATTTCTTCAAAATAATATCTAATCCACACATTTGTGCTACTGTACAATGTACTACTGTGCTCCAGCTAAATTCCAAAATGTAAGGAATTACGTTAGAGCACTAAAATTTTTATGTCGGATTTATAAGAACTATGGTCAAAAATAAATTAACATTTTGAATTATATTTTAATTTTAAATTAATTTAAACCTAAATCAATTTATACTTAATCAATCTATTAATTTAATTTCAGGTGGTCGAAAACAACGAAGAGAACGGACCACATTTACCCGGACCCAATTAGATTTACTGGAGTCGCTGTTCAATAAGACAAGGTATCCGGATATATTCATGAGGGAAGAGGTAGCGTTAAAAATTAATTTACCCGAATCGCGGGTGCAGGTGAATTAATAAAACAATTTTTCGTTTCGTAAATTTATTAGTGTGGTTATTAACGTGGGAATAGCGGTATTGGGACCAATTAAAGTTTACGCGGATTAAATTCGCTTTCAATATACGTAAAAAAATTACAAAAGCAAAACCGCCAACGATAAAACCAAACCTTTATAAATTATAATTTATAAACTTTCTCACATAGATTATGTATCGTTTGATTGAAAACACTTTTCTAAATTTAACACTTTATGCTTGCCGTATTTTTTTTTTGGTAAATAGACAACGTACTCATCACATTTTTAAGCTATGCATATGCATAAAAGTCTCACATGCGGCGGTATATAAAGACAAGCTTCATGTCACATTTGGAATGGATATACTCGTAAATCAAAATTAGTAAATTTTTTGCTGCACACGAAATTAGTGATTAAAGAGACGTTTAATTAATAAATAATTAATTGTAATTTATGTGGTTGAAATTATTTCAAGTCATATATTTATGTACAACAAAATTAATGAAGTAATTGATGTGGGATTCCTGTAATAATTAATACACTAAAAACGTGTCATCATCAATTATCTAATTCCGATTTTTTTAATCCTATTAAATTTTATTAATAATTGAAGACTTCTTTGTAAACTATGTCGCTTGTGATTTATCGATTATCACCAAGAAAAAGTCTATTTTGCAGTGTTTACCAACGCTGCCGAACTTCAGGCCTTAAGTTGTGTTGCTTCTGGAGTTCGCTCTGCATGTTGGTCATCAGAGTTAACTCAATGAAACGACTGCAAAGACTGATCCACTTTATGAAATTTTCGGGAACGTCAAAGCTAGTTCCTCTTGGCAAAACTAACTAACTTTCGCAATGTATAGCAATTCCTGTCGTGGCATACAGAAGCGTAGTTTGACTTTGACTTTGCGCAAATGTCAGCAATGCAGTGTGAAGGAATATCTTTCCGCGGAAGAACCAGGACCCTCGAGACAGAAGCAACAACTGATAATTTCCGGGCTATCTACTGCCATCATGATTTTTCCAAATGCATCGCAATTCGCTCTTTATCTATATGTCACATTCTTGAGGCTTCATCGTAAAGCTTAATTTGTGGAAAATCTCCGATTGGGTTTGAAAATAATAATAATAATAATAATTCTCAACGACCAATCACTCATGTCTGACCGCACGCGGGGAGTCACATTATTATTATTTTTTGAATATAATTCCAGGGAATTCTAAACAAAGATATCATTCTACTAAATTAAAAATTAAAAAAGAAAGAAAACGGCAAAATTAAATTAATATTAATCGAAATAAAACATGTATTAAAAAGCTATGATTAGAAAAATGAAAAGGCTGAATCTATATGTGTACTACATTTAAAAGAATGATACCCCTCTTGCTTAGCGCAAGCAAATTTAAAACTGGAAGCAAAAAAAGACAAAAAAAAGAGAGAAATAAAAGAAACAAAAATAAAACTAAGAAACGTAAATGGAGAGAGCATAAAAATTATAAATATTCGATAGAGTATTTAAGTCAAATAGATAAAAAAAGAAAAAATATAATCTAAAAATAAAACAAGTTCGAAATATTTACTAGTCTCGCGCACCATACGCAAGAGGCTCGTTCTGGCCGTAGGTCGTTCTGTGAGGAGCTATTCTTAAAGCTGGTATCGTTCTCAAAGCACGTTTATTTACATTAACATTTACCTTTTCGAGTGGAGCTGCAGAATCTACACCGCCAGATAACAGTTGATGAATGAAAACGAAGTCTGCAACAGATCGTCGCTTACTTAGTTGCTTTAAGTTAATAAGCTCCAAGCGGTCGAGATAAAGCGGCAAATTGTAAACGTCCACCCAAGGTAATTGACGCAGAGCAAAGCGTAAAAATCTACGTTGTACCGTTTCAATTCTTCGTATGTACACTTAATGGTATGGAGACTAAACCTGACTAGTACACTCGAGCAGGGGCCGAACAAATGTCATATAAAGAGCCCTCGTAACATAAGGGATCAAAAAATCCTTAGACCAGCTTTTCACAAATCCAAGCGAAGAGTTTGCTCTGTTGGCAATAAAATTGATGTGATCTCTTAAGTTCGCAGTTACAAATTACCCCTAAGTCCCGTATGGTTAAAACTTTTACAACAACAGCGCAGTTGACGGTGTACTCTCGACTAATGAAATTTGAACGCTTTTTTGAGTAAGTTATGCATTGGCATTTACTTACATTTAGATCAAGATTATTTTTAGTACACCAAATTATGAAGTTATTGAGGTCATTCTGCAATTGGTTAATATCGTTCTAGGTTAATATCGACTGCATAAACAGAAATTGACGAGTTTTTGATCATGAAATCGACATCGTTGATGGATAAGATGAAAAAATAGGCCCAAGATGACTACCTTGCGGTACCCCGGAAGTAGCTATAAAAGGAGCAGATATGGATGACCTAAAGATCACCTAGATACCTAAATTTCCTCAGATAAGAGTCCACCTATAGTAAGAATTGAGGTCCGAAACCTAGAGCCCTGAGTTTAAACAAAATTATCTTATGCGGGAAACCATGTTAAACGCCTTGCTGAAATCCGTGGTAGTAACATCAACTTCTTTCCCAACTTCCATAACGTTCAAAGTATCAGATGCAAATTCGGTTAGATTGATTGTAGTAGATCGTCCTCTAAGGAAGCCATGCTGATTCATTGAAAACAATGTTTTACATTGAAAGTAAAGGGAATCGTACACAATACTCTCAAAAAACTTGGGAATACAGGACACTTTCGCAATTGCACTATAGTTAGAGACGTCTGATTTACATCCCTTCTTATGGGTTGGAATTATAAAAGAGTTTTTCCGTATTGATGGAAATATTCCATAATCCAAATATTCCATAATGATGGAAATATTCCATAATAATTCCACATAATCGAAAATGCATTGTAAATGTTCACGTATTTAAGTAATCTGAGTCCAATCTCGTCTTTAAGAATTTTTTCCAGTTTTCGTTTCTTTGATTATACGCAGTAATCGCAATTCTCTGTTGTAGCAGGATGGAACTACCATACAAAATGCACGAAAGTGAATGCTGTTTGAGCACCGCTTCTATTGAATTCGATTAAATGTAGTTCAATCTGGTGGTTTCAACCTGAAGGTATGTGTGAATTTGCAAGCTTTCCTAATTTTATAGACGATAATTTTCAGTGAGGGCTGCTTTGAACTGAAGCAGGTTGATTTTTGTTCGTACTTGATTCGTTTCTGCTCCTTTTGCACACATCTATTTGGGCTGCCATTCGGGTTCTACGTGCGGGAAGAGAGATGAATAAGTCATTGGATTCAGACGAGGGCTTAAAAGGTTTATGTTAGCAGACTGCTGAGCTGGATCAACCGGATTTCGTTGATAGATGCGAATATTCCGTTTAAATGGTGGTTTTCCAGGTTCAATCCCAACACCATATTGGAACTTCGCTCTATCGCTCTGTCTCCAGAGTAAAGTCAATCACGAAGAGCTGAACGAATTGTCGGGACCAGCTATCTTATGTCGCCTTCTGAGAACACTTCGACAACATATTGTAAGGTGGTCGGTTGGTGATGACGTTTAGAGAAGCGCAGAACTGGCAGAGAACGACGAATGGTTCTCAGTCGTGAGCAACCAGGCGTTCGTCCAAAAATTAATAGTTTCGAATCATCAATGCATGACGTTGTTGGGCTGATTGCTGACAGCACTAATGGTAACTTGCAGTAAATACGCTTCCCCGATGGTCTTTCTACTTGCCTATGGTGTTTCTTTCTCTAATCCCTTGTGGTTGTATTTCGGCCCCTTCTGGCATCCGTCGCTCGCGTTGTAAACATTGCGATGTTTCATTCAATTGTCAATTAAATTTCATTCTGAAAAAAAAATTTAAGGTGTTTTCGTTCATATGCAATATCTGGAATGCTTGCTACCTCAATCAAGATGATTTTTTCCCCTTTAAATAATTAAGATTTTTCCCAACCGAAGGTTATTTTTTAATTGATCTTATCGAAAACCGGTCTTCAGAACTTTTGCATTTCAGAGCAAATCTGAGTTTTTTCTGTTTGTAGTTTGTTTGTTGTATGGTATAGAAATTCTTTAATTGAACATACTGAATGATATGTGAAAATTATTATAGAGCTACCTGTATAGTTCTTACTCTTAGTCATACTGTAGAGAAACAGACCAGCAGTTCAACTTTTACTAAAAAAAATATTTGCTCAATCCAGTATACACTCCAGAAATTCATGCACAATGACAACGAGCCTTAGCTCCGTTGAATCCTTGAAAGTAAAAAAAAATGATTTCGTGAACAGTTTTAATATTTTACCTAAAATCTAAAACACCATTTTATACGAGCGGAAATTGATTACCATATTCTCGAAGCGGTTATACAATTCGATAATATTCTTTAGCTAAAAGTGCCATCATTTGTAAGTGAACCAATGCTGAAACGTTTAATTAGTTTATGGAGAAATTGACAAAACAAAATTGGCAGTATGGGAATGCAAAGAAGAACAGTGACCTGTCAAGCCGTCAAAAATAATCGGCACAAACACATACAAGACAGAAAAGATAGAGCAGATCATCTAAAATTATAAAAAAGATGATGCAGCTCGGAAAACCATGAAATATCTGGAGCTCAAAAGATCGATTCTTACAAAAGCGCACAACTTGAACTATCGCACAAATATTCCAAATATTGGCGCACGGAATGGGAAAACTTTACAAAAAATATTGACAAATATTGTTAAACAAATCATGCTTACCATCAACACCAACTCAAAATGCATCAAATAACTTTAAATTCAGCATCGCCCAGTCTACGAAGTCAAAAAACGACAAAGAACATATAGATGCATCATTCAACAAACCTACTCATTGCCAAGCATACGATCAGTTAAAACAACAAGATGTTGAAATGCGAGGTTTACATCGAACAACCCGCCTTGCCGAGGACATACTGGCAAGCAATAACAGATACAGACCAAATTAGCAGAAAATTTTGGATCAATAAAAATTGATTTCACATAATTTGCATGTTTAGTGGTAATTTGGACTGGGTGATGTTTGACCAATTCGTAAATGCCTCGGAAAACGATCCCATGCTAAAAATTTCTCATATTAGGGGGCAACAAATTTGAGTTGTAGCACTAACAGTGAACGCCTGCGCCAGAATCAGGACTTTTGGCACAAGTGTTCACTGTTGGTATATTTCCGTATATGCTAATGGCAGCTTCACCTCAAATATCAAATATTTGCCTTGCAGCCTTGTCTTGGCTGTCATGAGCTGGTATAGTGCCAATATGACATCAGTATCATCGATATTGGGAAGCATACGTTCAGGTGGTAGATTTCTCGTCATGAAATCTATCTCTTGTTTAAGTTGTTGGGTCGTTAAAAGCCTCGTGGTAATGACTCTATTGTGCGTACCCAATACTGCTTCTATCAGTGTATCTTGAATCTCCACGAATGCAATCATGCGTAACATTGTATCTATTGATAGAGCTAGAAAGTTGTTTTTTTCATCGTTGTTCTCCAAGGCCTCCTCTAACTGATTCTTGAATACCAGCCAATGCTTGTTGACACCTTCTTGTCTATTGTTGTAGACGTTTATTTTCGCGTCTATGATTGACGTTAGATTCTTTAATAACACCGTGAAATGCTTGTTGTTCATCTTAAGTTTATCTATTTCCTCCTCATAACGCACCGCGGCCCTGTCATCTAGCACCCCAAATATTTCGTTGGCTTTATTTCCTCCTAAGTTAAAAAGTCGACGTTTACTTCTTCCAAAACTCACCGTATGGTGGTGAAGCAATTCATCCTTGTACTACATTTCTAGTAGTTTGAATCCCATCAGAGGCTAGATGCAAATCGAATTTTCATCATCGATTACGATCGGTGATGTTAATAAACACAACTCAGACCCTCTGATGGAGTGCAGAATTCAGCGCCGACCCACCGTCCATGTCAATGTACAGGTTGACATGGAGCTTGCAATGTGCAGGTGGTAATACTGTAGTTGTGTGAGTATAGGTCCCATTCACCGGTTAATGATGTAGCGTGAATGCGTGGTATCACAATGGGCCAAAAATGGCCTAAGTGTCAACCACTGAAACCTAACCTACATTTCTAGTAAAGATTGCTCGAACGATGGTTCTATTAGTTCACATGTATTTTCTCTTGATCTCTTAGCGATACTCGAGTTTGTGAAGTTGTCGTCAGGATATATGAACAATATTTAGTTAGTGTATATATATGGAGCGCTTATAGGCAGCCAGTTCTGCATAATAGTTGGTTAGATTATAATACACTATTATGTTTCAATCGTTGTGCGAAAGTTTGAGCTCTCCAATAGATTCAAAATAGATCCCTGGTTGATTTTCGAACGTTGTGATATTGTATGGTAGTGCGCTCGAATTGCAAATACTGAACGTAATTAGTAATATGAGCAGTGGTGCATAGATCTTCTTGGTAAGCGTGGCAACTCGAGACCTGCAGACCTCATGTTGTCCTACTTTGTTGTCGTCTGTTGTTACATCTTCATCTGATTTGCTTGTTGGATCTTGATTATCCTCAGTTGAAAGGGGACTGATCTTTGTAATCGGTCTCTTGAAAATGGTGTTTTTTGGACCTTTTATTGATACCACTCTGGTTAGACCATCTGACCCTGTATGAGTATCTGTTATCCTTGACACTGCCCATTTTGTATATGGAAGTTGTTTATCCTTTATTTATAGAACTAGCAGGCCAATCATGTAGTTTGATTTTGGTTCTTTTCATTTGTACCTTTGTTGTAGACTGTTCAATTAATTCTTAGACCATATTTTACAAAATCCTTGAGTCATCTTTAAAAGTAGAGTCCACCTCTGTTTTGGGCTTATGTTGGTTTTGTCTGACTCAGGGGTGAAATCAGTGATCTCCCGATTAAAAAATGTCCAGGTGTCAAAGCATCAAAATCATCTAAATCGCTTGACAGTGAAAGAATCGGTCTGGAATTTAAACTTGCTTCAATTTGTGATAATACGGTGCTGAACTTTTCGTACGTCAGTGTTGTTTCACTGATCACTTTCTTTAAGTGGCCTTTCGTTGATTTGACTCCAGATTCCCAAATGCCTTTGAAGTGGGAACTACCGGGCGGAATGAAATGCCAGTTTGTTGTATGATTAGCAGCTTCCTGAGCTGCGGGGTTGTTCGCTTGTTGTATAGCCACCTGTAGCTAAGTACTTAGCGCGTTCCGAGTTCCAACGAAGTTGGTACCGTTGTCACTGTATATGTTTAAAGGCATTCCCCTTCTTGAAGTAAATCTTCTAAATGCTGCCAGGAATGCTGCTGTTGTTAGCTCATTCACCAGTTTCAAGTGAATTGCTTTCGTAGAGAAACAAATGAACAATGCAATATATCCTTTGTATGACTTGTTTCCTCTTCCTTTGGATACACGAATTGCAAATGGACCTGCGTAGTCAATGCCCGTATTGGAGAATGGGGCAGATGGAGTGGTTTTAGCTTCCAGTAACATACCCATTAACTGTTCCGATGCTGCTCTTCTGAATCGAAAACATTTTGCACAATTGTGGATTGTTGTGCGTACTAGACGTTTACCATCCAAAATTAAATATTTTGGACGTAATTCTGCTACAGTTGCTTGTACGCCTCCTTGTAAGTCAAGATTGTGTGCTTCAATTGAGATGAGGTTTGAGTAAATATGATCTTTTGGTAGAATCAGTTGATGATTTTGATCATACTAAAGTTGAAATTCTTGTAACTACCGCCGACCCTCAGCAAACCATTTTCGTCCATGAATGGATTTAGTGATGATATAGTTTGCTGTTTTTTATGGCTTTATTCGTTGTTTTGAGGAGTTTAATGTCGGCTGCAAATTCCGAACCTTGTATTGTTTTTATGATTACATTGTGTGATCTGGTTAGTTCATCTACTGTTAGAAAACTTGGTATCTCTCCAGAAACTTGATGTATTCGATTTTTAAGTATAGTAATAAATCTGTAGCAGTACGCTAAAGTTCTTTTGATTTTAAGGGCCGATGAAAATCGGGAAAAGTCTATGAACTCTGGTTGAGGAGGTGCGTTGATAAATAAGCAATTTGTTTTTAGTTCTTCATTGGCTGCTTCTTCAGGTGGTTCAGTAGAACGCACGCTATTATAGCTGTGGTGGAGAGAATTTCCACAATTATCCGGACGGGCAAGAATTTGTTTCTCGAACAAATCAAGCGGCTCTAAAACGGATGTGACAGTTTATGGAACCGGAGAGGCAATTAGCCAATGGGATCGAACGCCTAAAAACACTTTCAAAAATGAACCTCGACGAAATATGTTGCACAACAGCGCATATACATTATTTAAAAGGCTTTGAGCAGTTCAGAGTAAGCAATGGTGTAAGACAGGAACTAAAAAACTATCTGTCACATGGCAAAGTGGCTAAAGCTTGGGCTTTTGGATCAGGAGGTACCTGGTTCAAATCTCGGTAGGGGCAGGATGCAAAAAGAAATTTTCATCAACAGATTGAATTAAAGGAACACAACTGCGACCCCTGCAGAGATTAAATTAACAAAAATAAAAAATTGTTCCAGAGTTATTGCACGAATCCAAATTTAATTTAATTTAATTTTTAGTAATTAATTAATCTAATTTATTAATAAAATAGAAATAATAATAATAGTAAATTAAATTAAATTAAATTAATTTTAAATTAAATTAAAAAAGATTAGATTAAATTAAATTAAAAATTAAATTGAAAATTAAACTAAATTCGGATTGGTAGTAATAATTTGGGAATCGGCTAACAGGGACAACAATAAACAGCAAATTGTGCTATTCCTTCCAATCGGCTACGAGAAGTTCCGCACACGATGGAAGATTCGCAGTGGATGTTAGAATCAGTTAAACGTTGGAAAAGAACGTTCGAACAACGTTGGAACGTTGAAATAAATACTTGATCTAATAAATATTCAAATATCTATGATGAAATGATAAGAAGCTAGACCCATATGTGAATAACCCATTGAGTTTATGTAAGAAATTTTGATTTAAATTAATGATTCCCAGAAACTACGAGTGGCGTGACCAATCTCTATTATGTTCTCGATCCAAATCTGAATTCACATATTGGCACTAAAACATCTCCATTTATATAAAATATACATTTTAGAATTAGAAACACATAAAGTGTCGTAACCGATATAATTAAAAATCGATTGGACATAATGGATACTACCTATGAATTGAGCCAATACATACGGTTGTTATTTGTTTTTTTTTTTTTGTAGATAGAGATCATTGTCTTGGACTTTTACTCCAAGCTAGTATTCATTACAGTGCTGTGAAAAAAAAATTGGGCAAACATATTTTATTGCAAATTGGATTATTTTTTTGTTAAAATTACAAAACTTTTGAACGCAATTTGCTTATTTTTTCATTTTAAATACATGTATGACGTAATTTTTTGAAAAAAAAATTTTGCCTGCACTTTAGGGGAAAAACCCCGAAAAATACCATAATATTCAAAATACTGTGATTGGAGTTAAAGTAATGGAATAAATTAAACACTTATTTTTAAATTTTTTTTTTTTTTTATTGATTTATAGAAGTTCTATCTTTAATATTAAAGTTTTAGTGGACCACCATTTGCTTTTGATACAGCAATACACCTCCGATTCATTGAATTTCATAAATTTTTCAAAGTCGTAGGAGCTATATAAATTCCCGAATCGTCATCAACAAACTTTTTAAAGCTTGAATCGATCTGGGCGCTTTCTTGCTACTTTTAGCTTCATTATAGATTAAATATTTTCAATGGGATTTAAGTCTGGACTATACTGGGGCCAGCTCAACACATCGATACTTCTTTCTTCGGAGTACTTTTTTACCTTTAAATGAAGAGATAAGAAAAAGAATCAAGTTTTTAACAAAATATTTATTTGAATATTTTGACTTATAGATGGCTAATGTGTAAGAATCACAACAATCAGTTTCGAACAGACGAGATTAATGATTTGAAAAAATCAGTCTTCTCATCAGGTCGCGACGACTGATGTTGTTTATTACATTGAAATATTTTCTATATATATAGAGCAATACCATGTAGGTAGTGAGTATCATGTAGTCGAGAGTGCTGAAATAGACCAATATACGGAACAATCACAATACACCATTACAATTGATAAAAACCAAAGTAAAAAAAAAAATAATAAAAAAATATTTATATTTATGTGAAAGCTAATTTTTCTATCTACAATTCAAAATTAATAACTCACAACTTTGGCGGTATGGCACGGAGCGTTATCTTGTTGAAAAATAAATTTGCAAGTCTCGCCAAAAATCTTTAAAACAGATGACTCAAATTCGTTGTGTAGGACCTGCAGATGAACAGATGCTGTAATGCTGGAACTAAGGAAGCACAATCGACCGGTTTCGTTTCCAGAAAAGCATTCCCAGACCATAATTCCTTCTTTTTTCGGTGGAAGTCTTAAAAGACATTCGTTGCCAAGCCTCTCGCCCGGTTTTCTTCTTACCAGAATTCTTCAATCCCCAACATACAACTTGAATTTTGATTCATCGAGGAAAATCGCATCATTTCACATCTCTGGAGTTCAAGAAATATGCTCCTGAGCCCATAGCAAAAATTGTTTTTTCACTAGTAATGTAAACTCAGGCTTCTGGACTGGTTTAAGTGCTCTCAAACCAGCTTTAAGAAGTCTTTTTCTCACTAAGCTGGCTGAAATTTCTTTTTCTGTTGCTCGCTCAACATCCCGTCTTATGTCCGATGAAGTTTTAAAACGGTTCCGACGACATTGTAATATTATGAATCGATCTTCCACTGGCGTTGTCTTTTTGGGCCTTCCAGAGCCTTTCTGTCTTTGTGTACTGCCCATCTCTCGTAATTTTTTAATATTCCACGCGGCAGTACTTGTAAAGTCAACATATTGCTTTTACACTGCTTACAAACTTTTCCCATTTTTTTAACTAAAATTGCACTTTATTCTTTATTTGACTAGGATCACTTACAGAATAACTTAATCTTACAAAATATGCACTATTTATACTCAAACAAAAAAAAATACACGCAATAAAACATCTGCACCCTAATGTCGGCCAAGAACGCTACCTAGGCGTAAAATAAAATAATCACTTGACCAATTTTTTTGCACATCAGTTGCGGGGTTATACCGATGTAAAAAAACAAAAGGCGGTCAAACAAAATATTAATATTAAAAATAGAGCTTCTATAAATCAATAAAAAACAAAAAAAAATTAAAAAATAAGTGTTTAATTTATTCCATTACTTTAACTTCAATCACCGTACTTTGAATATTATGGCATTTTTCGGGGTTTTTCTCCCCTAAATTGCAGGTACATTTTTTTTCAAAAAATTACGTCATACATGTATTTAAAATGAAAAAATAAGCAAATTGCGTTCAAAAGTTTTGTAATTTTAGCAAAAAAATAATCCAATTTGCAATAATATAATATAATATGTTTGCCCAATTTTTTTTTCACAGCACTGTTTATCCAATCGATATCAAATGAGATTGGTGGCGATGCTTTAGGTTCTAAGAAACCTATCGTTTAAATCTAAAATTTGTATATTTTAGATAATTGAGCCATCCTAAAATGGCCACGGTTCGTCATGTGAATTTTAATTTAGATAGTAAGCATGATGCCGTGTTGAAATCAGAAGAGATCGCAGCCACGACACTCCTGGTTTCTGGCAACTATTAATTTAAATGGCCATTCAGATATAGGCCTGTTGTGCCAATTATATGTTCAGATTGGCGGCTTGCCTTCTTATCATTTTCTCATATTTGAAGAAAACCTTGATCTTTTTTGATTAATTGAGATGTGCAAAATTGTTTCAGTAATCTGTTTCTAGACGGTATGGACTGCGGACGATACATAAAATAATTTTTGGATACGAATTGGGCTGAATTGGAATTCTAGCAAATTTTAGTTTTGGGAAAGCTGAATTAGACTGAGTCATCTCTTAGCGGGTTAAGGCCAAGTTTGGTTCATCTATGGTGAATGTAGGAACTGGATAGTTCCTTGGCTGATTATTTTCAAATTTATTTTGTATGTAAATCCAGAACTCCACCCAGTATTTATGTTGGAATCTCGTTTCAGCTAGACATACCAGATACGAACATAATTAGTTATAAAATTGCTTAGCACGACCGAATTCCAGAACTTCTCTAAAATCCATTTTTAAATCCCCACCCAATTCTGAATACCTGATATGATAAAAAAAATTTGGGATATGGCCAAAATCCATTCAGAATGGTCGAATTGTTTGACCACCAAAAATACACGTTAAAATTCCAATACAAGTTGGCCTTAGTTTATTACAATCCTAGCCCAGCCCTACAAATTGACATGGAAAATTATCTAATGGCCTGGTTTCATTCACTATATCCGAATCCCGTCAAAATCCGAATTTCATCAAATTCAGCTTTGCGCACCGAATTTTATCATCATTTGTTGAGAGATGGCCTAATTACATTGAGCATAATGTTAGAGTTCCAATCCAATTTTTCATACCACATTAGACAGTATAATTAGTTGAGGAACAACCAAACATTTGAAACATTTAAAATTTTTGCGAAGTAAATCTGGCATTAAATAACATTGATAGTTTTCCAGGAACCATAGCCTTTGGGATAGATCACATATTTTTTGCAACTTTTAGATTTTTTTTTTGATTTCTCGTGGTTGCGTAATTTTTAATAAAATTTAAATAATTATGGGTCCCGGAAATTCTTATGTAAGTTGTGCAATTGCAGGAGGATTAAATTAATAAATGTTTATATTATTTAGGAAGCCAGAAAGTATTAATTTAGATTTAAATTTCAGGAAATCTACAGATGTACGTGAATAATAAAAATTGTTCCTCAGGTTGCTGATTCAGAGAAGCAATTGTTGAAGACCAATACCATCGTTATCCATTAAACCTATTAAGCCTTTATCCTTCATCTAGTATATTAGAAGTAGATTAGAATTGTGTTGTGCCATACGATCGCTACGTGCCTGTAACCGGATCGTTCCGCCCCCCCCCCCCTGGCTGTAGGAATAGGCCCAGCGTTATCCGGGACAATTGTCAAGTATTGGCCTTACAGTCCAATCAATCAACCTATTTCAAAATTTTGTAGGATGAATTTAAAAATCCTGGGATGGGATATAACTAGGAAGAAATACTAGGATAACCTTACACACTTGATAATTTGGACCGATTTATACCCCTTTTTATGCTGGGGTATACTGCAGTGCAATGTATACGACACAAAAATCACCTGCCATGGTGCGTTGTTTGTCAGAGCGTCTCGCTCACTGATGTAAGGCGGAGAATGAATGGGAATCGTGGAGGTCAGCGATCGAATGAAATCGAGATAGCACATAAGAGGGGATAGCGAGAGGGAGATCTGGTTTGGCTTTACAATTCCAAGACAGGAAACGGTATATTTCCGAAGGTACAATAAAGTTGGGATATCAGATTCAACTATAGGCCGCCCAGAAGTATAAGCTAATAGTTGTCCACATTGATAGATTCCGAAGTCCAATATGAGAAAAAGTGGTTGGGTCTTTTCAGGTCGAACATATTTAAGGTAGGGGTGGAGTTACGAATATACTCTACATCGATAAAACTAGTTGTGGTGCAATATGATTAAGATGAACACAACCAAGTGTTATCATTCTAACAGTCACGGGTTCAAAGATTAAATTACAATGAACAAGCAGAACTACAAGGGCCATCGCTATTTCCATTGCAAACTATTCTCCATTTGAAAAATCTACATTTCGTATCGTCGAATCAATCAACAAATTTCAAAAACTATTAACATTCTCTCGACTCAAAAATTCATAATTACCGTAGCTATGTCCTTATAGAGTTCAAACATTATGTTTGAAATCTCTTATCTCATTTAACAAAAAATACGTACGGCCCCCATAGAAATATAATGTGTAAGAATTCAAAAGAAAACACAATAAAAACAAGGTGCAGAAATTCAAAGAATTCCAACCCAACACAAATTGTAACTGCCTTAAAAAAACTATACATATCCTATATAAGGTACCCTAGACCATATAGAGAGATTAGAATTTTAATTACATAAAATTCGGATTAGTCATAAATTTTGGCACGTTCCTATTTAAAAACCATAAATTCTTGATTTTACACTGGAATTTGTTAATGTCATCCCGCCGAAATGATTTATAATGATTTTGGTTGCGGTTTCATTGTATATATATATATATATATATATATATATATATATATATATATATATATATATCGACCGAAATAGATTCCCGACCGATCGTTGAACATGATGATGATGATGTGATCCGCCTTTTAAGTGTGCGAGACTCGCCGACACACATCTAATGCAAATTTTACGATTCTCTTATTTTTTTTCAAACGAATCAAAAATACTTGATATCAATACTAAAATTTAAATCATTTCAAAAAAAAAAATTGTATAGATGAGATTTTTATGCTTTTTGTGTGTGTTCAACATAAAAGTCATAAAAACACCCCAAAAGTCAAATGAATTAAAATTATTAACAAAATAATAGTTTTGCTAATTTTAGTCGTATATATGGTATAGTGTATCGGGTTCTTTCCTTTTAGTTTTGGATGTTATATCCATGTACGGGTAAGTTCGGAACAATATAACTGTGCAACATAAAAAATATATTTTATAACATATTCATCGGCACGATTAGACTAAATAATACGTGCCATTTCATAAATTAGACATGAAAGAATTTTTTTTGGTTTCGATTTGATTTGGATTTCTACTATATGGAGGACCCCGAGCACAATGCTATTTTCGGCTTTGATTCTTTCGCTCGCAATGATTTATGATCTAATTTGGATATATTATTGATTCTTTATGTAACTTACACTATATTGAGGAAGGATGTTGAAGGACAGCAATCAAGCGAATTAAATTTGTTTGTTATATTTTTAGGTTTGGTTTAAAAATCGTCGAGCTAAATGTAGACAACTGCAAAAGCAACATCAACAAAATAGTAGCCAACAAACCAGTGGAAGTGTGCTTCATAGTTCGAGCGACCAGCCGAATAGTCATTTATTGTCGCAAACTGGTAGTACGGTGAATAAAATTCGACCGGTTGGTTCGGGAAATTTGGTGGGTTGCGGAACGGGAAAAATAAAAATTAAGCAGACACTGACGCCAACGGTAGGACAAAATCATCAGAATAAGTAAGTAAATTTACCAAAACCAAGAATCTATTACAGACTATGTTGTCTTAAATACAAATCACTAAAATCGCATACTGTAGCTTTAATCAAAAATTTAACCATCAAGGTTAAAAGACAGTAGTTTTAAATACAAATAAATTAATACAAAGACTGACCACAAACTAAATTATATCAACACACCCACCACCGCACAATTGTAACAAATCCAGAAACGTAATAAAAATAATACAGATTCGGTTTACAGTTACTCGAACTTTAACACAAAATAATATACAACTATACCGTGACTATACCTCTCGCACAATTTCTAGCATCGTTACTGGGTAATGTAAATGGCCCTAATGCTGCACCAGCACAAATTAATTAATTAATTTTTTTTACAAATTAATTACAACATATCGACATAGTCCAACCCCCAAAAAACTACCCCTAAAGGGTGCAGTTCTTCAAAACCCATATTTTTGGTTAAACTGTGTTTTTGCCTTTTCAGCTAATATTTCTTATATCGTCCTGGGCGGTATTGTAATTTTTTTACAAATTAATTACAACATATTGGCAAAGCTCCACCCCTCCCCCAAAAGCTTCCCCTACAGGGTGCAACTTTTAAAAACCTTATTTTTCGTCTCCACCACGCCTTTTGCATTTCTGGAATTTTTTGTTGTATATAAAATGGCCTAATTTAACTTATAGAAAACTACCCCAAATGGGAGCAACCATTTAAAATCATCGTATCGTACTGGTTGATACAAGAAGATTTTACTAAATAAATTACAATAGCTCAATTGCCAAAAACTGCCCCTCAAAAGTGCAGCTCTTTAAAACAATGATTCTCTGTATAGGTAATCCCCTCAAATAGGTACCCATGAATTTATTACAACAGCCCACACCCACAAAAATCGATCATAAAGCATAGAACTATTTTCTAATGCAAGAAACAGGTGGGCGGCATTTCCTAGTGATGTTCTAGTCATTCACCGAACGACTAAACAATTTTTGATTTGTATTCTATTTCTAAAAATTTTATTTTTATTATTGAAAATTTTATTTTTATTAAATTTTATTTTAAATTATAGTTTTTCTAATATTATTTTCTTAATTAATTATTATTATTTTAATTATTTTGGGTGATCTAAATCCGAAGCAGAACACCTTAAAAGCACAACAAGGAAACGCCACTGGTATCCATGTGTATTACAACAGCTCACACCCCCCAAAAAACGACCAAAATGCTTCGAATTACATTCCTATGCTAGAAATAGGTAACTATGAATTTAATAAAACAGCCCACACCCACAAAAATTGATCAAAAGGTATCGAACGTCATTCCTATGCAAGACATAGTTATCCATGAATTTATAACAACAGCCCACACACACAAAAATCGATCATAAAGCATGGAACTTCCTTCCTATGCAAGAAACAGTTCCCAAAGAATTTATTACAACAGCCCACACCCACAAAAATCGATCAAAATGTATCAACTTCCTTCCTATGCAAGAAATAGGAACACTTGAATATATTACAACAGCTCACGCCTCCAAAAATCGATCAAAATGTATCGAATTACCATCCTATGCAAGAAATAAGAACCCATGAATTTATTTCAACAGCCTACACCCACAAAAATCGATCAAAAAGTATCGAACTTCATTCCTATGCAAGAAATAGGAACCCATGAATTTATTACAAAAACCCACACCCACAAACACCCACAAAAATCGATCAAAACGTAACGAACTTCTTTTCTATTTCTTGTATAGCACTGTAATTCGCAGCATTTTGAACGATTTTTGGGGGTGTGGGCTGTTGTAATAAATTCATGAGCTCTTATTTCTTGCAAAGGAATGAATTTCGATGCTTTTTGATCGGTTTTTGTGGGTGTAGGCTGTTGTAATAAATGCATGGGCTCCTATTTCTTGCATAGGAAGGAAGTTTGATACATTTTGATCGATTTTTCTGGGGGTGGACTGTTGTAATATATTCATGGGTACCTATTTGATGGGGTTACCTATACAGAGAATTATTTTTTTAAAGAGCTGCTCTTTTTAGTGGCAGTTTTTGGCAATTGAGCTATTCTAACTTATTGTAATTTATTTAGTAAAATCTCAATCAGTACGATACAATGATTTTAAACGGTTACTCCCATTTAAGATAGTTTTCTACAAGTTAAATTATGCCATTTTATTGTAAATAGATTGTAGTATTATCCCAGCACAACAAAAATTCACAGAAATGCAAAAGGCGTGGTGTGACGAAAAATTAGGTTTTTAAAAGTTGCACCCCGTATGGGTAGCTTTTGGGGAAGGGGGTGGGGAGTTATGCCAATATGTTGTAGTTAGTTTGTAGAATATTACAATACCGCCCCCACTACGATATAAGAAATATTAACTGAAATGGCAAAACCACAGTTTAACCTAAAATATGGGTTTTGAAGAATTGCTCCCTTTAGGGGTAGATTTTTGGGGGTTGAACTATGTTGATGTGTTGTAATTAATTTGTAAAAAATTCCAATACCATTTTCATCGGATTGTGCTACAAGTGCTGGTGCAGCATTAGGGTCATAAGATTTACAAGACCTACAATGAGCTGGAAAATATGTTGATTGATGAATGATGAATTCGTATTTCTATAGGTATGTTCCTGCAACATAGTCTGTTAATTCTTCCCTTCTTAAATACGAATGTGGTGGCTGATGTTTGAAAATTTAACAATAACTCTTGGAGTACATTGAAAGGATGGAGTGTAAAATGATACAAGAGGCCAAACTGAAGAAATTGGAAACCAATTTTTGGCTGAAACATTATAGTTAATTTAGATCATCCTGAACTACAACAAAGCCGTTTTGGTAGTTCTTCCTCTCAAACTAGCAAACTCTAGAGAAAACAAACTTATACAATAACCGAACATACATTATGACCTTAGAGCGAACGGGTATTGAATTATATTCTCAGGTAATCTCAGGAATATTAGATCTAGCATTCTTCAGAAAAGTAATTTAAAATCTTTTAGTTCTACCTTCTACTCGATATACTGACGACAATATAATGGTGACTTGTCTAGAGATAAGCATCGTTACTACAAGATCTGGCTATTAAAAGCGTATATATAACCAGACAAAATTTGGGGCAGGCCAATAGTAATATGGTTGTCAGTGGAACTTGAGACCTACTAGAAAATAGAGTTAGAAAAACCAACAATAAAACTAAAATTAGTATAAAGGCTCTGGTTTGGAATTCGTACAAGGAGAACCTTAATATTATTAAAAATGAACTGAGGAAGGTTAAAGGAAGTTTTGTTATAAAATTGAAGAGGTGTACGGACCATACACAAGCAAGTCTTGATTAGTTTTATGTGATGAAATGGGGAATAGAATGGGATTTCCAAGCCCTCACGCCTTACGAAGAATATTTCTCCTAATCAAACCACTTCCAGTTATTAAATTCGACAGCGTTAAGTATGGACATTTTCAAATGCGAAATTCTTAAAGTTTTCTTCTAAACTGGCAACTTCTACATGTAACAATACACAGTAATATCGTTGAAAAATCGATGTTGTGAGTGATAAACGGATCCAAGTGATTTAAATTCGCCGGATCAAACTGGATCTTTCCTGCAGAAACGCAGTACGAATAGTTGTTCTTCTTTTGCTGGAAGCAACCTCCACTGAGTGTTTAAAGCTGATATTTGTTCCCAGAAAATGGACAGATGTCAAGGTGGTATTTATGAAATCGGCCAAAAGTGTCATATTTACCCAAAGATCCTAAGACCCATAACTTTATTGTCCCTTCTTGAAAATATTTAAATAGTTCTTCGCTGCAAACATTTAAAAACTAATAAATATTGTATTTCTCGATATTGGTGGTGCTTTTAAAGCATTATTCCGCTGTGACACAATTCAGTCATTATGACTTTCATCTAACAAACTATATACCTAAGCCTGTATTGTTTTTCAAATTAATTTAAATTAATTAATTGCACCTCTATAAATTGATGTACGATTTGGCAGTTTATTATGTCTACAGATGTTAAAAAATTTTGCTCTACTGAATTTGATTTAGTTACGGACAAAATTAATGTTTTTTTTTTATAAATTTTTTATATGCCAAGACAAGATTTACAAGACTTGCAATGAGCTCGAAAATATGTTGGTGAAAAATGAATTTGTATTTCCATAGGTATGGTCCTGCAACATGGTCTGTTAATTCTTCCCTTCTTAAATACGAATGTGATGGCCGATGTTTGATTCTCTTTAGGTATAATTTTCTACCTTGCCTTCTGGATGTTGGTAATGCAAATTCTTCTTCTTTGTTGATTTTTTTTTATACTTCGTGGGGTCAATTCAATTATTTTTATAAAGACAATTAACACTTACAAGCATATTCCGTAGCTTCCAAGCTTGAACTCATTTTCTTCAGGTGCCAGTTGTAGTATAGCTGGAAGGGCTTGAATTGCTTTTCTCTGAACACAAATATGTTATTGCCACTGGATATGCTTGAGTTGCTGAATTGAATTCGGTAGATTCCATTGAGTTGTTCAGTTTCGTTTTCTATGCCAATGTTAAGACTGTCGTGTTCCTATCTTCTGCTAATGTTTCGCGTTTATATCTAACAGAAAGTTTTGATCCTAATCTTTTTTGTTGTGGTATTTTAGGTCTTTGGTTTATTTCTGTTTCAATTTGTCTATGTTACTTAACTGAGCCTATTCGAATTGCTCGGGATCTATATTGGACATTCTATCGTAGAACAAATCAACTGGTTTCTTTTATGTGGTGGAATGGATGAAATGGTTGTATTCGAAACGGAACTTTCGAGTAGTTCTCCGAAAGTACGTACTAGACCATCGTGTTTCAGACATCTCATTATCTTTGAGATAGTCGAGTGGAACATTTCGATCTGTCCGTTTGGCGGTGTTTTGACGATTTTTATTTTAAAATCGTTCCTCCATCATGGATATTATCGAGTATTGAGTTATCTTTCGTAGTTTATCACAACCACTTCCGTGACACTAAAAAAGAAGAGAATGTCCGTTAGTGGCTGTTTAATATCCTCAACTGCTTTCGATTTAATGGATTAACAAAATACGAGTTTGGTAAGTTTGCCTATTGCTGATAAGGCCAATTTATTCCGTGTCTTGCACCGTTGAACTATTACTTTGGTTTTTCCGTGCATTCTTGGGAAATACTTAGTACTTCTAGATTATTTGCTGACTCGATGAATTGAAAGGATAATTTCTTCTTGTTGATTCTTGTTAAACCAATTTTGTGGGAATCAGATTTTACAATTGTTCAAATGTAACGGGCCTATCTTTGGTTGAGAAATATTTAAAGAAATTGATAATATCTCTTTTTGATAAATTCGGTTGTGTAATGGTGTGTCGGGAGTAACTTGGAAATGGAGCTAGTTGCATCTTGTAAAGCATCGGCCACTACAGCTTTTATCGTTTCATTTTGAAGTTATGGTTCTTATTGCTTAGAGCGTACGTTAGCGGCTGTGGTGGTTGGTATAAATTCGAACTTTCGTTGATCCGTATAGAAAATTTATAATGGAGATTAAAACCTAAATTATGGCAAGCTTTGGTCTTTGTCGTTTGCCGCATATTGTTCTCTTTTGTTAATTTTGTTTTTTGCAATCTGCTCGTGGCCCGAAGCACTACAAGCTCTTCCACGGTTTGTTTTTCCCGTCCCCAAGTCAAACCGAAGGCGTACGGCTATAGGTCTGGTTTACATAGCTTCATACCAGCCGTTAGTACTGGGTATGGATGATGGGTAGGCCCATGACTATTGCACGCCGATAGGGGGTCGTAGTTGTGTTCCTTTCTATCACAGATCGTTTGTTTCGATCATCTGTTGTTAACTCGAATTCTTTTTCGAAGTTTGGGAATTTTAACAACACCTCATTGGAAATCAGAGACCCTTTTATCTTATTAAATGCATCTAATCCAGTTTGAAAACATGTCCATCTTTCTTTCCTAAGAGCTGGATCAGAGGCTTCACTAATTTAGCGTACTCTTTAATGAAAATGCGATAGAACCCAGATATTCCTAAGAATGATTTAAGTTCTTTGACTATATTTAGTACAGAGGAAACTCAGTTGAGGCATTTATTTTCTTTGGGTTCATTTAAATACGTCATTCGGAATTACGAAACCTAGAAATTCAATCTGATCTTGCAAGAACTGGTGAATGTTTTGGTCCTTTAAAACCCTGAATACGGTTTTAAGGTTCTCCAAGTGTTGTCGTTTATTTTTGCTGAAAACTGTCCGTTTGTAAATTGATGGAGAATTTCTAAGGCCGAAAGGAGGCGTGTGAGCGCGTCTTGTCATGGTTTTGCGAGAAGGCGGTTTTTTCAATAGCGGGATTTGATGGAAGCAACTTTTAACATCTACAATAATGAATAATTTGTTTTCTCCAAGATTCGCTAATATATCTCTAATCTCAGGGAATAAATATTTGTCTGGGATGACAATTTCGCCCGACGCGTCCTCCGTGGGACGAACCATGCAGAAGAGTTGTATATGGTGACTTAGAAGGTCTGAGAGTAAACCGGTTCTGAACTGTTGGTGCCGATTTCTTCTACAACAGTGGTTGTGTATTTTAATTTTTCATAGGGGTCAGTTTGGAGCAATTGCCAATTATTATATGTATAGTTTTCCTTCTGCTCACGATTTAGGTATTATAGTTTCTAATGGTGATATTGTTGACTGAACTGGAGGTATATTATTTCAGAGGGATTCGGACGTTTTGGTCTATTGTCATAAAATTTTCTACTGTATGGATTGTGGCTCGATGTTATTTTAATTATGGGTAATTCTTACGTTACTACTAATGGCTTTTCGTTTGGAAGAGGATTTTTTATGACCCAGTATCTATTAAAAATTTTAAAAATTTTCCGTTTGTGTTCTATGAAAGAAAGTGAAGAGCTTTTTAGCCTAAAAAATAAACATCATCTTTCTGTTCAACTTGTACCTGTCCGTCATTGTGACTGTTATCTTCCAATTATTCGCTTAAGAATTGATCTGAGTGTTGCATATTCGTTCATCTGATCATGATACTTTTCTAAACGGGGATCTTCGGCTGAATATCGGAATGGTAAAATCTCTGAAGTTTAGTTGATTGATGCATATGATCTGACTGTGAAGGTCTTTTGTTTGAAAATTGGTTATTTAGCGGTATATTGTGCTAGAGTTGCGTTATTTGGACATTTTTGGAGGCTCGCTCAGTGGTTGGGCTGCTGTTGAAGTTATTACAATACGACCTAGTTATCCTGAACTTTCACACTATTCAATTACGTTTTACCCTTCTCTAGGTTACTCAAGGGGCGAACGATGGTGCGTTTTTTAACTTGTATATAAGTTTTTTCAGCTATTGAGAGGCAATGAAAAAATCTGGTACCTCTTTGTGTTGATCACTGAGAGTTTCGTTTCTAACAATAAATAAACAGCCGCGCAGCTTTCCCCCACTCTTGGGCGTGTAAATTACTCGAAGTAAACAATGAAAAAATTAATAACAAGTTAGTTTTTTATCAAAAGGAGAAAGACTATTACACCTAAAATTTATGACACTAAGAAAATGCTATTCCTTATGCAGCTCAAGGTGTCTTAACATTTATTTTCTTCTTAAATCCAAGTTTAAATTCTTCTCAATTTAATGTGTGGCCAGTTACACAACGAGTATTTAAGGTGCGAAGGATTTCAATAATTCTGGGGTTCTGAATTCACAAACTCCCATAGTATTACCACCCAAACAATCACTGGAACATATGACAATGAACACCGACCCCTAATTCTACAGTAAGATTCTGAAAAGAGACTCCAATACAAAGATCGAGATTTGTGGTCAACATTATGAGCAGCTATTCGGCAAATGCGGCGTGTTATAGAACACATCTTAGCAAGGATCTCATATCCACATAGCTCCTGGATTAAGCCAACCTTTATACATTTTGCAACGATTTCTGGGATTTTTTTGATGATGGTAAGCGGAATTGATGAGTGTAATCATATACTGAAGGTCATCGATCAGTTTCCATCATGCGATAAGTTGGGTTTGGCACAGACGCATCCCGTCACGCACAAAATTGAAATTAGTACTAATCCGTCTCGCCAGCCAAACAAGCTGAAATGTCTAAGGAGCTTGCCCGGATACTGGCATTAGGTGTAATCGAGGAGAGCCAGAGTTCCTATTCATCCCCAGTGAGCATCTTAAATAAGGCAAACGGAAAGGTTTGGGTCTGCCTAGATGTTCGTAAAGAATGCCATCTGGCAAATATCCCTAAACCAAAGCACAATTGGTAAGATGGCTTTCATCGTTCCAATGATCACCAATTGCATGACCTGACCACGTTTTTGACCGGAAAAAATCAGGAATTAGTAAAGTTTATTTTCAGTTTAAAATGTAATAAACGGATGGTCCATGTCAAATCGGAAATATTCGCTGAAGAATGGTCATTGCTATAAATTTTATTATAATGCTGAGAAGGGACATGCCCGTCATAGTTTTTACAATCAGTAAGGTTTCCTAAAAATATGTCTGGTGCGGTTGTTCAACTCATGGTTGAACAGTATAAAGTCATTTCCGGGTTTTCCTTACATCGCGCTAAAAATTAAATTTATAACTCAAAACTAATCGACTTATAATTTTATTTTATCTATGTCGTGCTAAAATGTAATAAGACACATATTTTTTCCTAGCGTTGCACTTTATGTGAATATAATTAAGTAAATTCTTGTTATTAAGTGTAATCAATGTAAATTGTTGTTAGTATAATCTACGACAAAAATTGTATAAAACCAGGAAATTTTTCTACATAAATTCATTCTGTTCAGTTTACTCAAATATTCAGTTTCATTCTTAGAGTACTTGAGGCCTCATCCGTGGTAACCTCAAATAATCTCGAATAATTAAATCAAAGAAACAACCGGATTTAACATTGGTCCTTCGAGGCCATTAAAATTACTGGCACAAAATACAGTCCACGCCGATTAAGAACAGGCAGAAAATACAGTTCACGCCGAGCAACAACAGTCAGAAACAGTCTACAGTCAACGCCGAGCCACAACCGGCAACCATCAAACTGCACAGCCGAACACAAATTCGTTTTGGGTTCATCACCAACGAGACCCGTGCCATCTTAGCTGCTAAATAAAAATGGAGGGCCTATTGCAGAATCAAGAACAAAAGACGAAAAGACACCTTGAGGCCAGAATAGCGGGTCTAAAA
Organism: Nephrotoma appendiculata; assembly: GCA_947310385.1. NCBI lineage: Eukaryota > Metazoa > Arthropoda > Insecta > Diptera > Tipulidae > Nephrotoma > Nephrotoma appendiculata. The sequence goes on from OX371225.1 coordinate 82,006,575, forward strand.
AAGTTGTACAATGAGTACGTCGACGGTGACAACGAAGTGAGGAATTTAAAACCTCCTTTGGAAGCAACTCACCAACACTACAAGTATAGATAGACAGTATGTGAGATCTATACAAAGTATATTGATGATAAGAGGCAATGTCTCAATCTATCATCCTTGTCAACACCAACTCCACAATCAAATCTAAAATTTAACAATGACCTTCAGACTGGCCAAACAAAAACGAAAGTCCAAAGCAGTCCTCAATCATAAAATAAAAACGATGGAAAGGGTAATGATGCAGATCACGGATTTGCAAGTACAGATCTGCATGGAAGCTTCTGTAGAACAAGAAGCTAACTTAGATTATTTCGTAGACCAACACTACGAAAATCTAAACAACAGATACGAAGGTAGAGGATGATCAACAATCGTCCATAGCGAAACCATTGGAAATTCGTCTACCACGAATAGAAATCCCATATTTCCATGGGGAATGCATGAAGTGGGCAGGTTTTGCAGATACATTCAAACGGCTAGTTTATGACAATAGTCAACTTACCAGCACACATAAAATGAACTACCTTAAAGGTCATGTACAAGGGTCAGCTGGAAGGCTGTTGAACCATCTGGAAAATCAATATAACAACAGAAGATTGCTCGTTTCTAACCTTCTGAACACTTTGCTGAACCAACAAGCTTGCACCACGGAATCGGCTGCGGCAATAAAAAGCTTACACGACACAACAACAGAGTGTTTATACGCAATCAGGAATACGGGAATCAGAATTGAAACGTGGATCCCTTTAATCATTTTCACGTCTATACCGACGTCACTGGAAAACCCAAGAGGATTTCAAGAAACAAGCCAATTCTTGAAGTTTCTAGAGAGGCGTTTCCAATCTCTAGAATCAGTTGGTCCCACCAAACAAACACCACCTCAACAAACAAGGTTTCAAGCTCAACCATTAAAACGCTTCTTACCTGCTACACAACCGAGTCATATTTGCATATGCTGTCAGAAAAACCACAGAATCGACATATGCCCGCGATTTAAAACCATGACCACCTCCGAAATAAATCAAATGATCATGCTACACACTTTGTGTAGAACCTGTCTTGGTCAAAATTATACGACAACAGGCTGTAAGAGCAACACAACATGTTCTTCCTGCCAGGGCAACCATCACACCTTGCTACACGTAAATAATCGGGAACGAGAAAACAGTTATACGAAATTGAACGTATCAACATTCGGCAAAGATTAAAACCCAGTTCTACTAGCTACAGCCCTAGTCAAAGTAAAGAATATTTACGCGGTAGTTCCAACATTCGACGTTGATCGATCCAGGATCATAGGCCACGTTTATCACAGAGCAAGCTGCACAACAATTAGGTCAATCGCTATTAGTCCCAGATTTCCATCACTTTTAACATAAAAACCAATGCCTTGGTTTTGAGGACCATAACAAAACCACTTCCAGACAAGAAGATCTTGGGTTTGGATGGAGATCTACAAAGAGAGATAATTCGAGCCGATCCTACATTCGACACTCCCGGACCTATTGAAATCTTAATAGGTGCTGATATTTATGGACAGATAATGTTAGAAAGCATAAAAAGGGATCCACAACACTAGTGTATTGATCAAAAATCACAAATAGGATGGATAATATCCCTCCGTCTAACTCGGACAAGCAGCATACCAACCACTCGACTAAATAGCTATGTTACATTAGTAGATATTGATAACCTACTCAAGCGCTTTGGAGAATATGAAGAACTACATCCAAAGCGAACCCTAACTACGAATGAAGTGGAGTGCGAAGAGTATTATAAATACACACACAAGAGGTTGAAAAATGGGCGCTATGAGGTTCATATACCACTCAAAAATGACAAACTAAAAGAAGTGGGATTAGGAGACTCTCTCTCTTTACACTATTTTATCTCTTCTAAACGCGAAATTCGGTTGATTTGAGCATTCAGCATCACCAACGTTTGTTCGGTTACGGTTGAACTCAGCAAACCAACGTTTGAAGGTTACTTTCTATGAGGCAGAGTCCAATATGGCTTATCAAGCCATTAATACCACTCGCAACTAATTTTTTCTGCAAATTAATAAACTAATTGTTGGCCTCGTAATATGTGTTTGATATACCGTTTTGCTCTGAGTCCATATATCAGATTATTATTTACCCACAGTTCTGGAAAAAACAGAGCTGCTGCATTATCTTTGGTGTGATCCAGAATGGTCTGTATTACATCTTGCAAATTTTGAATTCTGCCCATATTAGGCTAATTGTTGCCATTAGCTCGATGTTCAAACCAACAGAAGCTACTTAAATCTTCACCCTCTCAATGAATTTCATCCGAGGATATTTTTCCAATTTATAAATCATCATACACCGACAGCGCCCCTCACCAGATTTGGGTTAACGCATCCAATATCTTCAAAATAGCTTGCTGTATCCTAATCGACTTCATCGTTCTCTTGGGCTTTAAAATCCATAACCCAAAACCAAAGTTTAGAACTCCGCGTGTAGGAACACTAAAAGTGTGCCCTGGCGGTGCCTTTTTGGGATTTCCCGAGTTTGCACTTGGTCAACTAATTAAATTTGGCTTTTACCTTCCTACTGACATCCGCTGATTTCTGGCTCGATCATGCTGTTAACCTGATACATCCTTAATACCGTTCCATCTTTGTATAGATGCAGGAGGTCTATATTTGAATATTTTTGAGGTGCTTTTGAATATTTTAACTCCGTTGCCAATGATCATCATCTTTACGGTGAAGGGGAGACAGTTCATTGTTGACTTTGGTTTTATTATATTTCATGATTTTTTTTTAATATGTCGCGCTATGTCGAAGACTTCATTCAAAAACCTTAATTTTTATTCAATTTAAGAACCAAGAAAGTGACCCATACAAACTTAACGCAGTCATGTTTGGTAATCGAAAGTATTTTGAAGTAAGTAGCACAAGTTCTAAAAAATTGGTGGCAACAAGATCAGAACCGATAATGTTGCAACCAAACATACCGCATTTTGCAGAGGTTGCCTTACTTTATAATAAACGAGGAAGTTAAGTTTACAATTTTGTCTTTATAGCTCAGAGAATCAGAAAGGTTTATAAGAGTTTCTTAATGAAGCTGAAATTACATTTGTTGGTGGCTAAATGAAACTTGGAGAAATTTATTTTATTCCATCCGGAATAGGATGGTTTTCCATATGGTCTGGGGGTCTATGTTTATATAGCCATCTTAACTCTCGTTGCCACATTCAACTTCATCATTCTAGTGTCCGTTAATATGTCACTAGTAAGTCATTGGAGATTGCGGATCGCCAGTAACCAGTTGGCAACCTCTCTGGGTATCCGCTATATTTACAAGGAACTAAGGTTCTTTATTTGCAGATTTGCCATTTTTACAAATTTCAACCAAGTTCAGAAAAGTTACTTAGTTACCGGATAAAGCTTACCGTGAAGCTTCTTCTTCATTTTGATGTTCACAATCCGTGAACATGAATATCCCTTTTGCTGCCCTGTAATACATTGTGTAGGTACGGCAAAAGTACCATGTCAAAAAATTATTTTTGTATGTTTTTTGAACCAACTTACATATTTGTGCATTCCTTTCAAACTTATTTTCGTCCGAAAAAACACTATATACACACAATTATGTTGGTTGTACTTCAAATCAAGCGAAATTTTTTATCATAAACGCCATTACATACTATGGTTGTTACTCACACATTTGGGTGGCTTATAAATTTAATTTAATTTTTATTTTTTTTAGTACTTTAGCATCTCTTGCGGCAAATAATTCAATTTCATCTTATCTGAGAGATTCACCAAATTATAATTTAAAGCCGGGACACAATTTTATAGGAACGACATCAGTGTCACCTAGCGTAAGTAATATAAAATAATATAGTTCTAAATTTATTTAGTACATACTATTTAACGTAGATGTCACACTATATCATAATTGTACTAATATTTATCATAGACACTAACCGCATATTCGAGCAGTGGAGGAAGTAGCAATTCAATTTGGTCACCGGCTGCTATCGATACGCATAATCATCATCATCATCATACGCACCATCATCATCAACAAATGTCACCGCTCGATTCAAAAACATGGACACATGCGGCCGCAATAGCAGCCGCCGGTTCACCATCAAATTGTTATCAAAATTATTCAAATTATTATTCAAATGTCGATTACATTAGTTCGAATGTGCAACAGCAGTTAGTAAGTCATTCATCTCAATACTTTTTTTTTATAAATTATTTGTAATATATATATTCTAGGATAACGTACTCGAATCGTCTTGGATGAAATCGCGCGAAGATACGTGGCTGTATAATGCATCGAACTGGGATTCATCTGGGCCGCAACATAATTCAGTGAATTTAAATAAAAAAAATTAATTAAGGCGGAATTTTTATTTTATCAAATCGATTAATTTTATTTATGGTATTGTAATATAAATGTAAGGCAAAAATTCTAAAAAATGTGTTTGAATGGAGTAAAATTCATCGAAGTAACTTCAGTGAAAGTGAAAATGTTCGTGACGAATAGGCTTTTTTTTTCTTTGACTACAGACTTGAAAAGATTTCCTTTTGTGCATGCAAATATTTTTCGCTTATATAATTTACTTTAACTAAAATTTAATATGAAATTATAATTTTTAAAATGAAAATAATTTTTAAATTAATTTGCGCATTTTTCGGCGGCGTATCTTAAGTTTAACATTTACTTTTTCAACGAAAAACCTTTCGCCACAACTTGGCTTGTAATTCACGCTTAGAAATTATAAATTCAACAATTATGTATTTGAACACTGCCTCTTCATTTTTCAGTTACGGCTTTATTTTCTAAACTAAAGTTTCGTTTTATTGCTGAAAATATAAATTTTATTTAACAGACGGATTATATAATTTGTGCTTCTAAAGATGTCTCCAAACTAAAAAATCATGCAGTGGTCTGTCAATTCATGTATAATTATAAACTCTTAAAAAGAAATTCTGAAAATCACTGTCTTACATGAACTTTTCGAAACGAATATTTCATTTCTCATTTTAACATTCATTTCTAGAGAAACTTAGTCGTATATTACTAGATAATTTCAAGTAGAAAAGAGTTTTTTGTTTGGTTTTGGTGTTTGGATTTTTTGGTTTTGTATTGACCCAAATTAAATAAATTGAAAGAGTTTGTGCACAACTAATTGTTTCATAAGGGTTTTCGACACTAAAATTGTCTGATAAGCATGATTAATCTTTACTAAAACAAGAATACAGATGGTGACTTTTAATGTAAGCCATATAACCATTTTATTCAGGTTAGCTGAGAATTATATTTGTTGAGAGATTGAAATGAAGCATTACAAAATCAAAATTCTTAGTCTCATGGAAGTGAGATGAAAAAACAGGGCAAAGTATACACAAGCGAAGGAAGTTGCCTCTGGAAGCGATGGTATATTAACCACAGCTTAGGCAAAGAAAGCACTAATGGAATGGAACCCCATTAAAAATTAAATAATATTAGAAAGGATCCATTTAAAAATACGAAATGCAAACCTTAATTCAGTGCTACGCCCCAACAGAAGACGCAGATGAAACAACTAAGGATTAGTTCTATTAACACAATTCATAGCAGAACAAGAAACCAAACAGATCACGTAAAGATTAACAAGAAATTTCGCACGCCATTACAAGATGTTAAGGAAATGAAAGGTGCAGACATTAGCAGTGACCACCAACTGGTAATATCAAAATTCAAAATTATGCCTGTTAAATGCATCAATTCAAACCGAAAAAATTTAACAGTGCAGCAAACAACAGAGCTGAAATATTCAATGTATATTATTATATATCAAATATTCAGTAAAGATATTTTTCCTCAACATAACCATAAAAATATCACACACACACACACACATCTGTATTATCCCGGAACCCCAAGCGAAGGTGCTTTTAGACCAACAAAATAACAAATGTTAAACTCTTTATAGGCAAAAGAGTCAAGTAGTCATTGGCATCGAAATACGAAAACCCAAATGGAGATGGATTGGCTATAAACTTTGCAGACGCGCAACAGTTCAAAAATTCATGGCTGGAAATCAAAGCAATAGCACTCAATAGAGTTAGATGGTCCAGCCTAGTTGACGCTATATGTTCCTAAATTTGAAATAAAGAACAAAATATTGCTTGAAATATACAGCCTCCCCTCGGTCTTATTTTAGCATTTATTAGATTTAATATTTAATAATTTAATATTAGATTTTATTTAACAACGACAACAAACTATTCGACAGAACCATGCAAAAACGGAAAAATGGTCCTAAGCAATGAAGAATCAAACCTTGCATTTGCTTTTTAGGTGCCGATATTAACGGCTCCTCCACGAGAAGAAGGTGATTAAAATTTATTTCTTATTGAAATCGCTCCCTAAAATATTTTATTAAAACTCGTTATTACCACCCATTTCTTGATACAAAAAAATTCACTAGATGTCAGCCACTTGGCTGTAATAGGCAAATATTTGCTGAACCCAAGTGCATTTTAGCTTAAAGCTTATAGAATACAGTCTTTCATATATATTAAAACATCTGAAAAGCTATGAATGTTTGCTAAAAGTATTCATGTCTACTGAACTTCGTATTCCTCCTCTCGTATTCCTGGAAGGTTTTGAGCCGGATCATGATTGCCGGCTACCGCACGAATATTTTAGACGGTAGTGAAAGCCGCACATAAAATCAACAACAATTTACCGAGTTCACTACAGAATGCAAATATAGCAATGGAACCAATTTCTGAACTGTTGTTTTACAAAACATTTTCATACAACGTGTTATTTGGATGCCTGAATTCCAATCAAAAAAATTTAGTACAACAAGCCATGATCCCACCCCTGATTCTACAGACTGCGTGAATAGATGAAAGTTATTTCTTATTGGAATTGTTGACTTAGTTTGTGGAATGCTCTACGAATGAATCTCAATTACAAGTTGTTCGTGAGTTGCTCATATTTTAAACAAGTTTTATCTGGCAACCCTAGATTTATAAAACAGCCGTGGTAGACATTAACTCAGCTCAATTTTTTATTTTATATAAGATGCTCGGAAACGTTACGCATTGCGCACGTTTTACTTTAGTACAGTCGGGCATGAATTCCGGTTCAATGACTAATGAGAATGACCACTGACTTTGTATTTTAGGTCATTCATTTAGTTTGAATTTTTAAAGTAGTTATATTTTCGGTTCTTTAAGGTGGCTTCATTAGCCTGGTTAAAGAAGCAAAACAAATAATTATTAGAAAACTAAGGCAGAAATTACCAATAAATAAGGAAAATATTACTCATTGCCATTTATTCTATTTATTTTATTGTTTACTCAGAATCGATGTAAATAATTCTTTCTTTCATGTTGATGCTTTGTAGACTATTTTACGGAAATCTCAATTACGGAAGCATTGATGTACTCCATATCATCCGATTCAATTAATTACACAATCCCATCAAATTTATACCCAACTTCAAATATTTCAAAAATTTATTTCCAACTTCATTTGGCCCAACGTCACCTGCATGGCACCAGTATAAGGTTGCAAGTTGTAAAACAGGTATATGGATTTTGTTGTTCGTTGTCTATTGCCGTGCTTAGTAGGTGACTAGAGGATTTTAAATGATATTTAAAACCACAGAAAGAGCGATCTGTAACGGAATTTATTCCGTTATCAATTCAAATACCCAAATCCACTGTATCTTCCCTGGTATCGAAGTAATTCCATCATGATTTTGGAGATTCCATCTTCACCAAAATTCATCAAATACTGAGTCATGCGGAATTATGTCATTTTCTTTATGATTGCTGTTGCATTCATATACCTAAAAATTGGTATAAGTTGCAATACAGCAAACATAAAAATATTTCTTGTTTACGCGATCTAATTGCAAATAAATGTTTTGTAATTAGACTACGTATCCATATGTTGTTTATGTCCGCGATAAAAGCAAATGTTCTACTTTCCTACTTAAAAGTTATCGAACGACCTAAGTAGGAATTTAAAACGTTGCAGTTTTCACGGCATACATAAACTCCCCAAGTGATTATTTTATAACACTTTTAAATGGGCGGTATTTATACATTTTGCCAATATGGCAGAAATTATTATATTTGGTTGAGAGAGTAGTACATTTTGTACTAAAAATTTTCCCCTCCCGCCTCAACCAAGTAATATGTATAAATACCGTACCAAAATTTTGGTAAGGGGTCAGTTTTTGTCAGTTTTTTGTTAGTTTTGGCCAGTTTTAGGGGTCAGTTTTTGTTCAGTTTTTTGTTAGTTTTGGCCAGTTTTAGTGGTCAGTTTTTGTCAGTTTTTTGTTAGTTTTGGCCAGTTTTAGTGGTCAGTTTTTATTGTCGAGTTTTAAAAAAGAGGCGATCGTGTGGTGCAGTAAAAAGAAACAAACGTCGAGTTATATTTTGATTATTTATAGTTTGAGTGTTTTTTTTTTTTGTGAAAATTTATTCGATGAAATTTGACAAAGATTGTCATCAATAAATTTTAAGTCGTGAACTAAGTATATAGTGTTTTATTTTGTGGCGGTTGATCGGGAGTATCAGTTAACCCATTTGTGTTTTCGATATTGTTTGTGGTGAAAATATTTGAACTTTTGGAAATCAGCAGTAGCAGCCCGGCCGTTTGGTAAGTATACAACATAATCATACTCGTCATACTAATCCAAGCGGTACCGATCCGCAGAGCGTATGTTGGTTGTCCCTCTGGAAAAAGGGACGGGTGGTTCTTAAGCAACAGTGCCTCAGGCATTGCACACCCTTCTACCAGCAACGTTTTGCGGATCTTAATATTTACTAACCACTAGGGCCGTAAGCCAAGATAAGAAAAATCACGTTTAAAAATTTTTGTTGGGTGATAATGCTACCCTAAATTAATTTAACAATCACGGTTTAATAACCTTAAACATCGGGGAGCATACTTCAACACCTATTGGGTCCGGGTCCCAATATCTCTTCCATATATCCACAATTTGATGGCATGCATTATGTTGTCTCTTTTCCCCCTTTTCATATTCAAAAAATGCGGTAATCTAGGCCGTAGTCTGAGTACCTCAAAACCCACACCGTTCCCCTCTGCCGGCTTGAGCTGCGGGAACCGACGCCGCATGGGGTACGTATCGGACGACGGCAAAATTCTATGAATCAGAATTGTTTCTACGCAAGTAGAAGTCGTTCTGTTTCAAGTGGCGCCCAAAATGAGCACAACACCAGTTCAAAAATTAAAATTTATATATATATATATATATAGGCACCACTGTTTCAAGTGGCGCCCAAACAGGGACAAAACAACTGTTCCAAATCTATTAAAGTTTCTATACGAGCTTCATTTTTTTTTCTGGAGTTCTATACAACCAATCTAAATCATGTGTTCTATAATTGAACATGAAAAAGTGGAGAAACATTTTTGGTGTGAGTGTGGCTGCGGTCATGCCTTAGTGGCATGCCTGACCAGATGCGTTGTTGGGTCACACACACACGGAAAAAAGATTCGTATTGTCGAGTTCCAGTGCTGGATCCTCGTTTGATCAGTTCATTTGTGGCATTGTCCCAACCCGCACTCCGGGGAATGAACTGATATTCGTGGTAGCATCTGGAATTCGATGAGCCATTTTTACGATGCTTAATTTCAGAATACATATATTAACTATCAGATTGTACGGTTTTCGATACCGTGTACAATCGACAGTTTCGCTTTATTTTACCAGTAAGGGAGAATGACATGATCCCTGAGGTAATGGGCATATCCCTTTCCTGCCGAAAAGTTATCGGATGGTATAAAGGGCTGCTCATTTTTCAGGCTATCAAATGTACCATTCCATATCCTGGTTCATAAAGCGGAACTGCCCCTACAATTTAATTTTTCCTCAGTTCAATCTTTATGGCTATAGGTAAGAAATTACCACGAGCCGTAAGATAAATTTATTATTTGATAAAAAATTTTAATTTTCTACAATTGACATATAGTTAGGTTTTGCGTTTTTTTTTCCACTTCGTAATCAAATTTTATCTTACATCTTTCGGGATGAGGTTTGCAAGTCCACCCAGTTTAGTTTAGTCGCGTTCAGAATATTTTACACTTAGCTGTTCACCTCAGTTTTCTGCTAGTGAACGAGCATCGACCACGAGGTCGGACATAGGCTAATTGTAATTATATCATATGTCATGAAAATTCTCAACGATAGTCGGCGAATTATCGTTCCTAACTGATAAAAATAGTAGCTGTTGTTCGAGCGCTTAATCATTTAAAAGGCCTCGCTAACTTCGGTTCACTTACATTACAATGCGCTTGTCAACTCGCGCAATTGAGCTCCTCTGTTAATAGAGTAAGACTGCCAATTGCGATTAAGAGGGCAAGAACATGGTAATGATCAATTAGGTATCCTAAATGAATTCTGTTTTCATATTTACTACTGTAATGAGGATCACTCGTACTGAGTTTAGAAACCCATTGCGACATTGAAGATAATGAAACAGATTCATCAAAATTTAAAATACTTTTTCCTTTCCTTATCCTATTTGACCCAAAAAGGTAGAATCCTTTACTTCATGATGAGGGTAATTAAACCGTGGTTGTTTTCATTTAATATTGAAATAAAAATCTGAAATAATATGCTCAAGATGAAATTGCTTAGGGATGTTAGCAAAAATTCTGTAGTTGTTTTTATTCAATTTTAAATTATTATTTTTAGTTTAATATACAGTTCCTGTGATATAGGTTAAGTCCCATTTAAAAAAAAAATGAATGTAGAATATCTAGACAACGACGAAATCTTAATCGAATGTGAATGTCGAGAGATTCCCGTCGTGTCTTATCATAAAGCAGTCATCGCTTTGAAGAAGGAATTGATGGAAGAACGGTTAAATCCTAAACAGAATAATCTGGTTCTACATCAAACTGCGATCAGATCACCCAAAGAAGAGGTAGTGACTTGTTTTCACAAACTGGAAGGTGTTAAACAACTGTTTCGCCAAATAACAAATGGAGTTATTACAGAGGAAGAGCAATTGCCAGTTGTGTCAACAAAGTTGCTACACGTTCAAGGTAGACTGGATCGCATCCGATCTACACTCCCTTTACAGGAGATAATTGATGAGATGATTTTGACTGTAAGCGATTTGTGGGAATTAGGAGAGTTCATAAAAGTAACTGATAAGTTACAAGGAGTTGCGAGGAAATTACATTACTTGAAAATTATTTCGGATGACTCTAAGGCTATATTAGATCTGGAGAAAACTCCACATAGCCGAAACTCATTGCACTCGAATAACTCACGGAGGAATCTTTTTAAAGATGAACGAACCCGTAAGCAGTATGCACGGATAGTTCAAAAATTAAGTCGAAACCAACGTGAGTGCGAAAATTTGGGGGTGGAGACATTTAACGAACCACCGTCTATGCGCAAGGCGGAGGTTGACGTTAAAATGTCATTGGTCGAGCGAAGTGATAATCAAGTAAGTGAAAACAACATTAGCAGTATCAAATCACCATCTAAAGCATCACAAGTAACATTAGATCGACGGACACCACGCAGTTTTAGTAATGAAACAAGACCTAAATTTGAAGGGGAATTTTCCAAAGTTGTTGCTTTGGAATATTTTAACGATAAAAAGAGCAGTAAAGTTAGAGATTCAAGCATAATAATTGGAGGTAAATGTGGAATACAGATAGGGAATACCATCAAATCGATCGAAAACATGTCAGGTCGACCGGCTCATGTAGTTAAATTATCCACGACTTTCCTTTCTGATTTACTCAGGATTACTTCGTCGGTGACATATCGGTTCGGCACGAATCCGTTAAATTTAGAAATTACAAAAAAGTTCCTGAGATGTGTACCATCAAACATTTCAAAGGTTCCAATGTTAGAATCAAGTCCAGGTGCAATTCAAGTGGACACAATTTCCCCAACCAAGGACAGTCAATTAATTTGGCGAAAATTCAATAAAGCTAAATCACTTTCATACAACAAAAATAGTGATAAAGAATTGTCTACGGTAATTCAGACCGTTTTGTTAAGAAGCAGGGTTAATTTTATGATTATCAAAAATATTCAAAAAGGGCTAAAGTTAAGGGCAAGTAAAGTTATACCCGCCGCAGTATCACAATCAACGAATTCTTGGAATTGGAGGTGGCTTTGTGATACTGAGCATCACATTACTACGTTTTTAGAATATGTAAAAACTTTGTCCAGTTACAAAGTGTATTACAACCGAAAATCTCTCGTGAAAATTTTATATCGAAATTGGAAGCGCCGCCGGAGAAAACGTTGACAGGTGCATCTTCCACTTTCCCATTAGTCCATCAATATAAGCTCGGGCGTTTACATAGGTGAAGTAATGGGAAAGTGAAGGCTGGTAACCGCGCGCGATGTTATGAATTTACCAGCGACATTAGTTAAGGCAATAGATATAAGAATTAGGAAAGTTCAATAATAAGTTTAGTTAAAATAGAGGATGAGGTTGGCTCAATCCCATTTCTCGCACATGGTTCAGCAAAGTGGGATTAAGGTAGCGCCATCAATAATAAATAGTGGTAGGGTTAGGTTACCATAGATTCATATCGGCTTAAAAATGTAGTGGCAGTTTTGGTTATATTGTCAAGATGTAAATTATGTAATGTAAAATAAAATAAAATTAAATTTGAATAAAGAGGAACCCATAATTTTTGATGAACTAAGAACAATATGAGGCACCGGTTAGTATCCAAACATAAGATCATGATGAAAGGGTACCAGAAGTTATGTTATGGAGAGGTATTTTATACAGTCAGAGTTCGGTCAAAACTTTCCATCGAAGATGCGAACCATTAAGAGGGACCTAGTCTACGAAAAATGCAATATTTCCAAAAGGATACATGGAATGAAGATATGCAGCTATCCGGAACCATTGAGAAACTAAGAAGCACACGATTGGGAAAGTAAACAAGGTTTAACTACGGATTACTGTGGATATTTTACTGAGTTATGAGGATTGATAGCAAATCTAGTCGGACAAATGGTATCAATTTGTGACAATAAGCAGAACATGCAACTGGCAATACTGTTACCTGGAAAAATACCGACATCAAGTCATCCAGCGCCATCAATCCAGCAGAAGGGATGAACCACATTTGAGCTGTTACCGTTTTTTTTTTGAGGGGCGTTTCATATTTTTGAACCAAGGGTACAAAACGTGTTAAAGGGATAACAACGTCATTGAATGTTAAGAATGTCATGTCATCAAAAATGACGAAAATGTATGTAAACTACGAGGAATTAAACCAAGGAGGCGTATCAACAAAAGTTTTGTCCTAACTACTGTCTGTAGAAATTCCAATCCAAACAGTAATAGTAACAAAGGAGCACCAAATAATGGATTCCACTTCAACAAAATCTTGGCTTTCAACGAACCTTATTTCATCATTCAAGGGATTCCAATGGCTTGAATGAGTTCTTCTACCTAGATACAATATTATGATTCATTTGACTTTAACGATTGTTTTATATAGGATGTAATTCAATATTTTTTTTATACCTATAATCTGTATAATGAACCTATGGTAAAATTTTATAGTAAAACATCCTTGAATAAGACTTAAGTAAAATATTAAATAAAACTATTCTTAAGCAAAATAATTTTAAAAGAATAATATGGACATTAATACAATGAGATCAAAATTAATCAGAGTAAATATCGTTTCTGTATTGATCCGTGCAGTCAATAATTACACATCAAATTGAATAATGAAAATTAATTAATAAGGTAGAATTAAATATCATAATTGCAGAAATAGCCAATTTTTTTTTAACTATACAAAATTTCCTAAAAACCTTTTTGTTGTGGGGTAAAAAAATTAAATTTAAAATGTTCTAATAATGTTCATATATATCTAAATATAACAGTTAGTTTGACAATATTTAATTAGTTAATAAGTAGATTAATGGCCCGGCTCGAGACAACTCAGGGTGTGGGGGTTCCCCACGTTGAACTCACACTTAACTGTACCATTAAACCATGACCCTATTCCATCTGTCCTTTCCCAAATAGAGCAAGAGATCTCTTTTCATCTCAGGGATTGGGTTTTCCCCACGCTGTAACGGAATTTATTCCGTTATCAATTCAAATACCCAAATCCACTGTATCTTCCCTGGTATCGAAGTAATTCCATCATGATTTTGGAGATTCCATCTTCACCAAAATTCATCAAATACTGAGTCATGCGGAATTATGTCATTTTCTTTATGATTGCTGTTGCATTCATATACCTAAAAATTGGTATAAGTTGCAATACAGCAAACATAAAAATATTTCTTGTTTACGCGATCTAATTGCAAATAAATGTTTTGTAATTAGACTACGTATCCATATGTTGTTTATGTCCGCGATAAAAGCAAATGTTCTACTTTCCTACTTAAAAGTTATCGAACGACCTAAGTAGGAATTTAAAACGTTGCAGTTTTCACGGCATACATAAACTCCCCAAGTGATTATTTTATAACACTTTTAAATGGGCGGTATTTATACATTTTGCCAATATGGCAGAAATTATTATATTTGGTTGAGAGAGTAGTACATTTTGTACTAAAAATTTTCCCCTCCCGCCTCAACCAAGTAATATGTATAAATACCGTACCAAAATTTTGGTAAGGGGTCAGTTTTTGTCAGTTTTTTGTTAGTTTTGGCCAGTTTTAGGGGTCAGTTTTTGTTCAGTTTTTTGTTAGTTTTGGCCAGTTTTAGTGGTCAGTTTTTGTCAGTTTTTTGTTAGTTTTGGCCAGTTTTAGTGGTCAGTTTTTATTGTGGAGTTTTAAAAAAGAGGCGATCGTGTGGTGCAGTAAAAAGAAACAAACGTCGAGTTATATTTTGATTATTTATAGTTTGAGTGTTTTTTTTTTGTGAAAATTTATTCAATGAAATTTGACAAAGATTGTCATCAATAAATTTTAAGTCGTGAACTAAGTATATAGTGTTTTATTTTGTGGCGGTTGATCGGGAGTATCAGTTAACCCATTTGTGTTTTCGATATTGTTTGTGGTGAAAATATTTGAACTTTTGGAAATCAGCAGTAGCAGCCCGGCCGTTTGGTAAGTATACAACATAATCATACTCGTCATACTAATCCAAGCGGTACCGATCCGCAGAGCGTATGTTGGTTGTCCCTCTGGAAAAAGGGACGGGTGGTTCTTAAGCAACAGTGCCTCAGGCATTGCACACCCTTCTACCAGCAACGTTTTGCGGATCTTAATATTTACTAACCACTAGGGCCGTAAGCCAAGATAAGAAAAATCACGTTTAAAAATTTTTGTTGGGTGATAATGCTACCCTAAATTAATTTAACAATCACGGTTTAATAACCTTAAACATCGGGGAGCATACTTCAACACCTATTGGGTCCGGGTCCCAATATCTCTTCCATATATCCACAATTTGATGGCATGCATTATGTTGTCTCTTTTCCCCCTTTTCATATTCAAAAAATGCGGTAATCTAGGCCGTAGTCTGAGTACCTCAAAACCCACACCGTTCCCCTCTGCCGGCTTGAGCTGCGGGAACCGACGCCGCATGGGGTACGTATCGGACGACGGCAAAATTCTATGAATCAGAATTGTTTCTACGCAAGTAGAAGTCGTTCTGTTTCAGATCAATAAGATGAAAATTTTCCCCGACAAGTGTTCTGTCACACAAATATTTCTGACAATGACCGCCAATGTGTATCGGAAAAATTAGAATCAGTTTGTAGGTACATCGGCATAGTTTCACCTGCAGTTCAATGGTAAGTCGAAAATTTCGTCAATTGGGTGAAGATATATATGACTTATAAAATTACAGAAGAAAGAAGGCGTCTATTAAATTTCCGATGTTTTACTAATAAGTAATTCCCCATTTCGCCAATATGCGTAATTAAATTACAAGAAAGCATAGAATATTTTATTGAGGGTGGGCAGCTCCTTCATATCCTATAATCATACACCACATGGACTGATAATCTAAATTAGAGATAAATATTTCCTCCGACATTACTAAATGCTTGAAATTTCATGTAAAACCAGTACATAATAAGACGTACAAAACATTTGGCTCATCTAATGCCAACCAACGCCGCAAAAAATCGATATATTTGATACTTCGTGCACTGTAATATCATCGTTGCTTTTCTAAGCTGTTTCGACCAGTTTGTTTTTCGAACAGAAAACTAAAATTAAAAGAAATGTCAATACAAAACAACAACAAAAGCATTGTAATCTGTCAGTGATAAAAACACAACAAAAAACATTTCGAATCGTCACGACGATGACCTTTGAAATCAATTTATGAATTTAAAATTAAATTATATTCGATAAGAACAAGAAACACAATTTTGTTAAATCGATTGGGTAGTCTAGCGTTTGTGTTGTATAGTGATTGGTGTTCTGTGAATTGGGTTTTTTGAGACGGTCGACCGCAAATGTTAAAAATGAAACCGAGATTTTTTAATTTGCTGCTTAATTTAATCGATCCGTTTCATATTGTGCGCGGCTACGTAATCGAACCGATTAACGACTTAATATTGGTGCTATTCGAAGATTATCGCTATAAGACGGAGGATAAGTTATTGTCTGCCCGTGATGTTGCGTTACGTGTCATACTCGGTTTGTTTGTTGCAGCGCTAGTGGTGTGCATTGCAATTTTTTTGTATATCGCATTTTATTTCGCCTACATGCCAACAGTAACGCATACGCGACCAGTGCATTTGCAATTCAAGTAAATATTCAATATGTTATGTGATTGGTGCGATATTAAAAATATTTTTTTTTTTTTAAATTTAGGGCGTGTGATAATGCAAAAGGGATTTGTACGTTCCCATCGGCTCATGTTTCGCTTACCAAAAAACAACAGCTGCTTATGGTGGGACAACCATATCGCGTTATACTCGATATTGATGTACCGGAATCCCCTAAAAACAAGGAACTCGGAATGTTTTTAGTGTGTGCAGAAATGCGTGATCAAACAACAGCATTACGTGGTCATTCTTGTCGTTCCGCGATTTTAGGTTATCGCTCTGAGCTGCATACGTGGATCAAAACTTGGGTGACCAGTCCATTTTTGCTAGTGGGGCTTAGCAACGAAAAACAAATAATTTCGACGGAACTGTTCTCAAACTATGAAGATGATCAGCTGCATCCGGTCACCGATGTCTATGTAGAATTACAATCTAAAGAAATTCAATTCTATTCGGTGGTGCTTCAAATAACCGCACATTTTACGGGGCTACGTTACATTATGTTCCATTGGCCGATATTCTCGAGCATCGTTGGTATATGTACGAATTTATTTTTTGTCTCGTTTATAAGTTTGCTGAGTTGGTACCATTGGTCGGACACGACTTGGATCGATGAGGCGAAAGAAAAATATAAAAAAATTCGCGTTTCACCAAAGCTTACGGACCCCTATATCAAATCGAAGAAAATTGTCGAACGCGATGATCTTTCCACCTCGATTGACGAAACGAACAATATTCTGGACGATGAGGATATAAGCTTAATGGAAGAGATTAAAACACTTGAATCGTCGAAAATTGATGATTTTAATGGGACTGGTGAGGGCCAGGATGCTGATAATGTGCGACAGCGGAAACTTGGTTTGGGCACTGCTGAGTAAATTTTTTTAAATAAACCGCGATTAGTAAACCCAAATTTTGACTGTTACAATTCTGTGATACTAAAAACAGTTTGAATGAAATGCGTTCAATTTATTTTATTTATATTTTGGTTTTGTTGATAAGAAGTTTTTTATCTTCTGTGGCACGATAGTTCCCCGCACGATATGTCAAACGAGTAAAATGCATTCCGCTTTACTATGTACCAATATAAAGTTTAGTCTGTAAGTTAAAAACGTAATCAAATGTTAAAGTCTTATGTAATACAAGTAATTTTTTCTAATGCAATAAATATTATAAATCTTCCAGTTCTAATTTTTTATGCTCCGAATTGAATTTCTTTTTGAACCCTGTCACATTATTACCTATATTGAACCAATCGCGAGCAGCCTAGATTTGCCACATATCATTCGAGTCAAGCAAATTCACCAACTGAAACTAACCAGTAAACAGTATCTAGCATTTTAAAAACTACCTAGTCATCAAAAAAAGCCAACAACAAAAACTGATAGCTACTACGCCCATGTCAAGGCATAAAGCAAAATATACATAAGAGGACTCATGTAGAGATTAGATGATGTAGATGTTCGATAAAACTATAAAATAAGATTAACCTCGGAAAAACCTGCTTATAAAATTTGCACTACTTGATTTCTCTTATATATTTATTGCTCGATGGGCAATGTAACACGTCGGTGTTTTTCTTAGCTAAGACACAACAAAACTGGTTTATTTTATCTAATAGGTGGTGCGTACCGTTTTGAACTTTTCCTTCAATTTTGAATCATTCGTAATTTTTTAACTTTTAATTTTTATTTTACGTTTTAGACTCTGTGTTTTAAAAAATAAACTGCGACATGTCGATGTGACCGAGGGGAGTTTGCTACCAATTTTAAAATAGGTGAAATGTCGGAAAGTTTACGCTGAATCGTGTTGGTGTTTGAGGGCCATTAACACATAATTTTAGAGATGTCTAGAAAAATATGATATCTCCAGCGTTTTTGGTTTGCTTTCGTGATTTGTTTGTGATAAGCGGAGAATCGTTTGATGGCCGAAAATCCATGACAATGAAAATACCAACAAAATCGGTAAAGCTAACCATCTGGAATTTTCACAAAAAATTGAAAATTGGACATTACCTAGGAAACGAACTGGAAATTGCCGGTTGAAAGTGCGGTTGTTGAAAGTTTTGACATTTTTAATTTCGCGGGAAATTCGACAGTTAAATTTTTCACTTTGATTGTAGGCGAATTGGGCTACATATGGCAACAATTTAAACGCGAATCAATTCGGAATTTCTGAAATCTAGAATCCTAAGAATATATGAATAAATATATGTAATACGAAAAAATTGGTAAGGCATTTCGCTAAAAATCGAAAACATTTTATTGCGATACCAAGCGTAAAGATTCCATAGCTCAAGACGATGTAAGATATTTTTTACCAAATTATTTTATGATTACGGAAGCCTGCGATTGCCCTTGTGGCATATATAACAAAAATGTATCAACAAATTCAAGTAAACTGATGATGCAAACTATCAAATTATATTGTGTCGAAAAAGTCCGCTCGAACAGGTAAAATGGTATAAATTGAACATTTTGACGTATCGTACTGCTTGTGCACCTTATCAAAAGAAAACATTCCGAAACCAATCGAAGACCGGTCGCACATTAAAATACTGGAAATTATATGGAACGGGGAAACGGATACATTCTTTTTCAAAGTAAACCCGGGTAATGGCAACGTAAATTGGTCCTCGCGAAAAATACAGCTCACAGCCGCTAAAGTTTATGATGTTTTAGGATTGGAATGCACCGTGGACTACATCATAAAATCATGGCAAAGGGCCATGATCTCTAGTTGATTGCAAACCAGTGAAATAGCTAAATATTGCAAGGCATTTGGTGACGTAGAATTTTTTAAAACCTCTTTTATAAACTGCGCAGAATCGCTTTTCGAGAATTTTGATAACAGGGATAAAATACTTACACACGCATACACGGCTCTCCATTAAGTGCAAATACGGCAATGGGCCGAATATTAAAAATGAACGAAAATGTTAGTGATCAGTTAATATCTGATCTCTGTGCAGCTGAAGTGTTTGCATTGACACTTGATGAAAATACTGACATCAACTCCGATGCCGCAGGCTAGCAATTATGGTATATTATGCTACAGGTGGAATAATGCGGGAGGAATTGTTGAAACCGGGAACTTTGCCTGAACGATCAAGAGGTGTTAATATTCTGAAAGTTGTCAAAAGAACTTAATCGATTCGAATGTCAGTATTGAAAAAAGTTGTTCAATTTCTATTGATGGATGTCCAAGCATAATCAACAAAGGTCTGGATTTAAAACTTTGTTGGGAAAATAAATATGTGGGATTACATTGAATGATCAATTTGGATATTTTATGTACAAAATATGGATTATTTCAATTAAATCATGTAATGGAAACGGGTTCTTAAGTTATAAAAATGTCGTTGCTAATTAAAGATATGTGTTGTGTTTGTTAATTAATGGTTTAATAAGCACACTTATCTATTTTCTTAATAATTATTACTTTATTTATAAGGATATTGATAATGCATAACCTCACTCGGTTACACCCAAGAACAAAGTGCCCTGACGTGGTGACCATGACACCTCATTTGCGATAAATATATATACTAGGTTGCATCATGATATTGGTAGTTGGTTTATTCAGGGTTGCAACACCTTCCCCTAATAAAGTAGATATGGCTCCAAGTATCGAGGAGTGCGATGGTCCCGTGCAGACCGTTGTATCTCAGCTGGAACTGATGAAGCTTGTTGTCCATTGGTTGGAACTGATGAGTTGGTGTTTTGGAGGTACTTCAAAATCATCCAGTAAAATCTGAAGTGGTACTGTATCCTGTGCTGGTGAGAATTGTTGATGTGATGATCTTGCTATTAATTGGTTTGCATGCGCCTTGATAATTTTATTCCCATAATTAAGAATAACCTTATACATTACGTGTCCTATTTTAGAATGGACTTTTCCGTGACCCCATTCAAAGTTATTGTTTTTGTAAACCTTGGCCATTGTTTTTGTAAAAATTTGTAACGTTTCCTCTATCGAATCCCTTTTTTTTATTTATTTATTTATTTATTATTAATAATAATCATAAAAGTGTAAATGACAACTAATGGATTTAATGTTCTTTAATAGCTCGTCATTCACACTTATGAATGGTAAACATATACAGCATATAGTGTCATAGTGACTAAAACTACATTACGCATAATAAACAATAAAATACAAATATATAACAATATAATTAAATTTAACTAATTAATGATGATTGGTTTTATTAATCACAAATAATCTTTAACTGATGATAGCAGATGAGATTTTATCATTCGTTTAAACATAAAAATATGTACAGCATTCTTAATATTTTCAGGTAATTCATTATAAATATGTGGCCCAATAAATGTTAATGATTTTCTGCCATATTCCGTTTTAATTTGGGGGCACTTCAATTGACAAGAACCTCTGGTTGAATAGCCATGACCTCGAAATTCGAATTGTATAGACGCAAGTAAAGATGGGATGTGCAGACACTTAAACATGTAGATCGACACATACATCTCAAAAATGGCTTTAATTGGAAGAATGCCTATAGCAACAGTTCGATAGAGCTCTACAGTAGGAAACAGGCGAGGTAGTTTAAACATTACTTTACAGCACCTATTTTGTAAAATCTGCAATTTATTCAGTTTTTCTTTAACGGCTGAGAAATAAATGAGAAATAAATTGTTTTTAACACATGTTCTGGAACAAAATCAGCCAGTTTTCTAATCAAGCAAATAAAAGGGCAAACTTTAATACAAATAGAATTAATATGGGCATCCCACGTCATATGCTTGTCGAGTGTTACGCCAAGGTACTTGAATTTGTCTACTCGCTCTATGGTGCAATTTGCAACTTGAAGTGGTGGTAAATCAATGTGCCGTAGGCGTGGGGAGTGAAAAATTATATATTTCGGTTTGTTAAAATTTACTGATATTTTGTTCAGATTCAGAAAATCTAAAAGTAAAACAATATCATCCCTCATTTGTGACATTGCTACCTGACGATCCCTGGATTCATAAAAGAGGGCCGTGTCGTCAGCAAACATTCTAATATCACCCGTGAGCGGTTAATTGGCCATATCATTTACGTAGATTAAGAATAGCAAAGGACCAAGTACACTCCCTTGAGGAACACCACAGTTCACACCTAAAGTGGAGCTTTTTACACCATTTAAAATCACAAACTGCTTTCGATTACTAAGGTTACTTTCTAAAAGTTTGTGTGATAGGCAACGGAAGCCATAAATTTGTAATTTCTGTAGAAGTAAACTGTGATCTATATAATCAAAAGCTTTACGAAGATCAAGAAATAAGCCAGATATATAGTTTTGCCTGTCAAAATTACGATAGATCAAATCAGTAATGTCTGTTAGGGCCAAATCTGTACCAGAACCTTGTCGAAACCCATACTGACGAGAATAGAAAAAAATAGATTTATTTAGAAAATCGATCATCCGGTTAGCAATAATTTTTTCTAAAATTTTGTCAAATACAGACAAAACTGAAATTGGACGATAATTGTTAACTATTTTAGAGTTTCGAGACTTAAAGATTGGCGTCACTTTAGCAATTTTAAGACAATCGGGGTAAACGCCGGTTTCCAAAAGTACCTTAAATAGATCAGATAGTAATTGTGAAAAAATTGGCGAATAATTCTTTAGAACCACATTACGAATGTTATCGTAACCACCACCCTTTGTATTACTGAGAGTTGAAATTAAATTCGATATTTCGCTGCAGGAAGTGGGCGAAAAGAAACATGAATTAATACTAGGCTCCATAGTGTGAAATTTATTTAAATCGTCTGAGTCTGGGCTAGAACAATTTGCTGGTACAGAAGAATCAACATGGTTAACAAAACTGCGGTTAAATATATTAACAATAGCAACAAGATCATGATACTCAACATCATTAGAAATAACGGAGTCGATCCTATTATTAGAGTTATTTTCCATGAAATGATTTAACTGTTTCCAGATTTCTTTTTGGCTCAAATTATTAAATAAATTGTTAATATAACGCTTCTTTGCAAAATATTTTCCGTTTTTGATCTTCTTATTTAGCAAATCTAATTCTTGTTTCAGTGCTAAATTAGTACTGTTCCTTTTAAAACGTTTCAATGTACGGTCTTTAAGTTTAATTAAATCCCAGAGATCAAGAGTCATCCACGGACAAACATTTGCATTTTTAATTTTTACATTTAATTCTTTCAATACGGAAAACTGTAGAACAAGTTTATTATACATATCAAAAATCCGTTCAAGAGTAGATTCAGGATTTTTTACGTCAAATACGGTAATCATTAAAAAATATTCAAAGGACTGATTAACCTTTTTGTAATTAACGTGTCTTTTCGTTAGTGTCCGAGTAAAATATTTAGGCTTGAAGCGAAATTTTGAGAGTACAAATGATCATTTATGTCGGCTTCAATGGTAAAATTCCGAACTTGCTCAATATTATGAAAGCTACTTACAGAGTGGTCTAAAATATTACGGCTCACAGGTCTAGTAAAGAAAGTATTTGTAACAATCATTCCATGAGAGAGCAAAGTTGTGTTATATTCTGAGATTTTTAATAAAAAAAGTAGTAAATTTTTTATTAACAGGTATGTTAATGTCACCAACTAAAATAAAATCGTGAGTAGGTTTATAGTTTCGGAGAAGTTGTGTTGTTCTAGAAAATCAAGAAACGATGTGCTGTCTGAATTCGGAGGCCTATATATTCCGCATATCTTCGTTAGATTAAGCTGCAAAAGTTGAATGCATATATATTGGAATGTTAAAGGACCGTCATCTATACTTATAATGGTGTATGGAATGTCATTCCTAATGAACATATCAATGCCACCACCTGTTCTATCATCCCTATAAGAGAGAATACTTACGTAATCTCTAATGTTATAAGAAAATTTATTAGAACTTTGAAACAAATGTTTCCGAAACAACTACAATATGTATATCAGTTTTAAGACCCTCTATAAAAAGTAATAACTTATCGAACTTAGCTAGATCGTTCATACCCCAAATATTGATTTGAATGATATTTAGATTAACATAATTTGAACGTGATACATCAATATTTGCCGAATAATCATTAACATTTTCTAAGTAAAGGTTGTGGCACTTAGATTTTAATGATTTAAAGCTCATAACCACAATAATAAACATTTAAACTTGCAACCATAAGACAAGCAAAAGTAAGAGATATAAACAAGAAAGTAATGATAAAAAAACAAAACCATTATCAGAAGATTAATACTAATAAAACCATTACACAAATAATTCTTAATAGGACAAAAATGCATCTTAAAGGAATAATGTAATAATACATATAATGATAACTACTGTACAATAACTTACTGCGCAGAAAAAAATTATATTAAGCTGTGTTGCTTTCAAAATATTACAACAACAATTGCATTGTATTCAAGCCGATTGTTTTAGAATGTTAAGAAAAAAAATTATTAGGATTAGGGGAAATAAAATCATTTTATGGTTATGGTGTTTACCGCAAGGCGTTATTTTTTCTCGAAAAATTTATATTGAATAATAATTTAGCATTTGTTATTTGATAGCAAAATACCGAATTTAATTTATTCTATTTCTTAAAATAAAAAAAAAATAAAATAGATATTAAGAAAATGCACCAACACAGAAAAATTAAAACGCATTAAAAAATTAAATCCAAAAGTTGTTGCTTTCACATTTCTTAGCTAAGCTAAGCGGATTAGCGAAAGCAACACTACTTATATATCAATATACGGTGAATAATACTAAGCAATAAAATGATGTAGTGTGTTATGCACTTTAGTGCTGAATTCTTATTAAGCGTTTACCACTACAAAATAATGAAAATGAATAAAAAATAAACAAAAACTGTATAGTATGATTAAAGTTGATTACAACCAGGGATAAAAATAGGTAATAAAAAGTAAATAAGCGTTTACAGCTAGACCCGTACGAGAATGAATTAAAAAAAACAAAATACATAATATATAAATACTGCTGAATTGCATAAAAATGTCAACATTTAGGTAAACAAATACGTAATAAGAATTCAAGAGGGAATTGTCAAAAATGTTAAACGAATTTTTAAAAATAAAAATTGAAATAAAAGTGTTTAAATTAATAGTTACAAAAATAATACTAAATAAAAAAGTGAATAATAAATCAATAGTTACTATGCTAGTGGTGAATTTAGATGACATCCTTTGGTATGATTGTTGGAGTATCCCTTCCCCTTGAATTTTCTTCAACCAACTTTTCAGCGTACCAACGAACCTCTCCGCTTGTCCATTTGATTGCGGATGATATGGGGTACAACTGAGATGCTGTATCCCGTTCCGTTCGCACATTATTTGAAATTTCGCGGAAACGAACTGTGTTCCGTTGTCCGAGACGATAAGCTGTGGTGGTCCAAAACGAGCCAAACTTTCTTCGATTATAACTACCGTTTTGGTCGCAGTGATGGTCGGTATAATAAATATTTCCGGCCATTTCGAATATGGGTCAACAATGATCAAAAAATACAATCCGCTGATTGGACCGGCATAATCAATATGAATGCGCTGCCATGGACCATCAGGTATTGGCCATGACTCCAAATGGTACTTTTGTAGGCGTTTTTGCAACATTTGTGCACTGATTACATCCCCTGACCAAATCTTCAATATTTTCGTCGATTCCAGGCCAATATACATAACTGCGTGCAATGGACTTCATGCGCTCTATGCCTTTATCTGCTTTATGCAGTTGGTGTAATACTTTTCGTTGATACATACGTAGAATTACAATTCTATCCCCGAACATCAGGCAATTGCCGACAATCGATAATGATTGTGAACGTTTGAAAAATGCCTTGACATCCGCATTATTAATCGCTTCTGAACTTGGCCATTTAGAATTGACGTAATTGATAACTGATTGCAGTATTTCACATTGTCGAGTTGCCCTGATTATCATTGAATGTGTGATTGGTAAATGACTGACTGTATCTACCTGTGAATTTCGCAGATCATCCTCTAACTGAAGCGATGCTATTACGTAGTCCTCATCCTGTTTCACTTGTGCGCCAATGAGACGTGAAAGGATTTCTGCATATCCAAATTTATCCGTTGCGACGTAATCAATGTTGAAATCATACAGGAGTAATGTACACGCCCACCTTTGAAGTCTATTCGCATTGTAGACAGGAATTCCCTTCCTTGAACCGAATATTGCCAATAACGGTTTATGGTCCGTTTGTAAAACGAATTTTCGGCCATAAATCATTTGATGAAATTTAGTGACTGCAAATATCAGGGCTAATGCCTCTTTCTCGATCTGTCCATACCCTATCTCGGCCTTTGTTAGCCTTTGTTGATTTGGGTGCTTTGTTGACTGCAACATTTGAATGTCATGGGGTGGAGGCATGTGTGTGATTGTTTCCACTTTCGCTGGATCGTTCCATTTTTGTCGATTATTTGACCCAAGTACTTAATGGATTTCATAAAAAAATTACATTTTCCGATTTTGATGTTGAATCCAAAATCCTTTATACGCTGAAGTGTTTGGTAAAATCGGTTTTTATGCTTTGTTTCCATTCTACCACAGACGATCAAATGGTTCATGTACGCAGCTACCCCTTCTAGGCCTTCTACCACAGTATTCATAATTTGCTGAAACGCACCTGGGGCAGCTTTCACACCTGGTGGTAGTTAATTAAATTGGAATAATCCGCGATGTGTATTGATTGTAAGCAATTGCCGAGACTTTTCATCGACTTCTACTTGGACGAACGCATCACACAAATCTATTTGACTAAAGACTGTGCCGTTTTCTAGTTTTGAAAAAATGTCATCGGGTAGTGGCAATGGAAATTTATGAGGCTCAAGTGCGTCATTTAGACCTGTTGAATAATCTGCACAAATTCGGATCTGCCCATTGGGCGGCATTGCTCTTTTTCACACAAACTATTGGTGCGGCCCATTCGGAGAAATCCTCTGGTGTAATGATACCCATTTGTTGGAGACGATCCAGTTCATCGTTTATTTGTGTTAATGCCTTGTACGCCACTGGTTGGTTTGCTCTAAATACTGGTATTTTGTTTGGTTTGACGTGCAACGTGACTTGTGTTTTCGCTCACCGTCCGAGAGTATCTTTGAACACTTCCGGAAATAAAGAAACTAGTGTTGATATCAGCTGTTGCTTATCTGGGTTGCCGCTGCTAATGGAAGAAACGTTGCATATTGATCTTAATGGCACATCCCAGATGTTGAATTTATCAATCCAATCTATTCTGAACAGATTTAGATCGCCATCACCTGATACAAAACATTTCGACGTAATTGTATAGTCACAGAAT
This sequence comes from Nephrotoma appendiculata, assembly GCA_947310385.1. NCBI lineage: Eukaryota > Metazoa > Arthropoda > Insecta > Diptera > Tipulidae > Nephrotoma > Nephrotoma appendiculata. Next base: position 82,033,693 of record OX371225.1, read on the forward strand.
TTCATTTCACATTTTAATTCTGCTAACAATTTAAGCTGTTGCCCAGATGCATTTGTTGCTGATTGATTTGGGCTCACCAATTTCTTGCCAAGTTGATTTAGAAATAATGGTGATGTCTGATGCTGTGTCCAGTTGCATGTTGACTGAGACATTATTGATTCTCACATTGATGAATTTGCGCTTTGCTGCCATACCGCCATTTACTGAAAAAATTCCTCTTAAGTGCGGGAAGTTACGACAACCGCTATAACGCTCTTTGTGCCCCACTTGATTCAATTCTCGGCATTGGTGTTGTTTGTACGAGCATTCGGCTGTAAAATGCATGCCACCGCATTTCTAACATGGTTTACTGGGCTTACTGGGTGCTGATTGGTGTTTATCCGTGTCATGATTCGGATTGGGCTTATTTTTATATTGATTGTAGACCGGTTTCCTCTGGCCTGTCCCTGCTCTATTATGTTGACTGTCAAAATGGTTATTTGATTTTGCACCTGAGTACCTGGCGTTAACTATACTGATGACTGTTGATAAGAATGATTGTCCTGGTTTTCAATCATTTTTGTATCCTTTTTGAGGTTAATTAATTGCTGGGCTGCTGTTATTAATTTCTCCAGTGACATTGTTTTGTCTGCATCGATCCGCGACAACAATTTTGTTCGGATATCCGCGTCGCATGATGACCTCAACTCACTTGTGAAAACAAGGCATTTGAACTGATCTGCCGATAAGTTTTCCAAATTGAAAAGTTCACAGTGCCGATTTATACGGCCCGCCTATGCAACAAAATCTTCCGTACTTTTTTTCTGTTGTTGTAAACACTCGAATCGCATGTTGAACAATGATATTTTCGGACCGAAAATGTCTTTTAATTTTGTGACAGTCTCGTCAAATGTGAAATCACGAGTGTTTTTGGGCAAAATGTAACTCACATTTTTGTCATGATTCGATGTGTGTAGTTTACGCAAAAGCAATCTCGTTTTTGCTCCATCGTCCAAATTCTCGCCATCCACCTTGAATAAGTCCTCGAATCTTTCATAGCACGTGTTGAAATATTTTCCGTCCTCCAGATCGTGGTAAAATTCAACAATCTGATTTGATAGATTATGAATTTGTTGAACATCGTCGTTCTTTGTATTTTTCGCCAATTGTTTAATTATGACGTCATGCGATTTGAGCATTTCAGTGATGGAACTTAACATTTGTTTTGTATCTTCATCCATCTTGTTTTGTAATATACAAAAAATGTGCTCCGATTTTATACGTCAATTTTGTTTTATTTATTTTTATTGTTTTCCGTAATCATCGTCGCCAATTGTTGTGTTTGTTAATTAATGGTTTAGTAAACACACTTATTTATTTTCTTAATAATTATTACTTTATTTATAAGGATATTGATAATGCATAACCTCACTCGGTTACACTCAAGAACGAAGTGCCCTGACGTGGTGACCATGACACCTCATGTGAGATAACTATATACTAGGTTGCACCATGATATTGATAGTTGGTTTATTCAGGGTTGCATACAATATGAAAGCACCATATGAAACCCTACTGTCTACTGATGATACTAAAGTTCGTTGGCTTGGTCGAGCTTTATCATTGGAATGGTTTGTTCACTGTTTGGACGAAATTCGTTTATTTCTGCTAGATAAGCAAAATGTATTTTCGGAGTTAACCAATACCAATTGATTAATGCAGTTAATGCTTCTGACTGACTTCAGTATTCATTTAAATGGATTAAATCAAAAAATGCAGAGAAACGGAAAATCATTAGATTTATTATTAGCTGCAGTTACTTAAGAAATACATGGAATGTTCGTTTGGAAACTACCCACTTCTCAAATATTGCCTCAATTTAAAAAAGTTTGTGGCAGATATAGACGTGTTTGAAAAAATAGAGTCACAAGAATTATTTGTACAATTTAGCGAGGTGTTTAATACAAACACAGGAATATTTCGCAACTCGGTAAAAGACGTCAAAATAATTAAAAACTATTAAATTTATACCGAACAACCCTGACAAGGTCATTCTGATAGTAATTTTCACGATCTTGCCTTGATGTATTTTGATGAGTTGGATACTGAATTGTGCATGAATTTCAGTGTAGCCTAGTTTGGTGGCGAAAAATTTGAAAATTTAAGAACCATTATTGAAAATGGTATAAGGAACAATAATAAATCGATAAATATTGATGATGTGGTGTTGAAAGTGTGGTAAAACATACCAAACAATTTCACATCTCTAAGGAAGTTGGCAATAGCGTTATTAAGGAGTATATCTATTTAACGGATTGTTATTAAAACCATAATAAAACAAATAAAACTCTTTATTAACATTTTTTTTTTATCAAAAAAATAATAAAATGTACTCCACCCTTTTACACACGTCTGCTTTCTTTTTTTTAAGGACACTCTTTTATCTATCTCTGAAACCCTCTAGGGACAAATAATAATAATATTACAATAACAAAAACAACTCAAATTATCCCCAATAGATGGCATTACAAATCAAATAATCAAATTTCAAATTCAAGTATAAATCGTTTTTTCTTTTTTTTGCTCTACTTACTACATTCGGCCATTCCTGACTGGACAATCGACCCGATCGGTCCTGGTGGAACCAACTTCATGTTACTCGGTGAACAAACGCATTAGGCAACACCTTCGCGACTATACAAGGACCTTTATACCAGGCTATTATTTTCTGATTAACGCCCGGTTCGGTTACCTTATTCTTGAAAAAAAACAAGATCTCCCACACTATACACAAATGCAGGTTTATGACGCGAATCAAAATCAGTTTTGTTTCTCAGCTGCACCTTCCTTGTCACATCAACGAATCTAAATCACGTACCTCATTATTCAACATTTCAATGAAACGCACTATATCATCATTTGTTTTCGACTGGTTTACTCCGTACAACGCCATCGAAGGAGTTGTTTTTATTGACCTATTAAATGAATTATTAATTGCAAATTCTTCATCCTGTATTACACTATCCCAGTCACAATTATTATCTAAACCGACCAATTTAGCTATAATGGGAACTACCGTCCTAATCTGTCTTTCTGCTTGACCATTTGACTGAGCTGAATCAACCGCTGTCAACCTCACGAGTACTCGTAGACTTATGGTGAACTTAGTAAAATCATCTAGCACTACCAACAAATGACTATACTTTCGTTTAGTTTCTCTGAATGGACCTAAATGGTCTATGTGAAATGTGTGAAACGGCCTATCATATTTCTCGAAAATGTTTAATAACCCCTCCTTTCTTCCATCCTTAGGTTGAAATACGATACACTTCAGACATGAACGAATATGCCTCTCAACTTTCGTTTTGATTTTGGGAACCCAATACGTACGCAGAATGAGATCAATAGTTTTATTTGATCCAAAATGTCCAACTTCATGACATTGACGAATGACTGCGCTTTCTAAAACATTGGGTACAAACAACAATAATTTTAATTTGTATTTCCTGTACAAAATATTATCCCTTATCGTATAGTAATCATTCTCATGCGTATTTTCGACACTTTCCTTAATCCGTTTAATTTCTGGATCACTCATTTGAAATGATATCAATGTTTCGTAGAAACTGCATTCCGTAACTATCATCACACCTGGGCTTCTACTTAAAGCATCCACATGACGCATCGACATACCACTACGCTGTACCACCTCAAAATCATAGTTAGCTAAAAATAATGACCATCTCATAACCTGACTACTTGCATCTTTCTTTTCTATGGCATGCTTAAATGATAAACAATCTGTTACCAATTTAAAATGACAACCGTGTAAGTAAACGTGAAATCTCTTGATTGTATAAATAGCAGCCAATGCCTCTAGCTCAAATGAATATTTGTTGCTTTCAGCTGTCGTCGTTCGCTTACTAAAATATGACACAGGGTACAAATTACCATCAAGATGCCGCTGTAGTAATATAGCACCGAAACCTATCTTACTAGCGTCTGTATAAAGTTTTACCTCAAGCTTCGAATCAAATAAACGCAATATTGGTTTTGAAACCAGTCTATCCTGTAAATCATTGAATGAACGATTCTCTAGCTCGCTAAACTTAAAAACAGCATCCTTCTTTAACAAGTTCAACAACCGTTTAGCAACGACACTAAAATTAGGAATAAATTTTCTGAAATAGCTAGTAAGGTCTACGAACCTTGAAACCTCGTGAACATTTCTAGGAAACGGATATTCTTTAATAGTCCGCACATGACAAACTGATGGTGCTATTCCAAACTTTGAGACACTGTATCCTAAATACTCAATCAGGGACTAAAAAAGAACACTTATCTGCTCTGAACCTCAAACAGTTATCATACATCAACTCTAATACTCTAATCAGTACCTCCTTATGATCATCAACACTATTAGTAGCAATGAGTATATCGTCAATATACATTACCACCACCCCTTGCCGGATTAACGGACGAAATATCTCTGAGATAAAGCGTTGAAACACTGAAAAACAGATTTCTCATTTAATGCGTCCATATACAATCGTCAATTCGAGGAAGAGGAAATCTGTCCCTAACCGTGACTTTATTTAAATTTCTTTAATCTACACAAATTCTCTTCTCTCCGTTCTTCTTATTAACCAAGACTATTCTACTTTCAAAACTAATATGACTTTCCCTAATGATGCCTTCCTTTAACATTTCATCAACCATTTTATGAACTAATGCACGATCTTTATAAGACAAACGTGTTGGCGAACAATAGAAACTAGTAGGACAAGTTAAACTAATTTTCATCTCGTGACGAATACGAGGAATTTTATTTTCCGGATTCGTTGAACAACAATACTCTATCTGCTCTCAGGGTTATCGATTTCACTATGAGGCATTGTCTCACTCGAACTGTGCAACTGATAAATTTTCACCTGATTATCCTCACTCGACCGATCCGATTGAATTTCAAATTTAAACTCACCCGCGTTCATTCCACCGGACAACACAAAGCCGGCTCCCGGAAATCCCCGTAATAATACGCTGTAATCGTTTGGTTTGGCAAACGCTTTTTGCGAGTCATTCTCATTGAAACATCGAATTCATCGTTTTGATAAGAGAATACTTTTCGTAGCTCATTCTTCATATCAGTCCATGATTGTATATTTGGATTTATCATAACCAAATTTCGCGCTGAACCTTTCATTTTAACTTTTGCCATAAAATACATATCAGATTCACCCCAACTGTACATTCATGCACATGTTTCTATTTCGTTTATCAACGCATCGTCAGTGTAGCTTGAACCCTCAGGGTTATACTCCTGAATAAGGGTAGCAAACTCTGAAGGATAAATCCTTGTATTAAACTGACTGATGTGGTTCGACTGAGCCGCTAGAAAGTATGATGCTGCTACTTTTGGGTGGTTTCGTTGAATTCTCGAATCAATAAAGTCATTTTAACCGTGTGGATGTATGGCTGATCGGGACCTCCGATTGGTGAAATAATTAAACTGATTATTGACGGCACCATGCTCGAATTCTGACCCATGTAATCTTTCCATAGAATTAGCAAAATCATCCGGTAATGATTCGTTTTCAAATCGACTAACATTCGATATTCTTTCTAATTCTATCTGTGCTTTTTCTATAGCATTTTACAATTTTAAAATATTTACTCTCAACATGTCGCGAGTTGACTTAACCTCACTGTTCACGGACATTTTCCACACCCGAAAAATTAATTAATTTATATTCTATCTTGTATCTATCCCACTTCTGACATGTAGAAGTATATCTATTTAACCGCTGGTTGTTGATGGAATACTTTATTGGTCATCCGTTGTTGAGGGGACCTTGTAACGTGGCCGAGCCATCTGACTCGATTGGATTTGATGAATCCGATAATATCCCAACCTCCAAGAATTTGCTTTATCTCGTGGTTCATGCGAATCCGATATTCATTGTTCGCGACTTTAACTGGACCAAAGATTGAACGAATGACCTTCCTTTCAAAAGTAGATAACAATCTACAATCGTTAGTGGTCATGGTCCAGCTCTCGCTTCCGAAAGCTAGCATAGGTCTTATGAGTGCTTTATAAAGTGCGAGCTTGCACGACTGCGATAGATGTCTAGATCGCAATAATTTTGATAGGGCGTAGAAAACTCGTTGTGCGGCAGCGATTCGGGCTTTTATTTCTGCCTGCATGTCATTTGATGATGTTATAAGTGACCCGAGGTATTTGAAGTTTTCAACGCCATCAAAGTTATGGTCGCCAATTCCGAGATTTTTTGTTGTGTGATAAGGACGATGGAAAAATTATAGATGACGCCAAAACATCGTCCTAATCACACAAAGACCGCAATTATATTTAAGCAAAATATTTAAACACAAAAATATACCCCAAATAAAAGACCACAATAAAACCAAAATAGAACATCTAAAGAAAAGGTATAGATCGCAACAAAACCTAAATTAAATTTAAGCAAAATATGTTTTATACATAGAAAAAAGATCTTTAGAAAATAAGCCGAATGGGAGGCAACGCCTTCAACAAAACAGTATATAAGCTCAAAAAATTTCAATATTAATTCATTCGTTTATATATTCTTCTACAATTCTGTCATTAATTCATTTATTTCATTCTTTCACAATCTTGTATCTTAGTAGTAGTCAAAAAAATTAATTCTGTTATTATTAAATTTTAAATTTAAAAAATAAAAATAAAAATATATTAAAAATTAATTAAACCTTTAATAGTTAATACGAGGATTTTTACATAAAGGGTAAGTATATTATTTAAATACGACTTTACACTCACCGGACTAGACCTTTAAGTTCGTATACCCAAGCCAAGGGTAGTGAGTTGAAGTAAACATAACCACAACCTACATAACTCTTACTATAAAGGTGTTAAATCACCATAAGCTCAACGGGAAACGGACACTGACCACAATCAATAGAATAATTTTTATACCAGTCATTTTCATGGCTATTGACCTTTTGACATTATTCCTCCTTAAACATTCAATTTAATAAACATAAATATAAAGCTTTAATAAAACATTCAAAATATAATAAAATAAATATAACATAAACATAAATTATAAAACATTTTCATGGAGATGTTCCTGGGTGTTGATACAAATTTAGTTTTACCAAACAGTAGGTTACCTTCAAACCAAGTCGTCTTGCCCACCGATCGAGCGGTACAAAACTGTCTTTGATATCGCTAGCTCTTCGGCCAAAAAGCACGATATCATCTGCATATCCAAGATTTTGGCCTGACTTATTAAATATACAGCGCGAAGTTGCGATGTTGCTTTTCCTCTCTAACGTAAAAAAAGTTATCCCAGACTTTCATCCCATAAAAATCAAATATACGCTTGAGGCAATACTAACTAAACTATCATGATATTATGTTATATATATTATTCTATCACGACATAACAAAAGAAGTTTAAAATAAACCAAAATATTTGAATAAAATAATTTCGGCAAAAGTTTGTTGGTCTAAGTGACGTAATTAAATATCCCTTTTTCAAACAAAAAAAAAAAAAAAAAAATTACCTCTATTTAAGACCAAACCAAACAAATGTGTGAGTAAAAAAACATAGTATGTAATGGCGTTTTTGATAAAAAATTTCGCTTGATTTGAAGTATAACCCACACAATTGTGTGTCTAGTTACAGTGTATTTTTTGGACGAAAATAAGTATGAGAGGAATGCACAAACGTGTATGTTGGTTCAAAAAACATACAAAAATAAATTTTTGACATAGTACTTTTTCCGTACCCACAAAATTGTGTAACCGGGTAGCGAAAGGGATATAAAGTTCCGAAAATCAATAAATTACTCAATATTTTAATACTCAATCGCTTCCACAGCCCGTTCTATAAAAGTGTCGGATTAGGACGAGTGTTTTTTTAGATGCGGCACACTAACATCTTCATACAGGATAAGTTTCATGGAACTTCTATGCGTCCAAGCTGCGCAATTAAATTTTAAATTCTCAAAATCATTAAATTACTCAATATTTTAATACTCAATCGCTTCCACAGCCTGTTCTATAAATGTGTCGGATTAGGAAGAGTGTTTTTTAGATGCGGCATACTAACATCTTTATACAGGATAAGTTTCATGGAACTTCTATGCGTCCAAGCTGCGCAATTAAATTTTAAATTCTCAAAATCATTAAATTACTCAATATTTTAATACTCAATCGCTTCCACAGCCCGTTCTATAAAAGTGTCGGATTAGGACGAGTGTTTTTTAGATGCGGCATACTAACATCTTTATACAGGATAAGTTTCATGTAACTTCTATGCGTCCAAGCTTCGCAATTAAATTTTAAATTCTCAAAATCATTAAATTACTCAATATTTTAATACTCAATCGCTTCCACAACCCGTTCTATAAAAGTGTCGGATTAGGACGAGTGTTTTTTAGATGCGTCATACTAACATCTTTATACAGGATAAGTTTCATGGAACTTCTATGCGTCCAAGCTGCGCAATTAAATTTTAAATTCTCAAAATCATTAAATTACTCAATATTTTAATACTCAATCGCTTCCACAGCCCGTTCTATAAAAGTGTCGGATTAGGACTAGTGTTTTTTAGATGCGTCATACTAACATCTTTATACAGGATAAGTTTCATGGAACTTCTATGCGTCCAAGCTGCGCAATTAAATTTTAAATTCTCAAAATCATTAAATTACTCAATATTTTAATACTCAATCGCTTCTACAGCCCGTTCTATAAAAGTGTCGGATTAGAACGAGTGTTTTTTAGATGCGGCATACTAACATCTTTATACAGGATAAGTTTCATGGAACTTCTATGCGTCCAAGCTGCGCAATTAAATTTCAAATTCTCAAAATCATTAAATTACTCAATATTTTAATACTCAATCGCTTCCACAACCCGTTCTATAAAAGTGTCGGATTAGGACGAGTGTTTTTAGATGCGGCATACTAACATCTTTATACAGGATAAGTTTCATGGAACTTCTATTCGTCCAAGCTGCGCAATTAAATTTTAAATTCTCAAAATCATTAAATTACTCAATATTTTAATACTCAATCGCTTCCACAGCCCGTTCTATAAAAGTGTCGGATTAGATTGAGTGTTTTTTAGATGCGGCATACTAACATCTTTATACAGGATAAGTTTCATGGAACTTCTATGCGTCCAAGCTGCGCAATTAAATTTTAAATTCTCAAAATCATTAAATTACTCAATATTTTAATACTCAATCGCTTCCACAGCCCGTTCTATAAAAGTGTCGGATTAGGACTAGTGTTTTTTAGATGCGTCATACTAACATCTTTATACATGATAAGTTTCATGGAACTTCTATGCGTCCAAGCTGCGCAATTCAATTTGAAATTCTCAAAATCATTAAATTACTCAATATTTTAATACTCAATCGCTTCCACAGCCCGTTCTATAAAAGTGTCGGATTAGGACGAGTGTTTTTTAGATGCGGCATACTAACCTCTCTATACAGGATAAGTTTCATGGAACTTCTATGCGTCCAAGCTGTGCAATTAAATTTTAAATTCTCAAAATCATTAAATTACTCAATATTTTAATACTCAATCGCTTCCACAGCCCGTTCTATAAAAGTGTCGGAATAGGACGAGTGTTTTTAGATGCGGCACACTATGGTCTTCATTTAGAATAAGTTTTATAAAACTTCTATGCGTCCAAGCTGCAAAAATCCTTAGCTATCTATTCTAGGTCATTTTCACATCCCAATCTTACGTGTGCAAGTAGACGCTCGGCTCTAAAGTTGGTGGTATTAAAATATACTTAAGTTCTTTTGAAATTATTCGCCATTTTGGATATATGTAGTTTACTCATATCTTCTTTTATGACAAAAGTTTCACTCATTTATAATTCGTCATTCCGTTTGCATCAATTTTAGGAGATAAATATCGATAAGCTTGCTATGGAATTGATTAACTCGTCATTGAGTGAACATTCTGTGAGTCATTCAACAGTAAAAAAGTAGTTTGTAAAACTTTGTGATGGCAATTTTGGTCTTGAGGACGATCCACGTCCAGGTGCAGTTAAACAATTTGAAGACGAATAACTTAAAGTTTTACTGGATAAAAACCCGCATCAAACTCAAAAAGAGCTTGCAGATCACTAAGGAGCTAGTAGTTACTCACCAAGCAATATCACTTCGATTGCATGCAATGGTAGGAAAATACAGAAGGCAGGAAAGTATCTTGCTCATCAAATGACAAAAGAAACAATCATTACGGGTGAAGACTAGTGGATTTTATACGGTAATCCTAAACGCAGAAAACAATGGGTTGATCCAGGCCACCCATCAACATCAGTTACAAAAATGAAAATTCATGAGGAAAAAATATTACTCTGTGTCTGGTGGGATTGGAAATGAGTCATTTACTAGGAGCTTCTGCAAACTCGTCAAAATGTTACTTGCTGTAAAAGCGAATGAGTATTAAAATATTGAGAAATTTAATGATTTTGAGAATTTAAAATTCAATTGTGCAGCTTGGACGCATAGAAGTTCCACGAAACTTATTCTGTATAAAGATGTTAGTATGCCGCATCTAAAAAACACTCGTCCTAATCCGACACTTTTATAGAACGGGTTGTGGAAGCGATTGAGTATTAAAATATTGAGTAATTTAATGATTTTGAGAATTTAAAATTTAATTGCGCAGCTTGGACGCATAGAAGTTCCATGAAACTTATCCTGTATAAAGATGTTAGTATGCCGCATCTAAAAAACACTCGTCCTAATCCGACACTTTTATAGAACGGGTTGTGGAAGCGATTGAGTATTAAAATATTGAGTAATTTAATGATTTTGAGAATTTAAAATTGAATTGCGCAGCTTGAACGCATAGAAGTTTCACGAAACTTATCCTGTATGAAGATGTTAGTATGCCGCATCTAAAAACTACTCGTTCTAATCCGACACTTTTATAGAACGGGTTGTGGAAGCGATTGAGTATTAAAATATTGAGTAATTTAATGATTTTGAGAATTTAAAATTTAATTGCGCAGCTTGGACGCATAGAAGTTCCATGAAACTTATCCTGTATGAAGATGTTAGTGTGCCGCATCTAAAAAAACACTCGTCCTAATCCGACACTTTTATAGAACGGGCTGTGGAAGCGATTGAGTATTAAAATATTGAGTAATTTATTGATTTTGAGAATTTAAAATTTAATTGCGCAGCTTGAACGCATAGAAGTTCCACGAAACTTATCCTTTATAAAGATGTTAGTATGCCGCATCTAAAAACTACTCGTCCTAATCCGACACTTTTATAGAAAAGGCTGTGGAAGCGATTGAGTATTAAAATATTGAGTAATTTAATGATTTTGAGAATTTAAAATTTAATTGCGCAGCTCGAACGCATAGAAGTTCCACGAAACTTACCCTTTATAAAGATGTTAGTATGCCGCATCTAAAAACTATTCGTCCTAATCCGACACTTTTATAGAACGGGTTGTGGAAGCGATTGAGTATTAAAATATTGAGTAATTTAATGATTTTGAGAATTTAAAATTGAATTGCGCAGCTTGGACGCATAGAAGTTACATGAAACTTATCCTGTATGAAGATGTTAGTGTGCCGCATCTAAAAAAACACTCGTCCTAATCCGACACTTTTATAGAACGGGCTGTGGAAGCGATTGAGTATTAAAATATTGAGTAATTTATTGATTTTGAGAATTTAAAATTTAATTGCGCAGCTTGAACGCATAGAAGTTCCACGAAACTTATCCTTTATAAAGATGTTAGTATGCCGCATCTAAAAACACTCGTCCTAATCCGACACTTTTATAGAACGGGCTGTGGAAGCGATTGAGTATTAAAATATTGAGTAATTTAATGATTTTGAGAATTTAAAATTTAATTGCGCAGCTTGGACGCATAGAAGTTCCATGAAACTTATCCTGTATAAAGATGTTAGTATGCCACATCTAAAAAACACTCGTCCTAATCCGACACTTTTATAGAACGGGCTGTGGAAGCGATTGAGTATTAAAATATTGAGTAATTTAATGATTTTGAGAATTTAAAATTTAATTGCGCAGCTTGGACGCATAGAAGTTCCATGAAACTTATCCTGTATAAAGATGTTAGTATGCCACATCTAAAAAACACTAGTCCTAATCCGACACTTTTATAGAACGGGCTGTGGAAGCGATTGAGTATTAAAATATTGAGTAATTTAATGATTTTGAGAATTTAAAATTTAATTGCGCAGCTTGAACGCATAGAAGTTCCACGAAACTTATCCTTTATAAAGATGTTAGTATGCCGCATCTAAAAACACTCGTCCTAATCCGACACTTTTATAGAACGGGCTGTGGAAGCGATTGAGTATTAAAATATTGAGTAATTTAATGATTTTGAGAATTTAAAATTTAATTGCGCAGCTTGGACGCATAGAAGTTCCATGAAACTTATCCTGTATAAAGATGTTAGTATGCCACATCTAAAAAACACTCGTCCTAATCCGACACTTTTATAGAACGGGCTGTGGAAGCGATTGAGTATTAAAATATTGAGTAATTTAATGATTTTGAGAATTTAAAATTTAATTGCGCAGCTTGGACGCATAGAAGTTCCATGAAACTTATCCTGTATAAAGATGTTAGTATGCCACATCTAAAAAACACTAGTCCTAATCCGACACTTTTATAGAACGGGCTGTGGAAGCGATTGAGTATTAAAATATTGAGTAATTTAATGATTTTGAGATTTTAAAATTTAATTGCGCAGCTTGAACGCATAGAAGTTCCACGAAACTTATCCTTTATAAAGATGTTAGTATGCCGCATCTAAAAACTACTCGTCCCAATCCGACACTTTTATAGAACGGGCTGTGGAAGCGATTGAGTATTAAAATATTGAGTAATTTAAAGATTTTGAGAATTTAAAATTTAATTGCGCAGCTTGAACGCATAGAAGTTCCATGAAACTTATCCTGTATAAAGATGTTAGTATGCCACATCTAAAAAACACTCGTCCTAATCCGACACTTTTATAGAACGGGCTGTGGAAGCGATTGAGTATTAAAATATTGAGTAATTTAATGATTTTGAGAATTTAAAATTTAATTGCGCAGCTTGGACGCAAAGAAGTTCCATGAAACTTATCCTGTATAAAGATGTTAGTGTGCCGCATCTACAGACTTTCGTGCTTATCCGACACTTTTATAGAACGGGCGGTGGGATCGATTTAGCAGTTAGTTTGGTTTTAGTTTTATGAAACTTATCCTGTATGACGATGTTAATGTGCCACATCTAAAAAGCATTCGTCTTAATCCGACACTTTTATAGAGTGGGATGTTCAAGTAGATATGTAGAATTAGTTCGTTATATTTAATAATTTTTTTATTGAATTCTATGATTTCTGTCGTCCCATTAATATAATGTTAGTACATTAGTTATTATATGGTTGCTATAGTTTTTACACAATGGGTGTAATTTTCGGGCTGATAGTGATCGGATAGTGAACTTTCGCTGTAGTGATAGCTCGCCTAACTTTATTTTCTGGGATGATAGTTTTCTCTCATTAAAATTTTTCCTGGGATGAAATATTCTGGGATGGTAAAATTTCTGGGCTGATAGTAATATCCTGGGATGGAAAACTGTCGTGATAGTTTAGTGTTGCCATCGTCGTTTTACGGGATGAATCCTGGGCTAACTTTATATACATTCCTCTCTACGTACTCAAACGCCAAATTGAACAGCACAGGCGCGAGTGCATCTCCCTGTCGAACACCAGATGTTATTTCAAAGGAGTCTGACACAGTTCCTTCAATTACGATTCTACATACAGACCCAGACGTTGTTAATTTGCACAGAGAAACGAGTTTCTCTAGAATTCCTAGGCATATGTGCGCGGCCTAAGGGTTATCGCGGTTTATACTGTCATATGCCTGTCGAAAGTCTATATATAATTGATGAATGGTTATGTTGTACTTTCAACATTTTTCTAAGATCAATCTCAAGGTGAAACACTGGTCAGTGGTCGATGTCTCTCTCTCTCTCTCTCTCTAGCTTCACATCCCATGAAGGGATTTTGCCGCCCGCACTATGGTCCTCCAGCCGGCTCGGTCCATCGCTCTCGTCCTCCAATTTCGACATCCTAGTGCCTGTAGATCTTGTTCGACGTCGTCACGAGAGCGCAGTCGGGGTCTTCCTCTACGACGCACACCGGCTGGTTGTTGACGGAACACTTTATTGGTCATTCGTTGTTGTGGGGACCTTGCAACGTGGCCGAGCCATCTTACTCGATTGGATTTGATGAATCCGATAATATTGCAACCTCCAAGAATTTGCTTTATCTCGTGGTTCATGCGAATCCAATATTCATTGTTCGCGACTTTAATTGGACCAAAGGTGGAGCGGTCCTTTCGAAAATTGATAACAATCTACAATCATTAGTGGTCATGGTCCAGCTCTCGCTTCCGAAAGCCAGCACAGGTCTTATGAGTGCTTTATAAAGTGCGAGCTTGCACGACTGCAATAGATCTCTAGATCGCAATAATTTTGATTGGGCGTAGAAAACTCGATGTGCGGCAGCTATTCGGGCTTTTATATCTGCCTGCATGTCATTTGATGATGTTATAACTGACCCGAGGTATTTGAAGTTTTTAACGCGATCAAAGTTATGGTCGCCAATTCCGAGATTTGCCATGGAGATGTTCCTGGGTGTTGATACAAATTTGGTTTTGCTACTGTTCACCTTCAAACCAAGTCTTCTTGCCCATCGATCGACCGGCACGAAACTGTCTTTGATATCGCTAGGTCTTCGGCCAAGAAGCACGATATCATCTGCATATCCAAGAATTTGGCCTGTTTTATTAAATATGCAGCGCGAAGTTTCGATGTTGCTTTTCCTCTCTACGTACTCAAGCGCCAAATTGAGCAGCACAGGCGTGAGTGCATCTCCCTGTCGAACACCAGATGTTATTTCAAAGGGGTCTGACACAGTTCCTTCGATTACAATTCTACATACAGACCCAGACGTTGTTAATTTGCACAGAGAAACGAGTTTCTCTAGAATTCCTAGGCATATGTGCGCGGACCAAAGGTTATCGCGGTTTACACTGTCATATGCCTAACGGAAGTTTATATGTAATTGATGTTTGGTTATGTTGTACTTCCAACATTTTTCCAAGATCATCCTCATGGTGAGACACTGGTCAGTGGTCGATCGGTTGGGACGAAAACCACACTGATAATCGCCAATGATGTTTTCGGCGAAAGGGATGAGTCTGGCAAGTACAACATTAGCCAACACTTTGTAAGCAGTGTTCAATAGAGCTATACCACGATAGTTTTCACATTTAAGACGGTCGCCTTTTTTATGCAACGGACATATGAGCGCGGTCTTCCAATTCTCCGGCAACTCTTCTTGGTCCCAAATACATACGATGAGATCGTGTAGACTTGTTGCAAGAGTAGCGCCTCCGAGTTTTATTAATTCTGCGGGGATTCCATCGAGACCGGGTGCCTTGCCGTTCTTCAATCGACTAATAGCTGCGTCTACTTCCTCTACTGTGGGATATTCGACGAAGACCTCATCACCTGGCGGAGCTATTGCACTAATGGGGGTCACGTCGTCATTCCGATTTAGTAGATTTTGAAAGTAGGTTTGCCATACTGAGAGAACATCAGCCACGTTTGTTCTCAATTCTCCATTTCCGTCTTTCATGGCTGTACTTCTTGGGTGGAAGTCTTTAGTGAGATTCCTGGCATTAGCAAACAGTCTCTTGAAATTCCTACTTCCGCTTGGAAGCTGATGTTTTCGATGCATAATCTCATATGATCGCGTTTCTTTTGACGAAGGTATTTAGTCGTGGCTTTCTTGGCGCGGAGGTATTCTGCATGTGTGCTTCTAGTGTTGCGAGCCAACCATTTTTCACGAAGTTTTTGTTTATTTGCTACGATCAGGCGACATTGATCATCGAACCAATCATTGCGGGGTCTCGGAGGTCTTCTTCCGATAGTGATTTGCGCCGCGGTGGTTATGGCTGACTGTATAGTGTGCCACTGCTCCTGGATGTTAGAAGTAGTTTCTTCGTTGTTGCTGGGCCGCTCTAGATAGTTAGTGACCGCTGATTGGTAAGCAGTGACGTTTTGTCTTTTGGAGCATCAACATTCCATCGAACGGTTTTTTGTGCTTGTCTATTGAACGTAGATGACAGTTTGTACTTATATTTAAATACGACAACCACATGATCGCTGTCCATGTCTACACCCCTGTAGGATCTAACGTCAGATATGCTGGTGGAGTGTCTCTTAGACACTGACACATAGATTGATTTGGTTGTCCGTTCTTCCATCATTCGATCTCCACGTTACTTTGTGGATTTTCTTATGTGGGAAAACGTACTTGATACAACTAAGTTGTACGTTATTGCTAGGTCGGTGACGCGTTGGCCGTTGTTATTACTAGTTAGGTGCAGGCAGTTGGGACCGATGTGCGATGTATTTTCTGCATTACTACCTATTTTTTCATTAAAGTCGCCCACGATACTTTTAATGTCGTGGTGCGGTATGTTATTGATGACATCCTCCAGTTCGACAAAGAATAAATCTTTGATTTCATCTGATTTATTTTCGGTAGGTGCATGTACATTAACGATCGTGATGTTAAATTTCTTAGTGCTATGTCTGACCGTGCATATCCGCATGTTGATAGGGTGGAAATCGATGATATGATGCTTCACGCGCCGATGGATTAGGAAGCCAACTCCAAATTCTCTTCCGTACTGATGGCCGCTATAATGAAGAGCGTAACCATTGGTGGTGTCATGGATCCCACTCCCAGACCATCTAAGCTCTTGTAATGCGAGTACGTCTAATGTGTAATTCTTTGCTTGGTTCGAAATGTTCTGTAGATATCCAGGTCTTAAATGGCTAAGCACGTTACATGTTCCCATTTTTAAAGCGTCGTCCGTGTACAATTTCCGAGGTCGAGTTTGTAATGAATCCTATATGGTAATCCGAGGCCTTTGATTAGGGTTCATAACTTGAATATTTTTATAAGGGAAGGTTGTTGGCCTGCCACTCAACCCGCTTGTTACGTGTGTGGGTCACGTACTGGTGACAATCTTAAGGCATCCAGTCCTACCTTGAAACACATTTATATAGCGAGCCGCTTGATATAAGACAGATGCCCGCTTCAGCCGCTCCTAACCTGGAGAACAGACGCTGGTTTGGTATTGGTTTTAGGGCGTCAATAACCCGCCCTGACATGTAGTGTCTATGACTATAAACATGATTACCCCTGCTCCTCTCAACTACACCGCCTGATTCATTTAGCGTGACCCAGGGAGCACCGGTAAGGAGGTATGAATCTCGGACTTTGCCTCCGAACTTATTAAAACCATTATAAAACAAATAAAAATCTTTACTAACAACTTTATTTTTATCAAAAAAAAATAATAAAATGTACTCCACCCTTTTACACACGTCTGTTTTCTTTTTTTAAGGTTACTTTTTTATCTATCTCTGAATCCCTTTAGGGACAAATAATAATAATATTACAATAACAAATACAACTCAAATTATCACCAATAGATGGCATTACAAAGGTTTCAGTGGTTTCAGTGGTTGACACTTAGGCCATTTTTGGCCCATTGTGATACCACGCATTCACGCTACATCATTAACCCATTCACCTATTCAGCTACTCACACAACTACAGTATACCCACCTGCACATTGCAAGCTACATGTCAACCTGTCGTAATCGATGATGAAAATTCGATTTGCATCTAGCCTCTGATGGGATTCAAACCCAGTACCTCCAGGTCCAAGTGTGGAAGCTTTGCACCACTTGTCCGGTGGGACCACTTGTCCTTGGCATTACAAATCAAATAATCAAATTTCAAATTCAAGTGTATCGTTTTTTTCTTTTTTTTTCTCTACTTAGTACAGTTATTATCTGTGTTTCTATTTACTTATTATTGCGAATTCCTATTTTCACAAATGAACGTCGTTTTAACTAAAACAAGGAATAGAACTACCAGAAACAATTCTGGAGCATGTGTTGCAATAAAAGTAACAAAATATACTCCAAACGTAGACCACTTAACATCCAAATATGTACATATGTATAGACAAAAAAAATATACCGCTGGACCAAATACTTAAATATTTTACTGATGAATCCCATTCTCACTTTCTATTGCAACGATATATTTTCCACAATTTAAAATTTAATTACAGATTCATTTATAAGTTTATAGATTTAAATTTTGGTTCCTATTAATTTTATTTTAAGTGATTCTTGGTGCATAATTTTATAGTTAGGACAGTTACGAAATAACACATTTATGCTCAAAACAGATGGGCAGAATTTCTGCTAGCAGCGCTGCCAGCAGAATTTCAGGTGAAACACATGGACAGATTTTTTTGACAAGCAGAATTTTTTTTTATTTCTATTTTGATTTGTCAAAGTGTTTAGTTGCGTTTTGTAAGAGATTTTTTTTTTTAAATGAATTCATTAATTAAATTTGATTATTTTAATGAAATGCTAATGATTTATCTGTGCTACTGTGCATACTTAAACGTTGTAAAGTTGTGTGAGAAGCATAAAAATAAAAATAGGCGAATGTGGACCCGGTTAATTTTTACGGAGAATGAAAGGGAGCTACACGGCTTTTTTTCTAAAATTTTTCTTGTGGTTAAAGAAAAAGATGATGAACAGTTTCGAAAAGCGACGCGTATGGGCATACCACAATTTGAAATTTAAAATAATTTGTTAAACCCATACTTAAAAAAAGAAAATGTGGTTCGAAATTCGATTGATCCAGAATGACGATTGGTGATAACATTAGTGTAAGTATATATTTTTAAAATAAACATTTAGTGATGTAAAACATTGTGTAGTCAATTATAAATATGTGTATTTAATTTCAGATATTTGGCACACGGTGCAGCCTGGCAGATGTTGGCGTGGTCGTTTAGAATAGGTGTATCAACCATCCGTGAAATTATACTTGAAGTGTGTAACGTAATTTAGGAGCAATTGCGCGACATTTACTTGTCACCTCGTCACCTTCTACAGAGCAGGAGTGGCAAAAAACAGCAGAAGATTTTTATAGAAGCACAAAAATGCCAAATGTAGTTGGAGCAATCGACGGCAAACATATTGCTATCAAATGCCCACCACACAGTGGATCGTTGTATTACAACTATAAAAATACAACAGTATCGTACTAATGGCTGTTTGCGACAGCAATTATTTGTTTTCGGCTGTGGATATCGGAGCATATGGCAGCCAAAGTGGTGGTGGAATTCTGTAAAAAAGTGCATTTGGCGAACAGATTTTAAATGGCAATATGTATTAATATTCCAAAAACTATGATATTGCCAAATACCAATGAGGAATTCCCGTGCTATTTCATCGAGGATGCAGCTTTCCCATTACGTAAAAATTTTATGCGACCATATCATGGGCGGCTTCTTTCAAAGGACAAGGAAGTTTTTAATAAAAAATTATCCTCAGCTAGAGTTAGAATAGAAAACACGTTTGGCATTTTGACTGCGAAATTTCGCGTTCTTACAAATTCGCTAAACGTGTTTCCAGAGAACGCCGAGAAAATTGTTCGAGCAACAGTAGTGCTACATAATTTCATCAAGCTGCACGATTCCTCGAACTATATTCCTAATAACTTTGTCGACCATTTCAATAATGAAGGGGATCTAGTAGAAGGCAGTTGGCGACAAAAAGTCAACCCTTTGCCTCAATACAGATTTGCAACGCGATTTAACTCAACAAGGGATGCATTTTCAATGAGAGATGATTTAAAAGATTATCTTAATAATGTACCTAATTCACAAAATATGTAAATAAAACATTTTGGTTTTAATAAAAACAGTTTAATTATATTTTATTTAATCATTTCGGTATAAATTTTGTGTCACTACACTAAGCACCTCCATCTGTAACTGTGCAAATATCATTGGAGATATATTTGCCATGTCCACTTGGGCAGCGATCCCTTTAAAAAAAATTTGAGCTGGCGATTCCGGCGGCTGTGGAACTGTAAATGTGGTCTTAGCTAATGATATCATTTCGACCATTTCCTTTGTGGCCGACTCTAATGCAGAGTCTACTTTACTACATTTTTTTGAACTCGGCGTTCTAGACGTGGGCGTTCTAGACGTGGGTGTTCTAGACGTGGACGTTCCTACTGAAGATTCACTAGTTTGGGTGTCCCTGTAACTTAAGAATTCAAAGTCTTCGAAAAAATCTTCCTCTCCATCGTCAGTCTTGGGATAATTACCCACGGTTCTATAAATATAGCATGAGGGATAAAAGGTTAAATCAAATATTTTGGAATAATTTTTTTTTAGGTTTTACCTTTCATTTACACTGTCCACATCCTTAAGGAACATCAAATGTTGCAGCCACTTCCACTCCTTTTTGGGGCTGGTTGCTTCACTTCCTGATGCTCCAGTTGCCTTTTTAATTTCTCGATGAAATTTGTCCCTCAAAGTTTTCCAACGCTGTTTCACCTTTTCAACTAAAAATAAAAAAAAAATGTTATTTATATGTAATACATATTTATAAGGATTTATCGTTTAGGATTTAAATTCGATTTATCAGAAAACAGCAATAAAAGTTGATTAAAATCAAAAAATGACATGGTATTGTTGTTGTTTTTTACCGCTCTTCTTTCGAAATAAAACTAAAAATACTAAAACTACTTACGTGGAATTTTTAGTTGTACAGCCACTTTGTTAAATAATTTATCACGACAATACACATTTTTATATTTGGCATTTTTCTTGTCGTATATGTATATTTGGCATCTTTTTGTCGTACATTTATGTTTCCGCACAAACTCTATCACTTTTCCCTCCATTTTTAGAAATGTGATAAATTTTTGACATTTCAACAAAAAAAAGCAAAAATAAAGAAAATAATAGCATGAACATAGTTGCGATTCTTATTTTTTTTTATGTTGTCAGCCGGTTCTGAGGCAGAAAAATTAGAAATAGAGCCACAAATCAGAATTCTGCTCGCAAAGCAGAATCCATGTATTTCATTCCATATAAACGTGTGTATTCTAATTATTCTGCTAGCAGAATTCTGCCCATCTGTTTTGAGCTTTATGAATTTAAATAAAATTAAATTTATTTTATTTTATGTTATTATGAAATTGCTTGGCACAAAATGTTTTTTTGGCACGCTAAAGTAGAAGTACTTGCGAACCCTGGTATATACGCAAATCGGTGTTTAAAAAAATTAACATTTTAGGTTTCAAAATATTTATTTATATATTTTTCCTTGTGTTTGGTAAATTCATATTATTCATAAATTTTTCGTTGGTTTCTAAAAATATCAGCAGAAAGTTACTTTTTGTGATAGTGCTGCCTCTAGTGATGAATAGAAAAATCACGTTATTTCTGCTAGCTTATGTAGCATCTGGTATAGTCATCTGCTTATTATAGTTTTTGTTTTCCTATTTTCTAAAAATTTGTTTCTGTTAAACTTATTATTTTACTAATAACCACCTAATTTGATTTCAAGAAACCAAATTAAAGCTAAATTAAATTTTAACACTAATATCGTAATTACTTTAAACTCCTATACGTATACGCATACGTATACGTACACGTACTTTATTTTCTGGGAAAACTTTGGTAACACATTGTTCTAAAAACAAAAAATCGTCTTTGTTACATTTTCCTTGGTCGGAAGAACACATATTGCTGTTGTTGTTTGCTTGGTTTGTTTGTTTGTTGTGTGTTATTTATATAAATTTTGTTGGTTTAGTTGCGGTTATCGTATATGGTTAGGGTTGAACACATCTCAAATGTATGATGTTTCTCACACATATATAAAACTCCTTTATACATGTGTTAACATTAATTTTTGCTGGTGTTGGGATTGTTTGTATTTATTTACCTTATACGAAAACATCAAAAAATTATTAACAATTTTACTT
Source organism: Nephrotoma appendiculata (assembly GCA_947310385.1). Taxonomy (NCBI): domain Eukaryota; kingdom Metazoa; phylum Arthropoda; class Insecta; order Diptera; family Tipulidae; genus Nephrotoma; species Nephrotoma appendiculata. Next base: position 82,055,644 of record OX371225.1, read on the forward strand.
CCTTCTGTACGTGTATAACATGAAATGTCCGAAAGGGGTTTATTTTATGAAGGTGCCAAGCCCCAAACCATTTACATCAATTCGTTTACTTGTATTTTGTAATTAAATTCAGCAAAGGTTGAATTATATAACGAGATTTAAGTGATAAAATTTTGCACAATATTCTAATTGGTATCAAATTTGCCTTTTAACCATACCAACCGTAATTAATTTGAGGGAACCTAATTTCCTTGACAAATCTTTGAGCCGAATAAAATTTTAGATTTCAAAAAATATTTTGTAAATTATTATAACCAAACAAAACAATTTAAAAGTTTCACCTTTCTTTAGCCCCAGGTGGGTTAAAAATCTAAAACTTTTGTTTCTTCTTTTTTACCGTATTTTCGACAAAAACAAGAAAATATAGAAAATTTGTTTGATAAACATTATGGAATTCGGGCTAATTGCTCTACGCGCCGGTTAAAAAGTTTATATTACTATAAGAACTCGACTAAAAAGATATACAATTAACACATTCAACTTGTTCATTGTGCTTTTGAACTTTGTCTTTCAAGTTACTGTTATTTTATATATAACCTATATTATGTCCAAACAATGGTTTAAGAGATAAAGAGTAAATTATCTCTTATCATAATTTTTTGCTTTTGCCTGAATTGGTATGACCTTGTTTCAAACTTAAAAATAATTTAGATAGGTTAAATTTTGAATTAGCACCTTATTAGAAATCATTTTTCATGTCGTTTTCAACACAAAAGCTACAAAGCGCAACAAAATTAAATTAAATTTTTATTATTTTGCCAAAAACTATAAAAAATTATTACCCCAAAAATTTCATCCCAATTGTGTATTTCCAGGGAAAAAAGTTTTTATCTTTTACGATTTTATCAATGGGAACAAAGCACATAATAAACGGAGATTATACAAAAGCTTTCACTATAAAAAAAAGTTTTGTTTTAAAACCACTTCTATATACGAAATAAAAAATATTACGGTTTTGTGTATTTCCTAATTTTTATTTGAGCTTGATGTAGTTGTAGATGATATTATTTGGTTTCGTGCTTTTTGTTCGTAATTTGAAAATTAAAATTAAATTACGTTTAATGAAATAACATTTAATTAGATCATAATGCTTTAACTGGAATTTAATATTCTATATTGGAAAAATGGCGACCTAGATTTAAAACTAAGTTTGAATGGCTACGAAGTCTGCAACAGCACACTGCATTTTGAGAATTAAAATTTTATTGAACGGCTTCGACTTTTTATTGCAACATAAAACTAATAAAAATAAGATATAGAAATCACTTATATATCTGAATTTAAACTACTGAAGAATTACTGTGCTTCGACCAAATCACTTAATAAGATGTAGCGCCAACGAAAAAGATAATAAAATATTTCAAAAGCTTTTAGGAAGTTGGGATGATGTGAAAAGTTTTGAATTTGCACTTCCCAAGTCCGACAAATTTATCGGGGTAGATTTTTATTTGTTTTTAGAAAGTAAAAGTCGGTTCAGTGAGTGCGACGGTATTGTTGTGCGGCGTATTTGGTAATTGTCATGTCACATGTCAGTGCCGAAAATAGTGAAGCCAGTTAACTTTTGCGTAGACAATGTTGATAATTAGTAGAGTATGTAGACAATTTGTAGATTTTGTTTTGTTTTAGTCATTGTTTGTTCAGATCCACGGTTGTGCCATAAGCCGAGGTAGTACCACAGACATACAATCAAATTAGATTTTTCATTTGAACTAAAAAATGAAAAGAAAACAAACTTCTGATAGTTCCAATGTCATCGATGTATCTGTTATTTTTCGTTAAACTTCGTATACGTATACGCAAAAAAAACAAAATAGTTTTGATTGTATGCGGCTATTTACAGAAAATGAAATCGCAGTTTAAATTTTTACGTTTACATAGGATGAAATATCTCTTTTAGGTTGTCTCTGGTTGTACTATACTGAGAAAAATTTTGATTTGTAAAATTGAAAAACAAAGTTTTTAATTTCTAAAAATTTGAAATTTTTTTTGAATTTAAAAATTATTTGTTTGTTAGTAAATGAAATTTTAAAAAAAATTAATAAAAAGTTTATTGATTTTAATAAAATATTTGTTTCAAAAAAACACCTTTAAATTTAGAAAATATTTATTTGACGAGAATAATAAATTTTAAAAAGAGATTCCTTGCATTTAAAAACTATTTGTTTGATAATAGTGGCACGTCAAGAAAGTAATACAAAAAAATTCGTGTCGCAAATTTAATCAAAGTGTTCTCGTGCGCGAAATATGTTAGATTTTATTAAATTTATTGTTTGTGGAGTAACAAATTTTATAGTTGTGTGATAATGTGATAGTGTGTGATGGGAAGCCTTCTATAACTTGTTTAGAAAGTTGGTACCCGAAATTGATGATTAGTGATACCGACAAGATGCACCAATTAAAATCAACTGCGTAATGTCCCACAGAAAGGATTATAAGCCATCTTGAGGCAACATGTGTGGGTCACCAAAATGCTTGGAAGCTTTATTGGTGAATTGGTACCAAAACAAGGAGCAACAGGCGACAATATACATGTCAAAACCATTTTGAGCTTCCCTAATATGCATGCAGAGCCAGCAACAACAATTAAAACGTTACATGATATAGTAATGGAGAGCATGTATGCGATTAAAAATTTCTGCTAACTATATCCTGGAACAACATAGTAATTCCAATAGTTTCCAATCTACATGTATAAACTCAACTAACATGTCACATTTGTAAACAGACACATGAACTTCAAGACCGCTTGAATTTTCAACAAATGTCTTGTTTAGTATGCAAAGTAACCTACCACACACTACTGTACTCCAATAATAGCACACAATGCACGATGCTTACCATGAAGGTCGATGATAATCCAAGAAAGGAGGCAGACGAAAAGTACATGCGACAAACCATTTATTAAATCAGCACGAGCAATCAAGAGGCACGCTATTGGTCATTGTAATATGGTAGCCAAAACTACTACGAATGTTAATAGACCGTGGGTCGCAAATTTTATTTATCACTGGTGGCATAAACGAGAAAGAAATCACAACCGTTAGCAAATCAATCATCTTCCAGATAGAAGCACGATGTTCTTCGAATTTCTTCACGAAGATGGAAGTCTTAGTGCTACACTGCCGTACTAAACATAAATTACTTAACTGCATTTTTGGCCAAATTGAGTTAATGATGCCATTCGATAGCTATGGTTAATCTCTATCTTTAACATTAACACAATAACTTAAAAAAAACAGAAACTTGTTATTAAGAAATATGTATTTCAAATTAACACAGAAATGATACAAGTTTCAAAAGTTTTACATCGATTACCTCAAAACTCTTTTTTTGCAGTTGAATAATTTATCTTTAGTACGGCAGTACTAAATCACCTTCCGGAACAATATTTAGACAACATTTCGATTGGGAGCCGATTACTATCTAAATATATTAATGAATCGGATGGTTAAACGAAATCAAGAAGAGCAATTTGTACAACGGACACAGCTAAGAAGTACGAAATCCGTTTAATCAGAACTTATCATTTCTAGGCTGGCGGACATAGAACAGATGTACCGGCAAATCAAAGTACACCCGGATGATCAAAAATGTCAAAATATATTATGGAAAATGTCTTCCGATAAAATGATAAAATCATACCACCTGACTGACAACCGTAACGTTGGATGAGGTGTGGTATTGCACCATATCTGGCCATCAGGACACGACAGCTGACGACCGATGAGGAGACAAACTTTCCAATTGCACCAAAAATAATTAGGGGCAATTCCTACGTAGACGATACACTCACACCAGAGGAGGCTCAGACAGTGCAAAATCAAGTGATCTGTTTACTGTAAACATTAAGAAAGAGGATTGGGAATCCAGGCACCGATACATTTGAATTCAAGATGACTCTCAACAACAAAAATGAAAAAATGGCAAAACGAAAAATGTCTGAATCATCCAAATTACTTGATCCACTAAGGTGACTATGTCCAAAATTGATACAACCAAACAATTATTTAGCCCCTAACATATTAGGACTACACATTTAGGAAGATCACACAAATTTTATTCTTTTAGGTAATCCCTAAAGAAACAGAAATTTATAATATTTTTGCATCGTTATTTTAAAAGCAGTTTTTAGATTTAGTTGCGACGATCGAGAATTAATTTTCAGATGTTGAGAATGACCAACCTTAGCCATATATTAAATTAATTTTGAATAAAGAGAACTAAAATGTGTGGAGCGGTATTAGTAACGGGAATTTGTGTGTCAACGTTTCAGAAGAGGTGATATTCAATTGCGACAGCTGATTCAGGATTTGTAGTTAAAACAAGCACTGCAACGTGAACCGTTAACGTTAATCCAATAGGGTAAAAATTATCGTACTTACAATTGAATTGAGTCATCTATAATTACTTACGACTTACTTAGCGCCGCTCTTTCCATAGTATCAAGTTTCAGGATTAGTGATAATAATTATTCAGATTACGGTAAGATTTTTATTGTAAAGCAATAATAAGGTTTTATTACAAATGAGCGATGCAGGTCTACGACAGCAATTGCACATCTAATTAAATAATTTGCAGTAGTGGGTGAAGATCAGGAAACCGATTGAAGCAGTTTAATTCCTCAATTAAAATTGAAAGTTACGATTGCTTGAACATTTTTCAAGATCAGCATCAACGGTGAAACATATTATTTTGAGGTAAGTTCAATCAGACTTAATTTGCAGGCACATATATAGTGACAACGGGACGAATTTTGTAGGAGCTCAAAAGAAACTACAACGTAATTTAGAAATGGTTTCTAAAGATGAGACAATTATGAGGTACATCACTATTAACAACATAGAATGGCATTTTATTCCTCCAGCTGCACCTAACTTTGATGGTTTATGGGAGGCAACTATTAAAACAACAAAACTTTACATGAAGCGGGTACTTGGAGAATCACGGTTTACCTATGAAGAAATGTTGACATTGCTAGTTGAAATAGAAGCTATCCTTAATTCACGACCACTGTGTGAGATGTCAGTGGATGAATTGGATCCCCTCACACCAGGTCATTTGTTAATTGGGCACACTATTAATCTTATACCAGAACCCAATCTGATACCTTAAAGAGAACTGGTTATCACGTTGGCAGAACATTCAAAGTATGGTCAGGCATTTTGGGCAGCATTGGCATAAATAATATAATATATTAACGTTACAGCAACGCCATAAGTGGAAGTATCCCACAATGAATCCAAACATCGGAAATCTGGTGTTAGTGATGGATAATGATGTTCCACCAATAAAATGGCTAATGGGTTGTATTATATCGGTGATTCCAGGCCAGGATGGATTAATCAGAGTTGTCGTCATCAAAACAAAATTGGGTGAAATTAAGAGGCCAGTTACAAAAATATGTATTTTACCTACTGGCTCTTGTGAGCCAACCGGCGCGGGATGTTCAGGATCAGAAGCTGAAAAGAAAATTATTGAATAATATGTAATAATACAAAATGAATTTTATATAATGTCACTTACCTTTTGACCGCAGAGCAGAGTTTCATCATTTTTTCAATAAAATATATTTTGTGAATTAAATAAAAATTATAATTATAACGAGCACCACAGTAGTTTTTTTTTGGTGTTTTCTACAATACATTGGATTCAGTACACATCCGTCCACCAACAGAAGCAAGTAGTTTCGAGATTGTTGACATATTTTCTACATTGTTTGGAATATTAATTATCTACACGGTGTAGAAAATACGGCACGAGATCGAGTGAAATTGGAAATGAATTTCGTGATCTCGCATATAACGACCATCTGGTTATAGCGACGTACTTTCAAAATCTTTTTTCATTTTGCTACGACCATTCGCCTATAATGAAGTTGAGGTTCGTCCGTCAGAAAACTTTTCAGATTATACCCGGGAAAACATTTACAGGTGCGAAAAATTCGGCATCGTGGCGTGTATTAGTGATAACACACGCCATGATGGCGATTTTTTTTCTCAACTGTAATAAAAGAAAACTATCGCTCGTAAGGAAAGATATTAATCAAGCTCTGCTACTGCTTCAGCAAAAATCAAATAAATTCAGTAATAAAAAAAATTCTACTATAATTGCTCCGAAAGTTGAATTTAGTAATTTAGACAACGGCATGGAATAGTGTTTTCAAGCAAATTCGGCCCCAATCGCGGTCGCTGACGGTTTGTGAACCGTCTTTACGTGCTGGATACACTGATAGTGAAATTTTTAATGCGAATGAGACTGGTCTCTACGTTTACTTGAGTCTAACAAGACTCTTTAATGATGAAAAATAAATAGGTGAACAACTGGTAAAAGATCGAATAACAGGTATTGAAGCAGCTATAACAAGGATTAATCCATTTATCGAAAATTATTGCTTGTCCGTTATGAGGCAAATTCTAAAGGTTGGATGACTTCTGCTTTGTTTGAAAAGAAGTTTAGTTTAGTTTAGTCTAGGAAGAAGATCCTTCTGCTGGTTGACGATTGCCCATGACTTACGAAGTCTCAACTACAAGCTATACAATTGAAATTTTTGCCACCTAACACTTAGGCTAGAGAGAGAAGGAATAAAGTAATGTGTTGCAATTAATAGATGAAGAAATTCGTTTCTCAATTCATTATATGAATTTATACAATTTCTAGAAAATCTTCAGGCGAGCTCAACTCTTTTAATGGGAATAACACATATCAATTTAGATAAGCTTAAGTGTCCCTTGTTGACTGCACTTCTCTGAAATTTTTTTTTCTCTGCTTTCTTATTTATTCCATTCGTAGTTTAAGTACACTGTTAATAATTGAACTTTACATCGGTTGTAATCAAAGTCTTCTTAAACGGAAAAAACGATGATGGCCCTCCATAACAAATTATGGAGTCGCACCGGACCTATTGAGTAATTTGTGGGAATTGACGTAGCAGCTCACTGGATTTGCGTAAATAATTCTCAGAAATTGCTGTTGCTGAAACAGAAAATCATTGTTGTGTCGAGGAAATACCAATTTTATAAATGAATCAAAATGCCATATTGGTTAGGAAAGGTGTTCCTAAAATAGGAAATTTAACCTCATCTATTATGCTTTGCATCAAAATTAAGTAGATTTATAAATGTTTTGTATCATATATTTTAATACATGGGGTAGGTATGCCATTAGCAGTAACTAAAATGTTTTTTGATTCAGGAGATGAAAAACGAAAGTACGTATGTGACACAACTGACACTTCAGCGCCTGTATATGGACATTTTATGTTTTAGGACATTTTATTATAAGACGGCGATTGTGAATTGCTACCATGGCTCATTTAATTATTTGTATTTTAGCGCCTTGGTCTATAGAACTTGATTTTGAATAGAAATTTGTTTAACTGAGACTTTAATTAATTGAATATACCGGACGTAGATGATATGGTATTGGGGTTGGTGGGAATAATTATCTTTCAAACTCTATCAGCTATATTAGATTGTACTGTGATTGGACTTCCGTCACTTGTAGCCAGCACTATTTGAAATAATTGAGATAAGCGATTGTCTCAATAAATTCAAGAGCTTGTAGAGCCATTAGCCTTAAAAACTCGTCATTTGTAAGGCAATAGTGGACTCTGCTATTATTTTTATTTTCGTATAATTCTGAGAGCTTCTGGGGGGTTAAATTTTTCAATTCGAGTATTTTTCGTCATTTTCAATAAACGACGAAAAAAATCCTAAATTCTCCGGTTAGTACAAAATGACGCAAAAATAACTATTGAGTATACAAACTTAATCTCCGACGTTTTTATTAAAAATTGGGCATTAATTGGGAAAGAACGATAGGTTATGTTTTATTCATGGTATTGTCCTTCGCTAGTCACTACTTTTTCCATCTTTCTGGTAGCATGAATACCACGTTGGAAGAACACTTCTTCTTTTGACGCTATTCGTGAATCAACTTAATTTTTGGTATCTTCACATATGATATGCATTGCTGTTCAGACAGGCCATGTGTAATCGATCGAAACATGTGATCATCAGACGGGGGCAATGTTTGGTGTATACAGCGGGTGGGGTAAAACTTTCAATTTGAGTGATTTCGAGTAGGTTTTAACCGGCGCCGCAACATGTATATGTACGAGTATTATCATGCATAGGAGAAGTAGTAGTGGGCGCGTTTTGCTTTGTGTTTTCGGCTTAACCTCATCAATTGTGTTCGATAGACAGGCCCAATAATGGTTGGGGTTTAGCAACCCATAACACATGACACCAAGCTGTTCCCACCACTTACACAACAAGAGTTTTTTTCATGAATATTTGGCTTTATGGTAGTGGATCCATTTTTCATTACCAGTGAATATGCGTGCGATACAAAAAATAATTTCGTTTATGCCTGACATGCAGCATTTGACATAAAAAAATTGCGTTCAACATTTCTCGGCTAAAGTTTATATGGGGCCGAATTTCCTTGCTTTTGAATTATTCCCAATGATTTTAAACGATGTCAAATTGCTTGTTTTGTTACTCCCAATGTAAGTGCAAGTTCTTCTTGCGTTTCGTGTTTCCAAAACTTGTGATTTTCGCAAGTAAAAAAATAAATGATCTTTTGTTGAACGGCGGAGATTTATTTGTATACCCAATAGCTTTTAAAATGGTTTGGAATATAGAAAGTCCTAATCTAGACTTTTCAGAAAATCATTGTTAAACTCAAACATTTTAAGCTATAAAATCTTAATTTTTTAGGTTAGTAATCCATTTGGCGTTCATTTGACATTCATGAAAATTTAAACGCAAAATAAATTGTTAAATTTTTTAAAATATTGTATTTGTAAGTAAGACTTGCTGGATCGCCAGTTTTAATCGAATAGAATTTATTTACAAAAAATATAATTTACAATTCATTTTACAACTGTGATGTCTTTAAAATGTACTACTAATAATAAAGTACTAGAGTGGTATACTAAATTACAAATGAACGAATTCATCGCATTACTATTCTAGTACAACATTAAATAATCTAAATAATGACAGCTCGGTTTAAATAATTTTGTGTTTACAAAGTGCAATGCATATTAAGAAAAGAAGATAAGTATATAAATTAAGATTATAGCTATACAATTATTAATTACATTATTCATTTCAGGTATTGTAATTATATACTAATTGGAATTTTAATTGGATTACAATGGGTCGCAAGTATATATGACATACTGATATTATTAAATAATTAGTGTATTGAATGTTTATCAATAAAATATAGATAAACTAAATTTAATTTGTCCGTGTTGTTATTTCTTGATGTGAATAATTTGGTGGTTCCTTGATTCTCGATGTGAATAATTAAATTGTTTGGTAGTATCAAACATTCCGCTGACCTTGAACTACTTAGTTCAAACTACAGGTAATAAGACCAGCTTTACGATTGGTCGTTTGATTACGCCCGCCTTAGTACGAAGAGTGACTACACGAACGATTCCATTTTTCCCGGGATGAGTTTCAATGATTCTTCCGAGTGGCCAATTTGCTGGGGACACATTTTCATCTCGAATGACTACGACGTCGTCGACGTTCAAGTTACGGTGTTTGTGCTGCCATTTCGATCGGTTGTGTAGCGTAGTTAAATACTCCTTATGCCAGCGAGCCCAAAAATTCTGCATCAGGTTCTGAATGAGCTGCCATCGTGATAGCCGATTTTGTTGTATAGGCTTATAGTCCGGTTCAGGAATCATCGTCAATGGATGTCCGATCAAGAAGTGTGCCGGTGTTAATGCATCTTCTTGTTATGGTGATAATAAACAAAGCGGTCTCGAGTTTAAGATCGCTTCAACTTGGGTCAGGAACGTAGACATTTCATCGAAGTTCAGCAGTGTGGTGCCAAGTACTCTTCGGACGTGGTATTTGGTAGATTTACCTGCGGCCTCCCAGAGGCCACCAAAATGCGAAGCAGATGGTGGTATGAAATGCCAGTTCGTATTGTAATCTAATAAAAAATTAGAAATTAATTGATTATGTTTTTTAGATTTATTTAATTTTTGAATTTCAGTAAAGTTATTTTTGGCTCCGACGAAATTGGTGCCATTATGGTGGTTAGATCACTCACTAACTCAATGTGAATGGCCTTGCTACTTAGACATACAAAAATTGCGATGTACGCTTTATGTGATACAGCTTTCCTGCCTGTCATTGATTTTAACCATATGGGCCCGGCATAATCGACTCCGGTTTGGTAGAATGCGTATTTAAAGTTGACCCGTTCTGGTGGTAATTCGCCCATTAGTTGAGTTTCTTTCGTGGCCTTATACGTGTGCAAGGTATGCACTTATGAATGTGTTGGTGTACTAGGGTTTTGCAATTGATGATCCAATACTTTTGCCGTATAGTAGTTATCATGACGGATTGCGGGGCGTGTAAGTATTTTAGGTGTGTCTCATCAATTATTAAGCCGGTAATATTATGATTCGCAGGTAATATTATTGGGAATTTCACACAGTATTGTAAGTTGGCATTTTGGATTCGACTGCCTACTCTCAACACTCCAAACTGGTCGAGAAATGGATTTAAAGGAAGTAACTTGCTAGACGATGGTAATGCCTTTTGTTGCTGTATGTTCTTAAATTCGGCATTAAACGCTTCCATTTGTGCCCACTTGGTAACATGCTCTGATGCCACTTTAAAATTGGTTGTTGATAGAAGGTCTTCTTTTGGTTCACCGTTTGTCGCTCTTCGTAGATTGGAATAAAATTGGAATACTCTAGCAATAATCCTTAATAGTTTGGAAAATTTGAAATGCCGTTGAGCCAAATTTGTAAGGAACTTATTTTCGACGTCAACGTGGTAAGTGAGCACTGTAGTTGTTCTGCTTTCGGAGGTATCAGCGGAGTATTGCAGATGTGTTTGATCAGGCGACAATTCTTTCTCTTCACGAAGCCAACTGGGTCCCTTCCACCACAGTTCAAAGTTAACCAAGGTAGATGGTAAAATGCCGCGGCTAGCGCAATCCGCTGGGTTTTCTCGTGTTGGAACATATCGCCATGACGATCGGGATGTAGTCTTCAAAATTTCAGAGGTGCGGTTTGCTACATATGACTTCCAGGATCGAGGATGCGTTGATAACCACCATAACACGGTGGTAGAGTCGGTCCAGGTAAATACTTCGGGCGCAGGGCATTGTAACGATTTAACCACCAGTTTTCGTACTTCCCATACTTATTTTTCGTTCTAACATAAATAACGGCCGCATATGCCACTTCTGATGCGTCGGAAAAGCCATGCAATTGGAAATCTGATTCTACGGTATGTAGCCAACGGGGTATTGCAATTTTCTCTAATTTTGGTAACTCTTCTCGTAATGCTGTCCACCTTTTCGTGATGTGGGTAGGTAGAGGGTCATCCCACTGAAGATTTAATAGCCATAGCGATTGAAAGAGAATTTTGATCATCACTGTTGAAGGAGATAACCACCCAATGGGATCGAAAATCCTGCACGCTTCTGATAACATCCCTCTTTTGGTCATGGTAGGTTGTGCTGAAATGAACACTTTAAAGTGGAAGTTATCGGTTTGCGGAGTCCACTATAGTCCTAATATTTTTATTGATCGATTTTCTTCCCGAATTTGAAGAGAGACCACTTCTTGATTCTCCAATGGGATGGTGTTTAGTACTGCTTGGCAATTCGTGGCCCACTTCCTAAGATGAAAACCCCCGGATTCTAGGATGGTAATAACTTGTTCCTTTAACTGTATGGCTTCTTCTTCCGTCTTAGCCCCCGACATTAGGTCACCAATATATAAATCCTCACGGACAATTTTGGAGGCCATTGGGTACTGCTCTCGAAATTCATCGGCTAATTTAATCAGCGTTTTGGTTGCTAGGTAGGAAGCATCAAATACCACGCGAACCTTGGTAGTAGTACTTGATTGTTTTATGACGGCGTGGTGTGGTAGGTAAAAGGAAACCCTCGAATCTATATGGTAACTTGCTCCAGTGGTATGAGTTTCATATGTCCCAATAGCTTGTATTCACGCTTGAAAGCGTAATAATCTTCTCGTAGCTTCGGATCTTGCTGTAATCGATCCTCCATTGCAGAAAATCGCCTTAGTGCCGTATTATACGAATTCCCTAGTTCACATTTGGTAGGTTTAAATGGAAGATGGACTATGAACCTCCCATCCGGTGGGAGGGTTTGGAACTCTTCAAAATACCCCTCACACAGTTCTTCATCGTTGGTTAAAGGTTTGGCTGATGCTATCTCTTCGGTTTCCCAAAATCGTTGCAAAGATTGGTTGATATCGATCTCTGATACCAGACTAATGGTTGATGTGCTTTGAACTTGATCTGGATACATACTACCGGCAATGACCCAGCCAAAAATACTATTTTGCGCGATTGGTAATCCTTTGTTCCCGTATATTTTGCCATCCTGGGTGACATCGAAAAATGGTTGGAACCGATTAAAATGTCAATGCTACTGGTCTCATTAAAATGTGCATCCGCAAGTTCTAGGGACTTCAGATGGTTCCAATTAGATGAACGAAAACTGCTTGATGGTAATGGCATGGCGACTTTTGGCAATATGAATGCATTGACGAGAATATTCAGTTCTGCATTGCACCGGGAATAAATATACAAGTGGATACTTCCTCGGGAAGTTCCTGCTGATAAAGCGCCAACTCCAAGAATTTTAACATTAGCTCGTTCGGTAGGTAAACTCAGACGTTTGACACAGGCTGATGTTATAAAAGATGCCTCGGATCCGGATTGGGCGTGGGCTTATTGACGAATTGGTTTTGGTCGATGATAAACTATTGGTAGGTACCGGAACGTACGCGGTATGTGCTGACTGAACGACAGTATGTGGTTGAGATTCTTCTTGGTTTGGTTTTGAGACATTCGGCAAATGAAGTAAACTATTGTGACGTTTGCGACATAATTGACAGGAACGTTTCGATCGACAAGATTGTACGGCATGAGTATCACTCTCCATGATGCCCATTTGCTTGAACTTGTCACACTGGTATAATAAATGTTCGGTATTGCGCAATGAACATTTTAAATTGGATGTGGTGGCGGTATATGAACTTCTTACACTTGAAGCGAGTCGAGCTACGGGTTTGGTTATGTGGTTTCTCTAACTACTTCGAGTGTATCTGCTCTGGTTTGAAGACAATCCATCAGGTATTGCAGCGTCGGGTGCTCTATTTTCGATGACTCGTGCTGCCAGAATTGCCTACTATCATCATCCAACTTATTTACCACTATATATATTAACCACGGATCACGTAAATCACCCTGGATGCCAATGGCCTTTAGACCTCTTATAATCTCCTCGCTGGTATCGGCTAGCTTGCGAATGGTGCTCGCATTAACACGAGTGATAGCTGGTTACTTAAAAAATGTGTCGATGTAATTATTTATTGTGACCTTCTTTTTATCGTACCGTTTAACAAGAATCTGGTAGGCTTCGATATAATTCGCGTCCGTTATATTTAAATGCTTAATAAGGCCTAATGATTCTTCCTTAAGCAAACTTTTTAAATGCTGAGGTTTTTGGGCTGCGGACAACATTACCTTATCATGAACTGAGCTGTTGAAAAGATCAAAAAAACTTTGCCAGTTTCGAAAGTCCCCTTCAAACATAGGTATATTTAATCGTGGTAATTTGGTTTCGGTGGAACCCGAATGACCTTGACACATGCTTTCGTTACGCGATAACGTGGTATAAACGGGATGGAGGTATGAAAACGTCGAATTGCAGCGTTTAATAGTGCGACCGCGTGGTAATAACTTTCGTCGAATTCGTCTGACAGCGAAATTAATTCGGCATCTACTTCAAACATTTGGCCGCCATGTTTGCGAATTCAGTAGACAAGACATTTGTTTTATCTAATCGAACTGTAATGTCTTCCAATCTTGTATCAGAACACACAGACTCTGCAAATGTAACAATTTTGGTCATTTGACCTTTCACTATTGCGCACCGCCTCTTAAGAGATTCCATTTTGCGGTAAATCACTTAGATAGTCAACCGGTACGTATACACAAACTATAGGTATGATAAAACGATACTATATACCTTCAAATGATAATGTTGCACTTAAACTGTGTTCTTAACTGGTACGTATTCACAAAATCCAGGTACGGTAAACCAACTATAACGTTCAAGTGTGGGTATTTGCAACTTAATATGTGGTAACGAAACTATAACCTTGAACCAAAACACTGCCGCGTCGCGATAAAATACGAAATGGAAATTATTTGCCCCAATACTAATCAATGAACACCAATTTATGCCAATAATTTATAATTTTCTTGAAAATGAACAAAATAAAATTGCACCAACAACAACAAAAAAACACCTGTATATATATGCGACGGTATATATATATTACGTTATATACAAATTTTTTCTCACAACCAAATTCTAAATAATAGATCTCAATGGTTTACTTGTAAGAATTAAATTTTGTTTTATATATTAAATTGTAATAAATAATAAAATTAAAAATTGTACTTAAATTTTATTTGGTATTTTCCTATATGGATGGTGAACCCAGGTTGGTGTTTTTTGCCATCCGGCTCTCGAAGGACCAATATTTTTAATAAGACTTGTTGACTCGAAGGACCAATATTTTTAATAAGACTTGTTGGATTGCCAGTTTTAATCGAATAGAATTTATTTACAAAAAATATAATTTACAATTCATTTTACAACTGTGATGTCTTTAAAATGTACTACTAATAATAAAGTACTAGAGTGGTATACTAAATTACAAATGAACGAATTCATCGCATTACTATTCTAGTACAACATTAAATAATCTAAATAATGACAGCTCGGTTTAAATAATTTTGTGTTTACAAAGTGCAATGAATATTAAGAAAAGAAGATAAGTATATAAATTAAGATTATAGCTATACAATTATTAATTACATTATTCATTTCAGGTATTGTAATTATATACTAATTGGAATTTTAATTGGATTACAATGGGTCGCAAGTATATATGACATACTGATATTATTAAATAATTAGTGTATTGAATGTTTATCAATAAAATATAGATAAACTAAATTTAATTTGTCCGTGTTGTTATTTCTTGATGTGAATAATTTGGTGGTTCCTTGATTCTCGATGTGAATAATTAAATTGTTTGGTGGTACCAAACATATTGCCTAAAATGTCAATTATTAATTCGCCTAAATGATATTGTTTATGCATAATTCAGTTTTAACTTTAAACGCGTATGCAGGTGTGTGAGAATGTTTGTGCTAAACTAGTCTTAAAATTAGTTCTGCTCTAGGAAGGGATAACTAACATGCGTAATAAATTCTAGGTTGAACAGAATTTTAGTTGTAAATATTTTTGCAAATGTATATTGTTATACATCTGTTGTGCATACCTAAAATAGGTATCGTTTTAACAGTGTTCAAGGTTATCACTAAATCTATTTTTTTTACTGTTCACTGAAAAAAGTTGAGTTTTTCATACCAAACGATAAAATGTTTTTTTTTTTTGGTAATAAACCCAGCTTGGGGTGGTTCCCCGTCTACTTTCATAAAAAAATTCGTGTGCTTGAATACTACACCAAGCATCAAGCCTTAACGCTATACAATACGTATATACACACACACACACACAACGAATCTAAAAATCTAAATAAAATGAGGGTGTGAAAATTATAAATTAAAATGAAAATTTTGTGAAAAAACATTTATATACATTTTCTTTTATTGTGCTTTGTTTGTGCGTATATAGAAAGCTATGTGAAAAGCTTTATTCACTTTGTTAAGTTTGTACAAAATCATCAAGTTTTGGGTACATGATTAAAATAGCAAACGGCAACAGAATACCAAATACGAGCATGAAACGTAATCGGGTTATCTGCAAAACAAAAATATTTTGTGCTTATATCCATCACTTGAACCCAGTTTTTAAGTGGCAGTTATCTCAAGCTCTTAATACAAAAATTACAGATCCTCTTATCGATTTTCAAATTTTCTTAAAAAAGCTCTCCAGTCACAATAATAATACGAGTATACACAACACTTTAAAGTACTCGTACTCATCATTTTTCTCACCCCCATGTTGTTGTCGTATTTTAACATAAAATTAGGTTAAGGGTAAAAAATAATGTTTCGTTATAAAAATAGAATTTCTATAAATAGATTAAATTTGATATTCGTGCAGATTTATTACTCGTATTCTCCTATAATGAATTTAAATTTGTTCTATATCCTTTCATTATAGCACTCGTAAATATACAAGGAGGTGATATATCATATGTATATAGTATGCAAAGTGAGAGAGAGAGAGCAAAGCATCAAAGCTGTATTAAAATTAATTTCTGATGTCACTTTATAACTTTATATGTATTTATTCACCGTGTATACGATATAATTTTTTGTGACGTCAATCTTTAGTTCTACTTTACATTTATAAATCTATTTTTATCGATAAGTAGTTTATGTAAAAGTAAACAATCAATAAATTGTAAAAAAAACGTGATATCGTTTCCTATCCATCTTTATGTGCGCTAACAACAATCAATTTTGCGTGATTTCTATATTTAGAACGTGTTTATGAATGTTGACATAATAGTAGGAGGATAACAACACTACTACTTACTGTCAATTAAAAAGCCTTTTAAAAATTAATGATATTTGACGTGAGAAATTCCCAAACGACTTCGAAATTACTTTTGTTTTGAATTAAGCGCACACAATTAAAAATAGTGGTACTTGGTATTGGTTTAGGAGATGTCGGAATATTTTAGAATTTCAGGATTTTTCACAGAGTTACCAAAACCAGAAAATACGATTTTTACTTTCCTTTATAAGAGTTTTGCACATTTACCATTGTCTATATGTCCAAAACCTAAAAATGTCGTTTTTAAAAATATCTGTGGGCGTATCTGTATGTGCGTCTGTTGTGTACCAAATTAGCATGCTGTATAAAATAGCGGAAATTTGTCAGCGACAAACAAGATATTACGCTACTTGCCACAAGTGACTGCACTACCACAAAAGAGAATTTCTACCAGACATATTTTTTGTTCATTTTGTTCAGATTTTTTCACAAAATAAAACATTCCAGCGGAATAAAATAATAAAACTGTTCCTCAAAATGATAAATTGATTGATCTCCGAAGTAAAGGAACCTGGTATATACAATTTTAATATTTAACAATCCTCCGACATTTTCTGTCATTTCCTAATTATTTACGAAGAAATTGCGGGTTAGTAGGATTGGTTAGGGATTCTAAAGTGAGTTTTGGACAAAATTCTACAAATTGTTCATGCTGGAAAAAACCTAGCCATTTCAGAACCAATCTTTATAAAATTTAGTTCCTAGATTATTTTTGAATTGAAACATAAATTTTAGATGAAAATATGGTATCTGTGCATTTTACACGTTTAAAACGGTTTTTGAGCTTCACAGAACTCGGCTAATTCTTAATTAATAATTGTAAAATTTGCATCACAAGACTCTGAAATGAGTCAAAAAAAGCGTCTTCTCGTCAACTTATTTACAAGTATATATAAAAATAGTCTTATTAATCGAATAATGGGAAATTTATTGGTTAGTGTTTTCACATACATTTTTTGATTTTCTGCGGCCATATAAGTTCTCTTCAGTTTTTGATCAATATCTTTAAAACCTTCACAAGTAAGCAATACTTTCAGTTGTTTTTCTAAAAGCTATATTGAGAACTACATGGAAAATTTTGGTAAAATTTACAGAGAATTTTCACTTTAATTTTTTGATCATCCGCGGCTTTTGATAAATTCCTATCAGTTTCTGGCCTATTTCTCAGACACTCCTACTATTATACTATAATTTTGGTTATTTTTCTAATAGCTGCGAAGTCATACTGAGATTACATGGAATATTTGAATTTCTCCAAATTTTCCAGCATGACTTTAGTCATAAGAAAAACAATCGACAGTATTGCTAATTTGCGAGAATTTTTAAGATATCGGCCAAGAATTGAAAATATCTAATATGACCACAGAAAATCAAAAAATAAAGTGAAAATTCTGGCCGTAAACTTTTCTCCAAATTTCATTTGGTCTCAGTAAACAGCTATATTTGTTACCTGTGGGATAATCTCTTTTAATTTTCTTATTTAGTTCGTAAGTTTCCAATAAAAAATTCAAAGGAAACTGCACACCTATTTTTTATATTTTTGGCTAGTATGCAGCTGACGAGAAATGAAATTGTCCATACTTAAGTTTAGTACTCAGTTCGATTTCACGTGAAACGTCCATACGATTTTACTAAAGTGAAATTAGAAATGAAAAATTCCACTTCTGTTTTCATTTTGTAGTACTCAGTTCATCAGCAAAAAATCAAAGTGTGTTCAATATATCAAAGATAAAAAAACACTCCAAATTATTTTCATGTGAAAATAATGTCTCGGCACATTATTTTCACGCGAAGTTTTGTTATTTGTTTGTGTTTTGCAATAAACAAATTTTTTAATACCACAAATCTATAAATTCTAATTAAAGTCTATTTAATTTAGTTTATTTACGTAACATAAACAAAATCATTTATGTATGTCTACAAATTTATACGTTAAAATTAAAAACTCTCCAAATAAAATTTCTTTACTATTTCACGCGAAAATCAATAGATTTTTAGAGACCGCGGTAAAATTTCATTTCATTTTGAACTGAGTACTAAGCTTTAAATGATACATGCAAAAACGAAGATGAAATTTCGATGCTAAATTTTATTTTGCGGTACGCACTGATGCAGTTTTGCTAGCGAAATTGGTATGTTTCGTATTAAAATGTAGATGTCTCTGTTTGACTCTACACATTTTTCCCTGCGTTTTTATCTGCAGGTACGATAAAAGCAATGCTTCCTAAACTACAAGCCTGTAACGGATCGCCCCTATGTCCGAGGGCTACCGTTAAAAAAATTAAAAAAAAACAAAAATATAAAACTGTTTTCAAGAAAATAAAAAAAATTGAGATAAAACGGAAACTATTGCTTCTATGACTAGAGTCTGCCACCGTTTTGCTAGCTCAGGTATGGTGGAGGTAAATTTGGTCGTGGGGTTGAATCTAGCATAGTCACGCAACGAAATTCAAAGGACATTTTCGTCTAGCAACATTTTAATCACTTCACATCATTCCATGGTTCCCCGACAGAAAAGAAATTTAACAGCACATTATAATAAAAAGACACTGAACAAATATTTTAATTCTATACAAAAATTTCATCATGTTATTTATTATTGTTAGATATTTAATTAAAGGAAAATACAATTTATATTTATGAATAAAAAAAATTAATTTGAAAATAGAACTATGATTATTGTTACGAAAGTTATTATCATTAAGAAAAAAAAAATAAATCAAAAGCAAAAACGAATTTGAAACTAAGTTAAAGCTTATTATTATTATTATTCTGAGTGAGAAATTTAACCCAGCAAAAAAAAGAAAAATCTCTCATACCTGGCCAATAAACGAAGTGGCGAAGAAAGCGCTTCCTTGACCTGGCTACGTTGTACGGCAAATACGAGCATTTGAAATTAACACCTGTATCTAAATAAATGTAAAAGAATAATATTAATAAACTTATTAGTTAAATGATAAAATATATAGAAAATAATAATAATCATGTAAATAATAATATAATTCAAGGAGCAGGAAAACTTAAAGTTTGTTTCCTACCAATTTTTTTCATTACTTGTAATATAATTTTTAATTATGAAGGAACATTAACAAAAATAAAAAAAATATACTTAATGTTAATTCAAAACATAAAAATTGAAATATAAATCATAAATAAAAGAAAAGAAAATTTAATTTAAAACTTAAACCACGCTGCAACGCCAAATCGCGTTTCTGCAAAATAACGGTGTCCTAACCGCACCCAAACTCCCAACCGCAAGCGCTTGTTTGTGATCCTCAGTCAATCTCTCAATTTTCGTATTTTTCCTTTGGGATCAGTTGTTACTAGTAGCACGATTCTAACGTTTTCACCCGCGCAGTTATAATTATTACTCGGGTGATCTCTAACAACAAAATCGTGTAAATATCCAAACGCCTCAGTATTGCGACAAAAAAATATTACAGCAATATTAAATAAGCCCGCAAAATCTCGTAAATATTGCAATTTCGTTGAGCTTGGTACGCCAATAAGTATTTAAAACTTTTTTATACTATATATGGCTGTGATTTCCAACGATTATCATTTGTGGCCCAACGATAATAATTATACGTCACTCTACTTGTACATTCAAAAGAACTTAATAATGGTCACGTTTTCACCACTTTTAACAACGTTCATAACACAGTCACCTTAGAGTAACGTTACCATACACTATGGGTTTATAATAATTTCCAATAAAAATTTTGTTTAGTCTTTTTGATATATTTTTTTTTTTTTTTAGACTTTAGTTTTAAACAACAAATTATCATTAGAAAATTATCATTAGGTATTTCATACCTATCTCACTAATTGCCTCGAATCAACTGATCGCATGATCGAGCGAAAAACTTATGCTACAAAAAAAAAACCCAATAGAGTTTTCTATTACCCCTACAAAATCGAACCTGTTATATTCTATAAGACTTCAAAACAACACCATAAATGTTTACCTTATTAAACACGGTTGATTTAGAATGTACTGTTTCGATGGTTTTGTCTTCGTAAGCATGTAGAATTCTCGCCATTCAATCAGAGGGATATCGGTAAGTTGTAAAACCAACAATTAATGAATGAACGCAATTTAATAAAATATACAGTCCACCTGCAATCATTAGTAACATCGCTGCACGCGGCGCGTGTTACAAGCCTCTTACTACTCTCCTTTTTCGCACATGACGTCAATTTATGTCTAAACCGAGACTGCGCAATAATAATGTTAAGATATTTACACTAACAAAACAACTAGAGAAAGCAACAAAAACGTCGACATAGCGTGTCGTTATCATTTGGTGTAAGCGGCCTGTAGTTTAGGAGGCATTGATAAAAGTAAGCTATACTATACATTTTTGACAATTGAATATTATCTTTATTTGTTGTTAAACAAACGCACACAACTAATATTTTAACTTTGTTATAACAAAATAATAGTTCGACATAAAGCTATCCACGTTAAAATTTTACGAAATTCTACAAATTAATATTTCATGGAACATTTGTCTGCTTAATTTTGGAAACCAGCGAAAATTTCATTTCACGTCAGCTGCATACTAGCCTTTACTTTTAAAGAAGTGGACAAGAAGACGCCTATCATTGAATTATTTCCGAACTTCGTTCGAAATACATATTAGAATTACAATAAAGACCTGTGAAGCAAATTTTACAATTATTTATTAAAAAACCATTTTAAGCGTATAGAATGCACACCATATTTTCATCTAAAATTTATGTTTCAATTCAAATGAGACCAATCTAGAAATTATATTTTATAAGGATTGGAGAAATGGACAGGTTTAGAAAAATTAAATCTTAAAATTTTCACCGATAGGCAAACTTGAAGAAATTCCATTCTTCACAAGAATGTCGTATTAGACATGCAAGCTCCATTAGAATTTTTATCAAGTTGGCACCAGTGTTGTGGGGTATTGTCTACACCGCAAAAGTAATTAATATTCTTCATGTGTGGAGAATTTATGTAGATAATTGACAATTAAAAATCACATCGAGAATGTGCCCCTCAGTCTCGGATACTCAGAGCGCTTTGACTGTCTCTATGTACATACACATGTATGGCTACACCAAAGTAGCCGCGTCCTCGTCGCGGGGGGGGGGGGGGGGGGTGGGTAGGGGTGTGGGTGGATACTTCTTCGGTAGTAGCAAAGTGCTACTGGGGGACCAAATGCCAGTGGTATAAATTGGCTAAAATAAATAATGAATACAACAAATACGGAATGTAATACCCCTGGTGGTCTACAGCAGCAGATATGCTGCCAAATCCACACTCTTCGGAGGCAGGCCCAATAGATTCCCCGATGGGCCAATAATTGTTTTACCCATTTGAACGAAGTTTCAAATTACCAAGATCATCAAGATTTTCAACTGGAAATATATTTCAGCACGAGAAGGAAAATGCCGAACTCCGTGAACAAATAAGAGAAATAAAGGAATTTACAACTAAATTGAAAGAGGAATTTACAATTTTAAAGAGAGAGAATGAAGAACTGAAAAAGCAGTTGAAGAAGAATTAGAAAGAGAAACAAATTGGATGTTGAAACGGAGTAAAAGACCAAGTAAGAAAAGGAAAGCTCAAAATTCATCAGAAATGGCAGAAACTTTACTATCAATTTCAAAAGAGATTTGTGGAAAACCGTTTATCATCAAGAAACAACTAGCTCTAGAACAACAACCAGCTAAACCAAAAGAGAAATCACCTCCACCAATAAATGTCGTAGGGATATCAAATTTCTTCACTATATACAATCGATTATGAAATCGATTACAGTAGCCGAATACAAACTCGTATCTCTAAATAATGGCGTCTAGAAAATTAATGTTCCAGACTCTGAAACCTTTATAGAGCTTTGGCCACAAAGCTCAATTTTAATTCCGAGGGACATCAATGGTTTACCTATGAGGATAAGAATGATAGCCCAATCAAAGCTTATCGCTAGAGGTCTTCACCCAACTTGCGCAAAAGAGGAAACTATTGAGGATCTTAAGCAAAAGGATTATCAAATAGAAAATGCTGTGAACATCATTAAGAAAGAAAAATCGAAACTGAACAAGGAGTTAAAATTAACGAAAGAGGGCTTCCACTATTTATGCTCTGCCGCCACACCTAAAATTATTACCACCCCCACCCACTATCCAATTCAAAACTCTACCACCCATTTCACCCGCACCACCCTATACCGCACTAGCCATATCAATACCACCCCTTACCCACTCCTACACACCACCCACATAAACCCTCATCCATCAAATCCTAATTCACACACCAAACCAAAACACCTCTACCCACCCGCCCTTCCACATCCCATACCGCCACTCCAACTACCCCCATAACCACACCATCTACACAAACCCACATCCCACGAAATATATTTTTATTCCACATTTACATGCTCTATGAAACCAAAATAGTATAGAAAATAAAAAAAAAATTCTATCAATTTTAAGGAAAGGGGTTAACAAAACCCACATATCTCCGAAACACTAAACACAGAAATGCCCAAATCAATGGGGCTCAATCCCATGAATTGCTTTAACTTTTAGTGAAGAAATGAAGTTGATATCTTTATCCGTTCTCAAGTTCTCGTGGACACAGACGGATAGACTACAAACCGAAACCATATAGCATTTTTTTGTCAAAATTGCTTAAAAAACAGGACTAAATATTGGAGCGCATAACGAATATTCATAATCAATAGAAATTTTATAATTATTATATTTAAATTATATGTCTAAAGGGGAACTGAAAACGGTATAATAAGAAAAAATGAATATTCCTTAAAAGGGTTAAAGATGTGCACAACAGACAGAATTGTGACCGACATTTTAGTTGTTCTTGTTATAATGAAAATTGAAATTTCTAATTTTTTTATTGCAGTGCTGAATGCAGACAACTTAATCTGCAATATTACAATAAATGAATAAATACATCGGTCAACCAAAGTGTCAAGTATAAATACGAATTGATGCAATGCACCTACTTTAAAGGCATTAGATATTGATCCTCGTCAGCGAGAAGTATACTAATTTCAAAGGATCGAAATAAATGTTAGCACACATTTGCAATTGCAAAAATGGTTCCACGTATAAAATAGTATTATTTAAATGATCTTCTAAATGTTGTAGCACGCAAAAACTAGAAGATTATATGAATAAGAAAATGTCGAGAATTTTTACCAGATCTATGCCGAACAGTCTTCTAAATTTTACCGCAAAAAAATGTAAATCAATTTTTTGATTTGAAATACCGGAGGCATCTGAAGCGGTGGTTTTTGATCTGCCGGATTTTCTTTGTTTTTGCAGATAGCAGTTGAAACTTTGACAATCTATATAAATAAAACAAAGTCGTGTTAGTTACACCATTTATAACTCAAGAACGGCTGGACCGATTTTTATGATTTTTGTTTTGTTGGATTTGACTCCGTTCCGAATAGCATAATAACTATTAAAACATCGGAAAAATTCACCAAATAAAAATTTATCAAGAAAATTCATTTTCTCATACATTTAGTTCATTTTGTTTTTTTTTATTTTGTTCGTCTCAATACAGTGGTGGTTTAGGAAAAAAGAAAAGTCGGAAAAACTCAAAAGGGATGTCCCAAAAATCTAATAAAAAAACATTTTTTTATATGAATTTTGTAGGTGTAGTTTGTATGTGACGAGTGGTGCAGTGGTTAACGCTTCGGCGCTTGGACTGCAAGGTACTGGATACGAATCCGACTGGAGGCTGCATGCACATTTACCATTTTATTTTTTATCCAATTTTTTTTTATTTCATCTACTTATCTATCTTCTATCTATCTATATAAATAAAACAAAGTCGTGTTAGTTACACCATTTATAACTCAAGAACGGCTGGACCGATTTTTATGATTTTTGTTTTGTTGGATTTGACTCCGTTCCGAATAGCATAATCTATATATCTGTACCTCGGAGGCATACGACACTATGGCCAAATTTTTTTTTTCAGAGGTATATGAATTTAGGTCCAGATACTGCCTTCTGCCTCTAACGGAAACCGCACATGTTGTTATTTCAAACATGTGAACCATAAGGCCTTTAAGGATCACATACTTTCATATTCCTTTAGAAAGAGAATTAAACATAATGAACCCACAATGCGGACAGTTCATTTTGTGAAAAAATTGGACATAGTGTTGTATGCCTCCGGGGTACAGATATATAAAACAAAGTCGGGTTAGTTACACCATTTATAACTGAAGAACGGCTGGACCGATTTTTATGATCTTTGTTTTGTTGGATTTGACTCCGTTCCGAATAGCATAATAACTATTAAAACATTGGAAAAATTCACCAAAAAAAAGTTATCAATAAAATTCATTTTCTCATATATTTAGTACATTTTTTTTTTTATTTTGTTCGTCTCAATACAGTGGTGGTTTAGAAAAAAAGAAAAGTTGGAAAAACTCAAAAGGGAAGCCCCAAAAATCTAATAAAAAAACCTTTTTTTATATAAATTTTGTAGTTGTAGTTTGTATGTGACGAGTGGTGCAGTGGTTAAAGCTTCGGCGCTTGGACCGCAAGGTACTGGATACGAATCCGACTGGAGGCTGCATGCACATTTACCATTTTATTTTTTATCCAATTTTTTTATTTTATGTACTTAGCTGTTTAATTCATGATGGAAATGGTGGATTATTTTTCTTCGATGCGCCCGGGAGAACTGGGAAGGCTTTCCTCATGTCATTGATTTTGGCAACTGTTCGTGCGAGACTCGATATTGCTGTAGCAGTTGCATAGCGTTGAAATTGTCGATAAACCTTCAATCGGCTGAAAACCCGACTTGCAACATTGCGAAACACTCAGCAATGGCGAAAGTTTTGGTAGCAAGTAAAATCATCATCGATTATGAATGTACAATGGCGCACAAATGCGCATTGGAAGCACTTAATTGAACTATGAAAGATCTACGCAATGACTCAAGATGTTTTGGAGGCGCGATGATTCAACTGTCCGGCGATTTCCGTCAAAAAATACCAGTGATGCCAAGATCGACCGCTTTCGATGAAATAAACGCTTGCCTCAAATCATCGACTCTGCGTGGTGCTATGTGATGAAACTTCAGCTGACGACAAACATGCGAGTTAAATTGTTAAACCAAAGACAACCTAAGAGAGATATTTCTTCCTATGTAAACGTAAAAATTTAAACTGCGAGTTCATTTTCTGTAAATAGCCGCAAACAACCGAAAACATTTTGTTTTTTTTTGCTTATACGTATACGCAGTTTAACGAAAAATGACAGATACAACGATGACATTGGAATTATCAGAAATATATTTTGTTTTCATTTTTTAGCTCGAACGAAAAATTTAATTTGATTGTCTGTGGCTAAACGATCCATCTGCCGAAGATTTCTCCAAGCAGTTGCTGACTGTCGGTAATAGCCGTGTTCCGGTCGACAAATCGAACGGATTTCGTTTCCTCAGAACTTTTGCAATTTTGTCTCAACGAAGAACTAGCTCATCAACAAAGTGTTCCCGAACATCATTACTAACCAAAAAAATCACAATTGGTGAGTGAACGAGTAATTCTTGTGGCTAAGAACAAAGATGTGGATCATTTAAATTTCACAATTCAAAATCTAATCGTCGATCTACTTCATTGCTTCAAATCTATCGATTGTGTGACAAACAAAAACGAAGCAACCAACTATCCAACTGAAATTTTAAACTCATTGGATCTGGTTGGCTTGCCACCTCACAATTTAGAACTGAAAGTTGGTGCGGTAATCATCATGCTACGTAACCTGATACAATCAAAACTATGTAACGGAACGCGTTTGGTATTGAGAAAACTCAAGGAAAGTTCAAAGGTGAGGAAGTTCTTATTCTGAGAATTCTGATGATCCCAACCGATATGTTATTCGAGTTTAAACGAATTCAATTTCCGATTCGTCTTGCATTCGTCATGACGATCAACAAATCACAAGCCCATCCTTGAGTGTTTGTGGCTTGAATCTAGAAAATGAATGTTTCTCTCACGGCCAATTGAACGTAGCACGTTCACGTGTTGGCAAACCATCCGCTTTGTTCGTTCTCGCTTCTGACACTAAAACAAAATTGTCGTAGATCACAAGATGCTTTACTGAAAGGAATCGACCCTATTGCAACCCACCCAGCAAATAGTTGAAAAGAAAGTAGTACAACAATGCTACGCGAATCATTTCGAATCAATTCAATAAAACGAAAGCCTTGCTGCCACGTGAATTACATTTATTTCAATGTAATTAAAATATATTTCATTTTGGTTAAATTTAATTAATTTGGAGTATTCATTTTATCCGCTCCGCAGGTCTCGGGTTCGATTCCCGGTAGTGACAAGGAAAAAATTGCACGGCTGGTTTGGGATCAATGAATTAATCACTCATTAGTCATTATCCGAAATGAAAATATGATTATGAAACCTTATTTGAGGCGGCCAAATCCCTTGATAGGATATAGTGCCAGAGAGAGAGAGAGAGAAATTCATTTCATCTTAATAAAAAACTCAATTTAATTAAGCTATAATAACTTTAAACAACATTTATTGATTTTGAGGCGGTACGAAGTTCGCCGGGTCAGCTAGTTATTAATAAAAAGCAACGGCATTTTACTCATACAAAATTCTTGACAATTTCATTAAATTAATATAACAAAAAAATTTTAAGAAAAGATAATAATACGTGGCAAAAAAAAATTTTTTGGCGAATCAGAAAATTCCGCCTAAAAACAATATGATTATAAAATGTATATGAATATTAAAGAAAAAAAATATTATAACTATAAATAAATATATATAGGTGTATATATAGTATAACACCACATGCAATTTATACACTGACCCATTAATCAATAAACGCATCAAAATAGTGATCAAAAGAAATTATGCATTTAAATGAACTTTTCTTGATTAATGAATCAATTTATAATCTCCATGGCAAATTAAGAAATATAATTAAAAAATTACTTATAGAAAAACTAAATTTAATATTTCCGAAGCGAAGCGTTGGATGCCATAATGTTGGATAGATGGATGACGTTTTAACGATGAAAAAGCTCGTACCGCCGGATGACTGTATTAATTTGTAGTTGTTGTACTTGTACAATTAAATTTTTATCAATTTTACTTATATTAGTTTTATCAATTATTATTAGAGAAGTTGTATTATTAGCGTATTATAGAACGAATTATTTATTATGTTTAACTTATTTTATTGTTTTAAATATTATAGATTTTTAGATTTAGTTCAGGTTGAATGAAATTTTATTTGAGGTGTTTTAGATATTCTTAATAAATTATTTAGTAGTATTTTATTATTAACAAATGTTTAGCTACGCATTTTTTTCCCGCGTTATCAAGAAAATCATACACAGAGATTAGCACTCAGCTATCATAAATAAAAAGTCCGT
The DNA here is from genome assembly GCA_947310385.1 of Nephrotoma appendiculata. NCBI lineage: Eukaryota > Metazoa > Arthropoda > Insecta > Diptera > Tipulidae > Nephrotoma > Nephrotoma appendiculata. Next base: position 82,083,743 of record OX371225.1, read on the forward strand.
ACAATTATTTTCCACCATTTTATATTTTTCTGAACTTAAACTTGTTCACCAAATTTTTAATTTTTTTTTTTTTTTATTTTTATTTTTTTTTTTTATACTTTTATGTTCGTGAAGTTCAATTACCATTCACAAATTTTTTTTTCTTTTATTAACGCACTATAGCACTATTTAAAGTTTATCGAACACTCCACTTTAGACACTGTGATCGAACTAATATTTGTATATCGTATCACACAAAACTTTTTTTTTATCAATTTTTATTTTATATTTTATTTTTTCCTTTAATTTTTTTTTTTTACAATTTAACTTTTAATTTTATTTAAATTAATATTATTATTTGGTGAAAATATATTTCATTAAAATGCCAAACTCGACTGCCCTCCAAAAAAATTTTCCATCGTCCCTCATCAACTCATCCATCCATTGTACGAACGTGCCATACCGTTGTAATATACCATCAAAATAATTGTACAATATTAGAAATAAAATCAATACATACATATTCCACCTTAACAGTAGTAATCAAATTATTTTGGTCGATGTATATTGTTAGTTGATACCATTATCGGCAGTCAAGATTTTCAATAAATTAAACATTACAACTAATTCAGGGATAAGCCCCTCATCCCACTCGCAACTCACAAGTATTGCAGCGCGGTGGAACGAAATGCGGTATTCGTTTCACATTGCGTCGACGAATATTCTACAAACGCCTACACTAAAATGAATAGTCCGCCCTATTTTCGATACCCACATATATCGACAATTCCGAATTACACTTAGACGCACGATACTGATTGGCACAAGTAGAGTGCATATGGCTTTACCAATATATTATAGTGGCAAGTTTGCCGATCTGTGAAAATTTTGATTTATGAATTTTTTAAGGATTAACATTTCTAAAAAATACTGTTCAGAATTTTAATAGGGTTGCGGTACTAGTAGAATATACATATGGATCTATCAAAATATCATACTTACATGTTTTCTGATCGATGGAAATTTTGTGATTCGAAAAATATTTCAGCATATTTAATTAAATATAATTTAATTTAGAGTTGTATTGTTAATTTTTTAATTGATTTCAGACATTCAAAACATCTATAATTATATGCAAGTTTTATTGTTTTTACAATAAAACTCTGAATTAAATAAATAAATAAATATTTAAACATTTAATGTCTGCTTGAAACCAATAAACTTTCAAATTTTTGTTCTTATTGGTTTAGGATTAATTAGTTTATTCAGAACGAAGTTACTCTCTCTCTCTCTCTCTCTCTCTCTGGCACTATATCCCATCAAGGGATTTGGCCGTCTTAAATGAGGTTTCATAATCATATTTTCATTTCGGATAATGGATGATTAATCCATAAATCCTAAACCAGCCGTGAATTTTTTTCCTTGTCACCACCGGGAATCGAACCCAGGACCTCCGGTCGCTGGAACAAGCTAACCACTTAGAATTACTTATACCTCCGTAAAAAAAACAAGTTATATGGAATCGAAGCCCCTCCCCCCCCCCCCCCCCCCCCCCCCCCTTCAAACCTAATTTGATTATACTCAAAGTATTAAATGTCCGACCTAGGCAAAATGGTTCAACCTTGGTTTAATGCCTCGAACAGTAAACCAAATCAAATTTTAATTTTACCCTATCAACCAAATTTTTTCATAATCTAACAAAAGTTACAGTGGTTTTATTTCTTGAACATTTCTCAAAATTTATATCAAAAATTTTAATCCTGTAATAGCAGAAGCCCAGTGCCACCCTACAATTTGTATCGTTAACAGTAAATAAATGTTCGAGTTTGACGCTCGATCAGAGTAAAAATCTTCAAAGTTGTTCTTAATTTGGGGCTAATATACCGTATTACAGGTAAAGTTAATTTATAGCTGGAAATAATTCTATAAAGTATTATTTTATGCACAGAGGTTCCTTCCACCATAAATAATAAAAAGAATAATCTATCCATTTCCTCTTCCGTTGGAATAGGGTGGCCAGGATTTTTAAAGAGTGCTAAACATGGCTTTATATTTAAAAAAAAAATTGCGACAAGTTGTAGCCTATGAAAACACGTTTAATTGGGACACTTCCATATCCTTGTAAGTACTCTAGAATGCGTTACGAGAAAAAAACAATAAATTATTAAATGGTTTAAGGAAAAAACAGTAGGATATTACTTTTAATTTTAGACTTTAAGTTTCGGAAGTTTAGACTTTAAGTTGCGATACTTTAAGTATCACTCTTCCCATTTTTTAGTTATTCCTATTTTTTCCTTAAAACCACTTTTCCCTTTGAACCCCCTTCGGGTTGACCAAAAGCGATCAAATTTACGCCATTTTCAAGCAAAAAATACCTTTTCGCTAAATTTCAAGTTTTTATGAGCATTACTTTTAATTTTTGTTCTTTTACGTAACACGAAATTTAGAGCACTTAGAAGGACGCCCAGGTTCCAGATATTCACCAAACTTACATGTTGGAATCAAAATCTTATCATCACATTTTATCTAATTTGATTCGGTTCAAACAAGGAACGTACTCTAATTAGCATTGCCAAGTTACAGAAATTAGTTTAAAATGTTTATTATAATTCAGTTCAGCCATTTATTCCTCATACACTCAGTCTTGAAATGGTCGAAACAATTAAAATCAAACAATTAAATGTTACGCAACCCGCTGGTCAGTTTTTATTTTAAAAGTTACCTATTCTAAAATTATAGCGTTTGTTTATTAGCACAGTTCTGAGTAGAAAAGTAACATGGCTGGTAGTTTAATATTTAATGATTCTCCTTATGAGATTATCCTTTGGAACTTTAAGTGAAACTGGATTTAATCCACTCAACGATGTTTGGCCAATACTGAATTTTGCGAGGGCTAGAAATTTGTTGCTAGCTTAGTGTTCTTTGCTAGACAGAGAAATTTCGATGAGCTATTTAACTCTTTTCTTTTTGGATTTAAACATCAGACATAGACAAACATCTCAGTATTACCTTAGACAGTAAACTTTACTGGAGATTCGATCTCGCAACATAACTTCAAAAAGCCTCATATGTTAGCAAAGTTCTGGTTTTTATTTAGAAAACAGTGGTTTAATTTATAAGTTCGCTTTAGTGAAACATAGCATCATTGCATACCATTTTATTCTTGCATTCCCTGCAATCTGGTATTCTGCGAACTGCTTTTTTCGAAACTTTTAACCTGAGCTGTGTTGGGGCATTGAACAATCTTTCCTTGATTAGAAGACCAATTCTAATTTTTTAAAACAGACCATCAATACCAGAAATCATTATGATTAACGTTGATTGTCTTCACATGACCTACAATTGTACAATGTAAATTCAACCTACACCGTGTCCCTCGCTCTTTCAGATGTTAATATTTAATATTTCTGTGTTCAGAGTAAGGCTATGTGCAATGTGTTGCAAAATCCACTTTCTAGCCTTTGATGTTGCCAAGTTCCAGTTTTTTGACCAGTGATGCGTGAGTAAATAAGTTGTCTTTACTCTACTTTGGTTCAAGCTCATACAGTTTGTCAAAGAAGAGCGGCACAATAGTTGTGAATTGGTATGTAATCATTCGGTTTGCCCAAAACGGCATTGAGTGAGGGACCTTCTTTCTGACCAACCAACTTTAATATTACGAGTAAGATAATATGAAAGAGCAAGTCGGTTGGTTAGGATGTCGAAAATACTATATTGCGAGAGCAGCTCGGTTAATCATGGGTGCGGTTAAAGGCAATACCAAAGGGTCAAAAAGTTGTAACATCTGTCAAATTTGTTGTGAATGGAATGGGAGGTTATAATGCTGAACAACGTATGCAAATTATCAAATTTTATTTTCAAACTCAGTGCTCCGTTCGAGAAACGTTCCTCACCACAAACGTCCTGGAGAGTCGACTATTTGACGTTTGATGAGCAAATTCGAGTAAGGCGATAAATTAGAATTTTATTTTATTACCATAATATGATATATAAATATAATTTTCTCGACTTATAGGTTGATACTCGAGGTTAAGTTCTACGATGTCCGTTAAAGCACCTTATAGTTATATCTATCGATTAGGAAAGGAACACATCCGATACCATTTGCAAACATTTTTTATGTTATGTTATCGCTCGAAAATCTTACACTATTAACTGACTACGTAGTTTATATGCTCAAATCGTTAAATTTCTTATAATCCGTATCATCATATTAAATGGTAGAAGATTAATCAGCCAAAACCAAACCAAACAAAAAAAATATTTTTCCTGCAGCAATATATCTCATTCCAACCACTCAATATAATCCACCCTTGCTAATAAAAAAAACAAAACAAAAATAATTCACCGAGAGAGAAACGCAAAGAAAATTCCCGCACTTAATCATTCCTTATCTTTAAAATTAAAGTCAAAATCGTATATAGCCTCTAAAAATACTATAAATAAGAAATCTAATACACCGTGCGATATATAAATACAACCGATTTAGTAAGGTAGAAATAGAAGTAATAACGGAGATAAATTACTTTCGAAAGAAATTATGCAAGGTAGAAAAACCGAGAGAAAAAATAATTTTCATTTGCGCATCCCAAACACGGAAACTTTTATTTCTTCTGTTCAATGTGAGTCCATTAAAAATGGTGTATAGTGTACCTGATTTGGTTTATATGGTGCGTGTCATAATTTCAAATTAATTTAATATGGAAAATGCACTAGAAATTGTATATATCTACTTTGTTGTTCTTGTCTTTATCTTAAAGAAGTTCACGTGACAACAATCTGAATGAATTAGATTCGAAGCAAATTAATTTTCCGATTCAGTTATCTAGAAATTTGCCTAATTAATTTTTGTAATAAAACGTTAATAAAAAAAAATGCGAACTGGTAACAAAAATAATGAATTTCACACGATAGTGGGAGAAGAAAGGACGTTAAAATCGTTGAAAATTTAGACAATATTGTGTCGCAAATATGCTAATTCAGTTGCGTAACTTAACGAGGCCGAAATATGTAACATTGAAATAAACTCCCCATAACTAAATTTTACCTCATATTACTGTTTGCTAAACTGAAGAAAGGGCAACATTTAGAACGGTATATAGGTGTATTGTGACAAATTTCAAATGGAATATTTTCAGATCATTACAGGATCATATAGCCGGAAGGGTTTCTGACACCCGAGCAAACCACATTCAGTTATCTATAATGTCAGAAGCATCCACTTTTCAAAATTTCTCCGCACAATTTTAGCGATATTGAAGTCGAAATTATTTCGACATTAAATTATCGGAATGAGTGGCAACGTAACTGTCTTTTAAATTTTAGTTTTAAAGTAGTAGTTTCCATGATATATTTCATCAACTTTTTCACTGAGAGCCTGGTACCGTTGCAAAATCATGTTGGATTGATCTTTCAGGGAAGGATGATAGGCACGTCAATTTTCAATTTCAAATTTGCGGAATTTGGAATTTTGTTTTCAATGATGAAATATATGGCATGGACTTTCTCACAGCTAATATAGCCCGATCACTAAAAAGTTTCATTAAATATTTGGGAATAATTTCGTCTGTGGTTGATGTGGTTTTGAATGAATTTTGTTGGCGCAATGTGATCCATTGTGTGGATTTATTGATTAGCAGTTTTTTAAAAGATCCATTGATTTCTGATATACATTTATCAGCGGATGTTGAATGTGATAAAACTGGTATAGTTTGTCAGAAATCATCGGACATAAGAATGACCGCGCTATATTTTCATGCCTTCTCAGTATTTTATTAAATTTATTTAAATTGGCATACATTTTACAGAAAGGAAAAAATCTATATTCCCAAGCCAGACAATTATTATTAGCCTACGAAAAATTTACTAACAATTATATTACACCAAATACATGTGAAATTGTACTTACAGTCGTTGGCCAAAAAACTTGCGCACCCATAGAAATCACATAAATATTTTTTTCAACACTCGATTACACTGCATATATAAAAAAAATATTTTCCGAAAAACTTTATTTCTAATTAATATAGTTAGTTAACATACTTTATTTTAAAAATTATTAATATTTTGTGGCTTCTCCTTTCGCTAATACATATTACTTGTTTGCTCGTTCTGGCATGCTTTTATAGCAATTCTTTATTGTGTTTTGTATTTCTAAATCATTTTTCCAAACGTTCTCGGTGTTTTTCTTAGTTCGATCACTGTATTGTTGGTACGCATACAAACTAGTCGCTTCAACATGGACCAGCAATTCTCTATCGGGTTGAGATCTGCTGAATTGCCTGGCTAAGAAAAAATGTTTATTTTTTTACTGTTCAAGTAATTTTAATGCTTAATGCATTGTGACATGGTGCGCCACCTTGAAAGAAAGTGTAAACCGATGGATGATGGGGCAGGGATTTCACATAAGGCATGTACACCTCATTGAAAACCTTATTGTATTGGTACTTTTTACGCTATTTGCCGTAGGCACTTGGCGAAACACACTTATACTTAATAAACACATTTTTTTATTAATCACTTGTTTTTTGTTTCCCAGAATTATTTTGAATAATTTTCAAAAAGTTTGAAAAATCACTCGTTCGATTTCGACTTGTTAGGTAATCATCAGGAGTATCTTATTGTATTGGTCTTGCCGCATTGTTCCTTGGACAAAATATATTGGTCTAGGGCTCCCTTTATAGCTCCAGTCCTCATTATAGCGTTCGCTTGGTCGCCTGCGCATGAACTGTGAAATTCCGTGTCCGCCTCTAAGCGGCACTCGTCGCTAAACATACCCGTTTATTGAATACATTAAGATATTACTACTCGGATTTTTGCCGCTACGTTTGGTTAATGTCTCTACTAGTCACATATAGACAGAGGCATTGTTGTGCGAGAGTGGTTTTTTCTTTCTAGCAACATAAAAACCGAACAATTTAATTGCTGTTGTTTTCTCCCATATAAAAATTGCATTTGTATTGTGTATCAACTTTTTATTACATAAAAAAATATCATTTTGAAATGTTACGACTGCTATTTCACTTACTCTTACATACAATTGTACCATCAGTAAAAAAATAAATAAATGGTTGAACGGAGTAACCTTAGTTTTAATTTGTTTCGAAAAATATCAACAACAAAAAAATAATAACAAATTGTGTCGCAGTGCAAATAAAAAAAATTCCCATCGCCATATCTGTAAAATCTGTAAAAACGTCATGAACAACCTCCACTCACATGGTTGGAATACGACTGAAAAAATGAAAACAGAATGAAGACATAAATACAATTTCATTGTTTTTGTCTGGTGTGGGGTGTGGGTAAAAATAAATTAAAAATATGTTTTGCTTCTTTCTAGCTGCTTTGAATTAATTAGGTCTATCTTTGTTCTTCTTAAACCTACATGAAGTGAGTTGTGTTCTTCTTTTACAATGTGTAAGAAGCAACAAAAATAAAAATTGTTGTTGTAATTCGCAGTAGTATTATCTTAAGTTATAATTAGACAATGACATAACCTATGACATGGAAAAATGAAATTGGTTAGTAGTTTTCATGTTTGATCACAGTTAAACAAAATTGGTGTTTTTAAATTTGGAACTTACCCAATTCCAATCAAATTCTGTGAATTCTTGATGCTGGAGTGAGACGAGGCTTTTCCTGGGCGTCTGCACATGAGTTGATTTTCTTTCAAACAACGTCATACTTTCCTTTCCGATATTTACATTCCAGGCTCGATTATCGCATTGATGATTTTACGAATTGATGCTTGGCGGTCTTCCAATGCAACATGGACTATTTTCCAATCCACTCGATTCGACGTTTTCCGTTTTCTACCGCAGTTTTCACGCTTATTCAGGAAAATAACCTCTTTATCCTCTATTTTTTGAGCAATTCGCTGAACACTGTCTCGTCCTTTGCCCAGTTTTCTGACTTTAGCACTGTATGAATGTTGCCCAGTGTAAACGAGAGCAGCTGCAGCAAATTTTTGCTACTCCCTGATGTCTTTTTCAACAATTTTGTTAAAAAAAACTATGAATTTGATAATGTGACACGAAAATTTACTATAAAACTATACCGTAAATAAAATAAAAGTTGTTTGCATCTTCGAAAATATGGCGTCACGTACACAAAACACAAAAGTAAAAAAAATATTTTTCTAGAATAAACACTTTCTAAGGAATCGATCTACAAAAAACCACTTACGACTATAGCAACTAATTAACAAACGTAAGTAATATTCTTTCACTGGAAAAAGGCACACACAGACAGACACGTTCACGCGATCGCCCATTTAAATTAGTCATAAACAAGAGCACGAAAGGGACTCTGAAAAAATAGTAGGAGGAAACTTAAAGAAGAACATGAAAACTAGTTTTATTATGTAAAAACGTTGAAATGATGTAACCGCGCAAGCTTTTTGGCCAACGACTGTAATCTCAACGATATGATTGGCTTGAAATTTGCATGATCTATAACGGTTATGATTACAAATGTTCATTACCTTAACCGCCAATCCGATCAACTTGTAATTTTTATGCTGCGTGGGGAGCTTATTGAGAACTCGTTGCTATTTGTTCTCTTTGTTTCCTGAAGTTATTAAGCGAAATTCCTGTTTTTTTAATATCAAAACGTATTAATTGTCCAGTGGATTTAATGTCCTTTGAAGGTCAATTAATATTTCCCTTTTCATTCACACATAACCCACCCATTCACACTATTACAGTATACCACTCGCACAATGCAAGCTCAATGTCAACCTGTACATTGACCTGAACGATGGGTCGGCTCTGAATTCTGCACTCCAACAGAGGGTCTTAGTTATGTTTATTAACATCACCAATCGTAATCGATGACGAAAATTGGCTTTTGCATTCAGCCTCTGGTGGGATTCGAACGCAGTACCTCCCGGTAAGTGCCGAAGCTTTAACCACTGCACCACTTGTCCGGTAAATAGATTGGTCCATTCCATGCATGAGCTTGTAGTGTCAATCACAACTGTAGGATTTAGGACGGCTAAGCAATGACTGACCCATCGAAAAATCCATTGGGTCCGAATCATCGAAAAATCTGTTGGGATATTAAATCCAAAGAATGTAAAGTTATCCCAGTTTCTCATCCCAGGATTTTATTTTTATTAATTTTACATGAAACTATTCTATTCTCTATGCCATTTTTTCATTTTATACTTCTAGTTTGTTACGATTTAAATTATAAACACAACAACAAAATATCCCATCCCATTTTTTTTCGTTTATTTGTGGTTCATGTAAAGCAAATACTTTTAAAATAATGTAATGTGTTTTGGCAATATTAGTTCTGTATATTTGTAGTTCGAAGTAATAGTGCACCATATTATTAGTTTAAAAAATTAAGAGTAACTTATAAAAAGCTCCTCAGTGCCAGCAGTATGTTAGGATTGGCACAATCTTCCTTCAACAATATGGCCCCATATAAATTTTTACGAAAAACGTCTATATCCAAAACCTTCCTGAGGCGGAAAGAGCGATTAATGTTTTGATATGGTACAAAATTAAGTAATTGCTGATCAAGTGGCCAGTACCACCCGTATGTTCAAATTGGAGTAAATGGACAACTTCCAAAATCTTAGGTTAAGTTAAATAAACAAATTTTGAATCTCTTAAAACTTCCTTGGCCGAAAATGGTTCTTTATGTTTTGAGTTGGTAATGATAAAGATAAACTATGGTGAACTTTCAAGTACCAGCCGTATGTTAGGGTTGGCACAATCTTCCAGCTTCGATATGGCCCATATATACATTTATATGAAAATCGTCTATAACTTCCAAAACCTTCCTGGGCCGGAAATAGCGAATGATGTTTTGAGATGATACATAATAATTAGCACCAGCCGTATGTTCAGATTTGAAGATATGGCCAAGTTCCAAAACTAAAGGGTGATTTTTTAAGAGCTTGAGAACTTTTTTTTAAAAAAAAACGCATAAAATTTGCAAAATCTCATCGGTTCTTTATTTGAAACGTTAGATTGGTCCATGACATTTACTTTTTGAAGATAATTTCATTTAAATGTTGACCGCGGCTGCGTCTTAGGTGGTCCATTCGGAAAGTCCAATTTTGGGCAACTTTTTCGAGCATTTCGGCCGGAATAGCCCGAATTTCTTCGGAAATGTTGTCTTCCAAAACTGGAATAGTTGCTGGCTTATTTCTGTAGACTTTAGACTTGACGTAGCCCCACAAAAAATAGTCTAAAGGCGTCAAATCGCATGATCTTGGTGGCCAACTTACCGGGCCATTTCTTGAGATGAATTGTTCTCCGAAGTTTTCCCTCAAAATGGCCATAGAATCGCGAGCTGTGTGGCATGTAGCGCCATCTTGTTGAAACCACATGTCAACTAAGTTCAGTTCTTCCATTTTTGGCAACAAAAAGTTTGTTAGCATCGAACGATAGCGATCGCCATTCACCGTAACGTTGCGTCCAACAGCATCTTTGAAAAAATACGGTCCAATGATTCCACCAGCGTACAAACCACACCAAACAGTGCATTTTTCGGGATGCATGGGCAGTTCTTGAACGGCTTCTGGTTGCTCTTCACTCCAAATGCGGCAATTTTGCTTATTTACGTAGCCATTCAACCAGAAATGAGCCTCATCGCTGAACAAAATTTGTCGATAAAAAAGCGGATTTTCTGCCAACTTTTCTAGGGCCCATTCACTGAAAATTCGACGTTGTGGCAGATCGTTCGGCTTCAGTTCTTGCAGGAGCTGTATTTTATACGGTTTTACACCAAGATCTTTGCGTAAAATCTTCCATGTCGTCGAATAACACAAACCCAATTGCTGCGAACGGCGACGAATCGACATTTCACGGTCTTCAGCAACACTCTCAGAAACAGACGCAATATTCTCTTCTGTACGCACTGTACGCATTCGTGTGGTTGGTTTAATGTCCAATAAAGTAAACTGAGTGCGAAACTTGGTCACAATCGCATTAATTGTTTGCTCACTTGGTCGATTATGTAGACCATAAATCGGACGTAAATCGCGAAACACTTTTCGAACCGAACACTGATTTTTGTAATATAATTCAATTATTTGCAAGCGTTGCTCGTTAGTAAGTCTATTCATTATGAAATGTCAAAGCATACTGAGCATCTTTCTCTTTCACACCTTGTCTGAAATCCCGCGTGATCTGTCAAATACTAATGCATGAAAATCCTAACCACAAAAAAATCACCCTTTATAGGTTAAGTTGTATCTCTTAAGAACTTCCTAGGCCGAAAATGTTTTTTTATGTTTTGAGTTGTTGATGATAAGGGCAAACTATTGTGAACTCCAAATTGCCAGCATTATGATAGGATTAGTATTTTCACATTGCAGGATGAAAATTTCATCATCTTATTTTGATCCGTAATGAAATTGAACGAAACTATGATTCCTAGACAGAATGCAGAATTCAGGGTTCTCTTTCATATCAGTTTATAGTACTGTCATGGCGCTATGCAATACGCAGATAGTTCTACGTAAATCGGATCTATAGTCGTACGTCATTGACGTAGCCGCTGTTTAAGAAAGAACGTAATAAGCAACGTGAGATTGCAAATATTAAAAAGAAATACACAGTGGTGAGCGATACAGTGCCACCTGGGTAAGGTAGGTAAATGTACACACAATTTACTTGCTTCGATATCACCCCATATACTGTATCTCACAAGAGTCACCGGTGCATTTTTCTAACTGTTTATGTATTGAAGTTTGTTAATAGTTCTTAATAGTTCCGATAAAGAATCATAATAATGAGCCAAATGAATTATTTTAGACATGATTAGATCAAACCACAATTTATATGAAATTGGGGGAACTTAACCTGAGATTTTGGAACTCGTTTATTTATATAAGTGTGAATATAAGGCCGGTGCTGACCACTTGGCCAGCAATCACTTAATTATGTACTTTCTCAAAACATCATTCGCTATTCGAATTAAATAAGATCAAGTTCTAATTTAATCAACTTAATTAATTAATTTACTAATTATTAATTAAATTTGTGTACTTATAAAAATGGACTATTATCGTTTTAATTAAAATATTCTTTCAGTAAAGTTAAACATTCGAATATGTTCATCGACCGTCTTCACTATTACCTATACTTTTACTTAGGTTTATATCCTGTCGTTCCACAAATACAAGAAAACAAATAAATTTATTATTAATAATTTTATGTTTAAAGTAGGGAATAAATAATATACCTATTTATATAAGAAGAAGAAGACTTAAGGGGTAGAATATCCTAGAACAAGATGGTCTGTGGATTACAGCAAAAGCAATTTTAGTTGCTCAGTTTTCAAATATACGAGTAAATGTCAAGTGTTTCAAGTGTTTGATTTGACAACATCTAAAATTGACCCGCTCTCCACATATAGCAAGCAAAGTTTTCAAGTTTGTGTGCACTTGCAATATTTTAGTTGATCATTACACTTGCACAATTAAAAAACTGACGAGCACAATAAATATGACGGCCTATAGAAAATCAAAATTAGTTAACAAATTTCAGTTTGTTGTTATTTAATATTTCATTTAGAGGCACTAAGAGCTCCCAACAGTCTATGAGATCTTACAATGCTTTAATTCTTAATTTTTTATTAACTATGTTTGAGAAAAGTTATAACTATAGGACAAATTTCGAACAATAATGAACAAGTACAAAATTTAATGATATTATACATTACAACTAGCTTTTAACTAGCACTAAGGTCAAACAAGATGTATATTGCATAAAATCGATTTCTAAAGTGCAGGTAATTGATCAAAGTCTCACCTCCTACTCGTTACCAATCCTTAAGATTTAGCCAAACATTTTACAAAGATTAAAAATTAACTCATGGTAAAAAACAAATCGTAACACTAAAACGTCCCTCCATAACTAGACCAACATCAAATACTAGAAATGGGTCCGATTAACAAATTTTCGGTGTTATCCCCACATAAAAAAATTTTGGATGAGGAACTCGTGGAGTTCGGAAAACTCGCAGTGACTAACCAAATTTGATGGTTAAATGAGTTTCGTTGCTTAAAACGCATAGCTTTTTGTAGTTTACTCGAAATTCTAAAATTCTAATATGACAATCCCCGGGCTTTCCGAGATCCGACTATTATACTTAGGTATTGTCAACTCGCATGTGCGGAAAGAACTAAATATGGCATCGAAAAGAGCTAAACATGTCTTCAACAACGAAATACACTGAAATTATGATCTACTTAAGACAGATTTGATTGCATTTCAAAAACATATCGCAAATAATAATTATGTACATAATAAGTACATAAATAAGACTTATATTGTACACGTCTTTACCATACGAAGTAAATAAATTTTTGGCTGTTGTAATGTTCTTTTCATACATTTGGTTTGTTTTATAAGTCTATCTAACCGTATCTTGATTTGAATTTCAAATAACTTCCGACTCCGATTATTTTTCAATATGATTTTGGGGGCTATGTGTGATTCTAGATGGCTTTGATGTATATGTAACAATTTACGTTTCTAGAGATTATATTTTTTGAGTTATTAAGGATATAAAATAATTAAATTTCGTTTTGACGTTTAATGTTATCTTGCTCGCTTGCTGTCAATAGGTTTATCTTGGGTAAAAATAACTGTTTAGAGAATGCGATTTAAAAATACCAAGATAATATATTGTATTTAATTTTCACCTGTAAAATTACCCTTACCACAACCCGTAACAACTTGAACTATAGATTGTGAACAGATGCTTATTTAGAATAACTTATATTTATAAGATTAATGATGAAATTTAAATCAGAACAGTAGTTATGGGCCTTCAAAGTCTAAATATGAACCTACATACATCGTAGGAGTGTGTTAAGTTTTGACATTTATTTATCGTCACCGTTTTAAATTTTATCTTGGAGTGCAATTACGGAATGCGAATATTGTAAAAAGGCAAGATAAATTATCGTTTCACTGAGAAAAATTTTGGTTTCTAAAATTGAAAAACGAAGTTTTTAATTTCTCAAAGTTATAAATTTTTTTGAATTTCAAAAGTATTTTTTTGAAATTAAATGAAATTTTTGCAAACTAATAAAAAGCTTTTTTATTTTAAAAACATATTTTGTAAAATAATTTATAAAATACTTTTTAAATTTAAAAAGTTTATTTATTTAAACTTAATAATTTATTTCAAAAGATGTTTTTTACCATTTAAAAACAATTTTTTTGATAATAATGACAACTTATGAAAAATTTTATATTTATTGTTTTGCCAGAAATCCCGTTGTATTATTTTTCAATTCGTCTATATTTTATTTTTTATTTTAAAGTTTTTTCGCCTATTTATATAATTCGCCAACTCGATATGTTATTGTGTTATACTAAAGGTATGAAGGTTTGAATTTTTGCAGCTTGGACATTCCAACCTACTCCTGTATTGATTGAGTAAAACAACTTTTTGAGGATGTTCTCATTATATTTTTGTAAGGGTTGTGTGTATTTTTACACAATGGCCCTGGGGGTTAAAAATTGGGGAGGGGGAGTTAATTTTATACTTTTCGTGGTAGAAATGTTATGTTCTTATGAGCAGATGACCCTTTGGTTTTGCTGACTTGAACAGTCGCAAACATTGATTACTTTGATTTAAAAATACGTGACATTTGTTAAAAAATAATTATTTAAAAATTAAAATAAATCTTTTAAAACTAACCAATAGTTTTTTTATTCTTAAAAACAATCTCTTAAAATTTAAGAAAACTATTTGACATAAGTAAGGAAAGTATTTTTGAAAATAAAAACAATTTTTTTATTTTTATAAACAAATTTGGCGAAAAAGTTTATTTTAAAAATAAAAAGATTATCCTTTTGATTTTAAAAACGAGTTTTTTTGCCTAAAAAATATTTGTATATTTTTTGATTTTATATGTATATTTTTTTATTTTTACTGGTTTTTTTTTTCTCAGTGTACACGTTTACAAATTATCTTACTGCTTAGAGAATTAGAGCACTGGGATGAAAAACTGGTATAACTTCACAAGCTTATGTCGTCCTTGTTCTACCAATTTCTTGTTTTTGGCCAAGTTATATCACTGGAATTGGCCCCAGAGAGTACTACCACCGAGCAGTACCTATTCTCTGCGGCATGCACTAGCTATTTTAGGTGCTATCTAGAAGTCCTCTGGGTACCCTAGGCACAATGGCCTTCCACCTTCTATTCGACAACGTCCAGTTTTCGTGTAAACGTCGATTGAATAATCGGTTTTTTTACCACGACAAATTGATAAAAAAATTTTTTTGTTCCAAATCATGGAATGTCGAACCAATTATGAAAGGAAAGTGGTTTTTCTTATTCTTAATTTGGATTTCTAATTTAATTTTAATTATTTTTGATCATGATTTTTTGCAATTTAGATTTTTTTTCCTACATCTTAAAATCGTAGTAAGCTATTCATTAAATTTATCTAAGTTATCAGAAATTGCATGATTCATGTACGGTCGTGTATAGGTAACAGCACAGACAATTAAATTAGATTTTTCATTTGAACTAAAAAATGAAAACAAAACAAACTTCTGATAATTCCGATATCGTTGTATCTGTGATTTTTCGTTAAACTGCGTATACGTATACGCAAAAAAACAAAATATTTTTGATTGGATGCGGCTATTTACAGAAAATCTATGTATTCAGTATGCGGCTATTTACAGAAAATCTATGTATTCAGTATGCGGCTATTTACAGTATCTCTTTTAGGTAGTCTTTGGTAACAGTTTGGAATAAACTTAGAATAATCAGATACAAAAAATTTAATAGTATGGTAATTTGTTGAATTTGAAGCGCATACTGTTTTTGCGAGTTTTTCGTTCAGCTGCAATTCGATCATGGTCATTATCAGAGAATTGAATTTAAGTGGTTTTAATTGTAAATCGCAGGATATGTATCTGATAAAACGGTGCTAAATAGTGGAATAAAGAGTTTACAGAACAACCAAAACCTTTGAAAATATTATTTAAAAGCAATGGCGAACGTTTAAAATGCAAGGGCAAGCATACTTTGTAATTGGTTCATTACAACCATTCCCTAATGAAGAACCAAGGTATACCTTCCCTTGAATTTTGTTGGAGATCTACAATCCAGGAACAAGATTTAATATAATTATGCTCAATCGCAAGAAATGCGTTATGTTTCGAATATGTAGTTATATTCAAAACTTTTAGTGTTGCTTTAGAACATGTACTTGCCATATAGTACAAAGTAATCATTGATGCCGAAAAACGATTTTTATGCCAAATGTTTCAATCTCCCAGAATGCAGTCAAGTGGCTGTAGCAATTACTGGTCAAGAACACGTCAAAAGAGATATTGTAATTTAAAACAGCGAGACAGTACCTTGCAATTTATAAAAGAAATGTATCGATCGTGTCGTACTTTACAATATCCTCTACTGTTTGATTATGAAATAGATAGATACCACTTCGATATACTCCAAGTAGGTTTACATTATAGAAAAACAGTTTTCTGTATGAATTTATATGCCTACAGATTGATGGTTCACCACATTTCATTTTTTTTCAACCACGTGTTCTTCAATTTACTGTTGACATGTACGCAAAAATAGAAGCAAGACTGTGTTACATTAGAATTCATCAACGAGAATTAATGTGAGATCTATTGAACCAAAATGTAACATGAGGATAGCTTGCACAACTTTGCATTATACCATCATATTTTATAGGCAGTCCACGTTACATTCATGAATGAAGATGCAGTGAGAAATGTTCGCACTTATGGTAGACCAAAACTGTTTCTCCCATTTGCGTGCAATTTTAAGTGGAAATAAATTCAGGATGAGTTGCTGGATAAGTTCAATAATTGATTTGTTAAAACAATTTAAAAATTTTGGGTCAATCTCAATAAGATTTCATATACATACTGACGAATTTTGTAATTCTGTTAAGTCTATCAAATGGATGTACTACGAAATACCGGTTTTCTAAATCCCGGTTTCAAAATCTCAGTTTTCAAAATATCGGTTTTGAAAATCCCGGTGCTGTTCTTCTAGTTCTAAAGTCTTGGTTTTGAAAAAATAATTTTTTATTAATTCGAGCTGACCAGACTAATAATATTTTAACATAAGAATAAGATATCTTGCCCAAAAATTTACTAGAAATAAATAAGGCTGCGAAGTCAGACGATTTTTTTGTCAAATTACAACGACATAGTGCCATGTATTGACACCCGCTCTGTCCGAATATCAAAACTTCACGTATCGAGTCAGTGATGCATTTTGGTGAAGGAACATTTTATCAAGCAAATTCATTAATATTTGATAAAAAATAAATACGAAATATTCCGGAAAACAAATTAAAAATATTATATTTTTTTATCGAATTGCTTTATCGAAAAATCATTTTAGAATCCCATTTCCATCGCACGTCTCGAATTTAAACAAAATATGTTAAGAAACCCCCAAATTCCATCTCTATTAGCCATTTTCTAGAACTTTGTCGCAAACTCATTTTTGAATTTTGTCACAAAATCATTTAACCTTCGCTTGAACGGAAATTTTATTTTACTTACATGAACAGTATCTAGCCCAGTAGATATTTTTATATATCATGTAAATGATTTTATATCATATTTTTTTGGTGGTGTCAATGTGTTTTATTGCCTGTTGTGTGTGGATTCTTCGGTGAGTGTAACTTGAAGATAATTTTTTACCATTTGTAGAGCGCGAGAAAAATTTGAAATTTATTGAAAAATAAAAACCTTGTTATCTACTCGGGTAGATACTGTTCGTGCGAAGGTCAAGAGTCCCATTTTCCCACATGTCAAATTTTAAAAATTAATACCGGGATTTCCTAAAAATTGGGATTTTTTTTTATACAAAACCGGGCTTTTGAAAACAGGGTTTTCGTTACTCACCCCTATCAAATATGTTACTAAAAGTGCATCTGCACCTTATATGTTTGTCATACAATAACAAAATGTACATGATGAAATGACAAAATATCAACAAGATCTTCATTCGCCAAAACGGCTAAGAGATTTATTTGCAATTCTGCCGAAAATATTTGATATAGGAAATCCTCTACAATTGTGGTATAAACACAAAGATGATTAGTCGTATAAGATATTCATTACCATTAACAACTTGACAACCCACTTGCTCACATGGTGCACACAAACGAAATTTATAATAGAGGTCTAATTGAATAGAACTGTGATCAAAACCAAATAATTACAGGTGAATAAAAAATTCTTGTCTTACTCCAAATTTAGCAAGGCGATTTTCCAGAAAAAAAATCGAAAAATTTCGGTGTTCAAATGTTAAAACATTTTGCTCAATTTAAAGACATTATGAAGATCTATGTATATAAATAGTCGTTAAAATTTGAATATATTATGCCCAGCTTCTCTGCAATTAAAGATTAAATTTTTGAACAATTTCGAGCTACAAATTGAATCCGCGATAATTTGATCATATTTTCTAATTCAACATGTCATTCTATAAACAACTACGTGTGAAAATACTTGGTTTTTTCATATTTGATCAATTGTAAGAGATTAAGACGATCTCAATGAATCAGCGTTTATATTTGATTAAAACGTTGCCCAGTTTCGATGAAACCAATGATTAAATTTTTGAGTAATTTCAAGCTTCAGGTCAAAATTCGCGCTTTCTACAACCATTACTTCTTCAAGAAGAAATTCTAAGCAACGGCGATCATTAAATGGGCATATTCAGCATCATTGATAAAATTCAGCTACATGTTAGAATATCTTAAAAATGAATTACACCTGCACGAAAAACTATTTGTACGAAATTGGATTTAAGGCTGCTAATTGGTATGGTGATAAGAGTAGATTTCGGTAAAAAGGATTCCGATGAAAAATTAGCAAAAGCAATACGTAAGTGGTTAGAGCAACTTTCTTTTACTATAAATGAAAAACACATCTCGAAAACACCACACTTGATTTCAATAGCGAAAAATTAAACTTACGTAGCTTTTAGTATACTTGTGCCTTGTCCTGCTTCAAACACTTTATCCCTGGAAAAAATTGTAATTCAGAAATTTAAGAAAACCAACAAAGTTTACCCTTGTTGGTTGACAATTTAACCTCTAATTTTATTTGAATCGTTTGTTTCTTTGTCCATGATTGGAAAACTAAAAAAGCTCCAATGAAGCTGCCACTTCTGCTACACAGTTTTCCAAAAAATTCGCCCAGATCTCCAAATTAGTAGAACAAGTTTAAATATGAAATTCCATTCTGAATAGTCAATTCGCCTGGACTGTTAACATGATGAATTTCGCCTGAATAACACTTGTCCTATCTAACCTCGTCATTTCCGGTAAAATTTCAAAAATGATAAGAACTCTTTTTGTTTGAAATTGGTTTTACAATGTTTTTAATTTTTGTAAATTTTATATAGTTTTTAAGATATTTGAAAAAACCGAAAAAGCTTCTATGGAATCGGTCACTTCCGATAGATCGATTTTGGTCAAAGATTAGTGGGGCCTCCAATTTATGGTAAAAGTTTAAATTGGAAGTTCCATCCCGATCAATCAATTCGCCTATAGGCTGTGCAGGATCGAATTTTTAATGAAAACAGTTTTGGTCCAAATTCGTCATTTCCAGTTAAATTTTGGAAAACATGCATAGTCGGTATTGTTGCAAAATTAATTTAGATAGTTTTTAATCGTTTTTTTTTGTAAATGCGTATATATACAAAAAACGATGGTTCTCCCTATGGAAAGAGGCCAAACCAGAGAAAGTTACTTCTCTTTACTAACAAACTAATTGCTTTTTCCAAAGACCATGAATGGTCAAAAAATTAACGGTGATTAGAAAACTGGTAATTGGTAAATATAGATGAAAAAATTTGAAATGGAGTACGTTGTATAAGGGCAGTTTGCTCTTGTAGTTCTTCTATTATTCGAACATACTGCATATACTTAACCTGTAGAATTATAGAACTTCGTAGGATCAGGATACCTAATCCTTCCGATCACCGAGTCGTGACTCAGGTTTGTACAATTTTTGGGTAATTAAGTGATAATCGATTGCAGTAGTAGTGTAGATTTCATGTGCTCAAGTCATTCAGTTGCTGCATCATCAAAGGAATGTATCAACTTGAACCAACCATATCATTGTAGATGTGCTTCAACGGGTGAATTCTCCAATCAAAAATAAATAAATTGTCGTCGAATATTATTTTTGATTTCCTTGGTTTAATATTTAATTTTAATGTCGACACCTTGGTGGTTACAGCAAGAAGGGATTTTTATTTCTATTTTAGAATATTAATAACAAAAAAAGTGTTGTATATTTACTATAGAGGGATGTCAATCGCGCTCGAGATAAATCGAGATAAAACTGAATTGCCACTAGATGGCATTATAAACTTACATGTTACGTATTAATTGAACGCACTCTATAATATAATGAGTTACATCACTATAATGAGTTACATCAATATTGCATTGGTGGCAGTACAATCTACCCAAATGTCAATACATCATAACAAACTGGTAAGAAATATTTACATATTAAATTTACATTTATCTTAACTTAATATTATTATTTTAGGTACACTGAGAAAAATTTTGGTTTGTAAAATTGAAAAACGAAGTATTTAATTTCTCAAAGTTATACATTTTTTTGAATTTCAAAAGTTTTTTTTTGAAATTAAATGAAATTTTTGCAAACTAATAAAAATCTTTTTTATTTTAAAAACATGTTTTGTAAAATAATTTATAAAATACTTTTTAAATTTAAAAAGTT
Source organism: Nephrotoma appendiculata (assembly GCA_947310385.1). Lineage (NCBI taxonomy): Eukaryota > Metazoa > Arthropoda > Insecta > Diptera > Tipulidae > Nephrotoma > Nephrotoma appendiculata. The sequence continues at coordinate 82,104,472 of OX371225.1, forward strand.
TATTTATTTAAACTTAATAATTTATTTCAAAAGAAGTTTTTTAGCATTTAAAAACAATTTTTTTGATAAAAATGACAACTTATGAAAAATTTTATATTTATTGTTTTGCCAGAAATCCCGTTGTATTATTTTTCAATTCGTCTATATTTTATTTTTTATTTTAAAGTTTTTTCGGCTATTTATATAATTCGCCAACTCGATATGTTCTTGTGTTATACTAAAGGTATGAAGGTTTGAATTTTTGCAGCATGGTCATTCCAACCTAATGAGTACTGATTGAGTAAAACAACTTTTTGATGATGTTCTCATTATTTTTTTGTAAGGGTTGTGTGTATTTTTACACAATGGCCCTGGGGGTTAAAAATTGGGGAGGGGGAGTTAATTTTATACTTTTCGTGGTAGAAATGTTATGTTCTTATGGGTAGATGACCCTTTGGTTTTGCTGACTTGAACAGTCGCAAACATTGATTACTTTGATTTAAAAATACGTGACATTTGTTAAAAAATAATTATTTAAAAATTAAAATAAATCTTTTAAAACTAACCAATAGTTTTTTTATTCTTAAAAACAATCTCTTAAAATTTAAGAAAACTATTTGACATAAGTAAGGAAAGTATTTTTGAAAATAAAAACAATTTTTTTTATTTTTATAAACAAATTTGGCGAAAAAATATTTTAAAAATAAAAAGATTATCCTTTTGATTTTAAAAACGAGTTTTTTTGCCTAAAAAATATTTGTATATTTTTTCGATTTTATATGTATATTTTTTTATTTTTACTGGTTTTTTTTTCTCAGTGTAGCTAATTACATTCGTTGTGTTTTAAAGGTAAGTATCTACGAGTTAATTAATGTTAGGTGAAATTATAAGTTAATAATTGTGTTACAATATACATGGCATAATTTGTTTTGATTACCAATTGAAGATCAAGTTCAAGGACAAATTATGTTATGTACATTGTTTACATATGATTTGGTTTGTTTGGACTAATAATTTAAACTAATTTCTAGGAAATCAAAGATGAATTTATACAATGACAAGGTAAGTATTGATTAATTGCTAATATTTATTTGTTTTAGGTTTATGTAATTGATGCGATGTATTCCAGGTTTAATTATGTGTTACAGGAAGAGAATATCTTACAGGTGAGTATTACTGGACTTAATCGACGTTTGACTGTTGAACTGTTGGTGAACACAAATTTATACAATCACAAAACGCGAAAGCTCCTATGGAAGCTGCCACTTCCGGCGGACCGATACCAATAATCTAGAAAATTGATTAATTTATTAAGAGTTTTTCAGAAAGCTTAACTCAATTTACTTTGTAAGTAAAATTTTATCAAATAAAAAACATGTGTTGTAATCGGTTGAAACACTTCATAGTTGCAATCAAACTACATATCTATTTTAGGTACCTCCGTGAAGCTAGCCCGAATTTTCAGCTCGAAATTTTATTTTTTTTTACGTATGGCAATACAACTTCTGTCATGACACAAAATATAAGCAAATTATAACTATAAAGCAAATTTGTGTCACACGCAAAATATAACTATTAACTAATTGTGTATTAAATAAATATCGAACTAATCGTGGCTTCTAAATTTTGATAAAATAATAAAAAAGTATTACTGCTGTAACATCAAATTAAAAAAATTATTAGGCTAAGTTTTCAAAAAAAATTTCACTGGAATTATGGGAACTAAATTCAGCTTGAGAAAAACTTTATCGGTTATTAATTGGAGTAAATTCTATTATATCTCGCCTTATAAAGGATTCATGAGCACTTGACCTATGTACATCACAATTGACTAGAAACCGAAAGAATTTCAGAAAAATTCTATCTGGAAATATCTGGATATAGTCGTTTGAATATCGCCTTACAAAAGATTCACAACCACTTCACTTATACAAAAGAATTCGTTAAAATCTTGGCTACAAAACTAGAATATTTCCTGAAACATCCTTACAGGATATAGTCGTTTGAACTTCTTCTCACAGGCGATTCACGAGCACTTGGCATATACCACCGGACTCGTTGAAGTTTTGACTACAAACTGAGAAATTTGTAGAAAAATTCTATCTGGAATTATCTAGATATAGTCGTTTGAATCTCTTCTCACAGGCGATTCACGAGCACTTGGCATATACCACCGGATTCATTGAAGTTTTGACTACAAATTGAAAAATTTGTAGAAAAATTATTAAGTATACGTCAAGTGCTCGTGAATCGCCTCTGAGTAGAGATTCAAACGACTAAATCTAGATAATTCCAGATAGAATTTTTTACAAATCTCTCAGTTTGTAGTCTTAAACTTCAACAAATCTGGTGGTATATGCCAAGTGCTCGTGAATCTCCTATGAGTAGATATTCAAACGACTATATCTAGATAATTCCAGATAGAATTTTTCTACAAATCTCTCAGTTTGTAGCAAAACTTCAATCGACTATATATAAACAACAAAACAAAATTTCGGGCTGAAATTTCTTGCTATATTCATAGTGTTCAATCACGTAATGCTAATTAAGTTTCCGCATTGTCGTTTTCATGTTAGGTTTGGGCTGTGTAGTTTTCCAAACAATTGAGTGGATAATTTAAAAATACGTAAAAGTTATATTTATTATTTCGGGCTGAATGCTCTAAATGTCATAACAGATTACCATGACACATTTTACTGTCGCGATAGTGGTAGTTTTCGGGCTGGGATATAAAAGTTTCTCGATAGCTGTAGTTTAGTATTGCCACCGGGGTTTTTCAACTGAATATCGGGCTAGCTTCATTTACCAAGCAAAAGTAATATATCTTAAAAGTACATAAAAGTAATTTTAAAATTTCGGGCTGAATGTTATAAATGTTATGACATTGTATCATGACACTATTTACTGTCGCGATAGTGACATTTTTTCGGGCTGGGATAGTAATCTGTCACGATAGTGATAGTTTAGTGTTGCCATCGCGTTTTTTCAGGCTGAGTATCGGGCTAGCTTCATATACATATTTTAGGTATTTATATTTGGAAACGATGTGGAATTCCAATTTCGTCATACAAACCGAATTCTGTACTAACCAGTTGAGAGATTGCTAAATTCCTATCATTTCCATTCTGTGAACTTACATTTAAGTTTGTCAATTCTCTAAAACCACAGAATTTCACAAGCTTCCGATAGAAAAATGGCGTGATTTTACTTAAATTGTATAATTAAAAAAATTATTCCAATTCTTGGAGTGAACTATGCCATTTCTTAAGCAACAAGATACAAATGGATATGTTTCATTCATGCGTATGTATGTTTTCTAACGGATTCTAAAAGATTATACTTTTAGGAAGCTTATAATGACTGGATCAATCGATAGAGTTTGTAAGTTATTTTAGGATAACACAATTGCATAATAATTGGTACGACTCACCAGAATAATCTATTGCAATCACAATACTTTGGTAAACTTTAGAACGCGCTGTCGAGAATTTTGCATCCAGAAGTTTTTTGCCATATGTAATTTCTTATAATAACTTAAAAATAAAATTATTTAAGAGCAATCCAACCACGAGTTTGCTGAAGTAGATAAAATTTGAGTAGTTGGGCTGAGTATCAATAGACGGAATGACGACAACCAGTAGGGAAAATTTTGATCAAGTGTATCCTACAGATTTAGCTTCTGTAAGAAACTATGTCAGTGAAATAAAACTTAACTAAGTATCACATTTACAATTTTAATTTCATTGTTAAACAATTCCACCGATTTCTAAATGATCAGTTATGAAATGGCGTAGTTCCATTTTAGTTGGCTATATTTTAAAAGTGGGTTGACATTGATATTCTGAAATTCGAAATACGGAAATAAAAAAAAAACTGAAAAAAAACCAGAAATTATAAATTAAAAGTATTTTAAATTACGAGATTTTTATTTTCAGTATTTTAGGCATTTTTAGTTTTAACTTAGTTTAACTTCGTTCAAATGAAATATGATACGAAATGCAAATGAGTTTTACTGTTCATTTAACATATATTCATTCAATTATCGGTTCCAGAGATAATTTTCGGTGAATTGTCGGTTTCGGTAAATTACCTTTTGCGGTGAATTGCGGTACGTAAAAAATTACCTCACTTGTGCTTTCATTAAATTTGGACGCTGTGACAAAAACGTGTGTGTTTTCTAGCACGCAGCATAATAACAAATTTCATTGGACGATTGCAACGAACAAAGTCAAAAAAAATATTCCTCTTGGTTAAAAGTCATAAAAACAAGTCTGAAACGCCCGCTTTGCATTCTAATGAAAGCAACATACTATTGGGAATTGAAATGAACCAGACATCAAAAATGTTCGTATCCATAACACTTTTAATAATAATATTAGTTCACCATTGTATACATACATTTAAAAGACGTCTCCAACCACAGTCTGATTTCATATTGTACACGTAATGGGATAAGAATATAAATTCGCTGCTTTATGTTATTTAAAACATCAAATTCATATTACACACAGAGCACTTTCATATACTCATAAATTCACTTTATAATTTATTCCCATTTGAATAAATTTTCTGATGTGGTACATATAGTAGCTGTAAGAGAGCACAGCACATAACTGATATTGTTCGGATTTTCCATCTCATTTCACAACAAAACTCTACACAATAATTTCGTGTGTGTGTAAATTATGATAGACAGCACACGATTTGACATAGATTTATTGCAACATAATTTTATGATCTATTTAATAAGAACAGAATTTTTGTTGGTATGCTGCGTGTATATATTGTAAAGCTCAACTATATCTTTATTTACCAATTTTTATTATTATTGTTATTTAAATATTATCATCATTTATACAAATTTGCAAAGAACTCGTATTCCAATTCAAAACGCTCATCTCACATTTTGATACCGACATAACATTTTCAAGTTATATATACCATCTTGAAAATATTATACTTATTTTAACCGATTATTCACTTCAACAATCACATCTGTTTATTTTGTATATCTCCTGCTTTAATTTTCTGTAGAAAAATTCTCGTATACAAGGAGGAAATAAAATTATTTTCCCTCTTATTGCAAAACAACATTAAAATGAATTTTTCAAAGTTTTTTATTTTACTAATTCTGTTTGTGTGCTTTACCATCGCTCTACTCTACCTCTACCCCTCTACCTCTACTAAGTTAAACATTTTGTAGAGATTTTGTGTTGACAATGTTTTAGGAATAACAATTTTTGAATTATTATTTTTTTGACTATTTTGCTTATCAAAAACAATGAATGAATGTTTTTAACATGAAAGGGGCATGTTGTGAGTGTCGTGCCATTTATAGCCAACATTTTTCATTTCGGTTTTGCATTTTGGGATAAACTCGTATACTTGCTCAACGAGATTATGATGAAGATAAATAATACTGTTTTTGAAAAACGTATTTGTAAATTTTCAATAAAACACGTCAACTAGATAAATCATTCAATAAGGTTCACTAACAACAGAACACAATTGATTTTGAACTAAAATGGTTATAAATGATTTTCAAATTATTAAGATGCCTCGTACTGGATGAGTTTTGGTTTAACGTCATACCTTACAAAAGCTTCTTCCTATTATTCAGTGAAGTATGTACATGTAAAGGATCGTTGTGAAGTACATGTAAAATACAAAAAAATCTGCAAAATACTTTTGTAACCTCAAGTACTGGGTGGTGCACAAATGTTGCTACAAAAGCAAATGTAAATAAAATTTAATTTGGTTTTATTTCTTTTTTTTGTTGAGAATAAAGACGATTTATATGAATTTTAAAATGAACAGGATGCAGATAGAATACGGTTGGTGCAACTGTATTGTGAACTGTATTATCCAATTTTAGAAGAGGAAATATTCAGCAAAAAAAGAAATCGAGGTGCGCTCAGTTGGTGGGCCATTGAAAAAAGGAAAAATTGTAGAAAGGCTATACATACGAACTGTTCAGAGGACAAGCTATACTATCAAAATCCAATAGTCCGATTGATAAACATCCTCGCCACAGTAGCCGTATCCTCGAAAAATCACTTTATTCAAGTATTTGAATCTCGCTATATTTCTATTTTCCACATACACGTATTGACAACAACAACAAAACGAATTTGAAAAACAACAACAATTTCATTTGTTTACAATTCTGTGTAAATTTACCTATTTCGAAAATTAAATTTTTTCATTTAATTTTCTGAACAGTAGGTTCCGCAGCTTCTCGTTGTCATGCAGCTGCAGTCGCAGTACATGACTCCTTGCAAATTTTTGTATTTCAGTCACAATGCTACGTAGTTCTTTCTTTTGAAATGTTTGAATGATCTTCACTGTAGAGTTTCTTGCGCAGCCCCAAAGCTGGATGCCATACGTTCAGATAAGTTTTAGGATTTGTTTATAACAGCAGTTTGTTGTGCGTTGTCAGTTCGGAGTTTCTTCCAATAAGGCAGTGCATTTTTCTGAATTTTATCTTCAGCTCTTGCTTTTTCTTTTAAACATGCGCTTTCCACCTTAGTTTAGAGTCTAGCGTCATGCCGAGGTACTTAACATTGTCAGAATATGGTATTTGTTGTGAATTCAGTCTAATCGGAATATATTCTAATTTCCTATTTGTAAAATTGATATGTGTTGATTTCGATTCGTTAAGTGTTATTCTCCATTGTTTTGTCCAGTTATTTACTTATATCAACAGCATTTTGTAGTTTTCTTGTGGACTCAACGATACTAGCATCGGTGGTCATAACAGCTGTGTCATCCGCAAACGTTCCTATTCTAGCTTCTTCTATGTTTGGTAGATCATTTGTATACAGGAGGTATAATACGGGGCCTGTGGAACCCCTGCCAATATTTGCTTCAGTTTAGAGTATTCCCCTTCCTGTCTCACCCGGAAGTAACGGTCGTTGATGTAAGTCTTTAGCAATTCAAAATGTTGTGTTGGCAAATCTCGTTGGAGCTTAAATTCTAGACCACACTCGAAATAACAATTTTCATATGCAAAATCAATAAAAAACATAGGTTGTTTTTGGCCAATAAACGAAGTTATTTCCGTAACAATTTTATAGTTATTGATTTTATTACCTTTGAATCGACACAGTAATTGTAATACCAATAAGTATTTAGTTCTGTTCAATAACTTGACGTTTTAAATTGGAAGTTCTTTAGTTGTTATTCCAAAAATTTTAATTATTAATTTGTACAAAGAGCGTAATAATCCAAATAAAGGATATTCTGATGAACACTCTAATAGGGTGAGATGTTACCAAGATGTTGAAACGCATTTTGATTATATGTTGAAGTTCATCCTGAATGGGGGCATTTACCCATAGAGGGTGCGAGGCCCGTAGAGACTATAATCTTGTTTAAGCAGGGTTGCCATATTCCGGGATTTTTCCCCGTTTACGGGAATTTTTAAGTTAAACGGGAAAACGGGAAAATCCATGTAAAATGTGGGATTTTTGTACTTCCGATTTCAATAGTAAAAACTAAAAAAATACATTCTTTATTCTAAATACATTCACATATTTTTTAAAAATTTGTCGATAATTCTTCACATTATGCTGAATATTATTTGCTGAATATAATTTTGAATCGCAAAAGTAAAGAAATCCTCATTGGGTAGTTTAATAATCTGTCAAATTCATTTTGTGTGTTATGTAAGTCAAATAATAATTTTATAAATACTTTAATTTATTAAATCAAAAGAAATGGTTAAATATTAAAGTAATGCGAGCAATGAGTAATAATAATCAATTAGAAGACGAATCCGTAATAGATGATGAGGGTGTCGATGTACACGAAACACCAAAGAAAAAGAATAAAAACAAATTGCCTAGGAAAAGAACACACGAGCAGAAATATTTTCAGGACACTTGGCTGCAAACTATCGAATACAAAGCATGGCTAATGCAAGTTAAAAATGATAAAACGAAATCCTTTTGTAAAGCATGTAAAACAAATATAATTTGTGGGAGAACGGAAATTAAGTGGCATCACTCCGGTGAAAAGCACAATTTTAATTTAAAAAATATGCTAGAAACGCCCTCGGTAAGTGCATTTTTTAATGTAGATAATCATGAAAAGAAAATCAAGTCAGTTGAAATAAAACTTACCGCTTTTATGGCTGTCAATAATATATCAATACAAATAGTTGATTCACTGGTCCCACTTTTAAAAAATGTATTCATTGACTCGAAAATCGCCAAAGATATTCATGTACCAACTGTACAAAACTTATCGAAAATGTGTTATGTAGAATGGAAAATGACCAGTTAAATAACGTCTTAAGCAAAACTAATTTTTCAATTTTTGTGGATGAATTAACGACTTAAGCAATAAAAAGAATTTATGTGTTCTTGTTCGTTATGTGGAAAATAATAAAGTCAATACCCAATTGGTGCAATTAATTAATATAAATGCCACTGATTGCACAGCTAAAACATTATATAATCATTTTAAAAACTGTTTGCAAAATCGCAATATTGCAATGGAAAATATAGTGGGAATGGCGTCTGATACTGCAGCCGTAATGATTGGTCGTAACAATTCATTTTACAAATTGCTTCAAGACGATGTTAACCATCCAGTAGTGTTATTCAAATGTATATGCCATTCAGCATCATTAGTAGTGAAATCGGCGATGGAGCTACTACCATCAGATATAGAAATTTTTTTGAGAGACAGAGAAACTTTTGTATCGGAAAGTCCAAAAAGCGCAGCAGTGTTATGCGAGTTTCAGGAGTATTTTGAGAACATGCAATGCAAAATTATATCACCAGGCTCAACTAGATGTCTTTTTATGCAACCATGCATCATAAATATTTTAACAAATTGGACAACCTAACATCACTTTTTTATTTATGAATACACTTTTACAAAACGAAAGAAAGCGGCTCAGATTTTGCATCATTTTGAAAAAATTGAAATGAAAGCATACTTATTGTTTTTAAAGAACATCTTAAACTGTTTCAACAGATTCAATGCACTTTTCCAAAGTAGCAGTGTATTAGTGCATAAATTATACGAAGAATACAAAAAAATTTTGCTTGTAGTTGCTAGAATGATTTTAAAACCGAAAGTTCTTCACGAAATAATGTCTGGCAATATTATAATTTTCGAAAACTTAGTTAATAACCAAACAAAACTAACAGCGGATGAGTTTAATGGTGGCACATAATATATCGAGTACTTAAACACCAAAAAATCGATAAACAATTCTGGTTGCTTTTCTAATGAACAAAAATTTAACGTACGGAATAATTGTGCTAAATTTACAGAAAAATGCCTTTACAAGATTATACAGAAATACGCTTTCTGGTCTACACGCATATTTAGAACATGTGTGTGATAAGTATCGTCTGGAAGATGAATCGGGTGATGTGCCATTCGAAATAGCTGATAATGAGAAATAAAGACTACAAGTTCTGTCAGTTGAGGAGTTTTGGAAAGAAATATCGGGAATAAAATCCTTAAATGGTGATTGTGTTTCTCCCAATTTATCTAAAGCACCTAAATTTATATTAATTCTCCCTCATTCAAATGCAGAGGCGGAGAGAATTTTTTCAATGGTGACTGACATCAAAACTAAAAAACGGACTTGCATTGGGGAAGATTGTTTAAATGCGCTGTGCGTGTTCAAATCTTCTATGCAAAATAAAAACATAAATGCCGTTTCATTTGACCCTGATGACAAACACTTTTCGTTGATAACATCATCAAACTTATATCAAAATTAAAGTAGATATTTAATTTCGTACGCTCATATCTTATTTCTGTCTGAAGTTTTTTTGTGATAAATAATAATATTTATGTTACTTTTATTAAAAATAATATTGAATTATTGTAATTTTTATATTTATTAAATAATTTAAAAAAAAAATTCAATAAAATATTTGAACTAAATAATAATTATATAAATGTTTACGGGATTTTTCCTGGGAAATGGAAATAATACGAACGGGATAAATCGGGATTTTTTGGTACGATGACGGAAATTTGATTCAAGAAACCTGGCAACACTAGTTGCTGATATTGCAGCACCATGACGAACAAACATATAAAGAGGTGAAATATTCCTATGTTTCATTTTCGTCTTTTTGTGCGCATTACGTCACTTGTATTCAACAAAACGGAAATTTACATTGAATTTGTCGATTTTTCGATTAATTATTTAAATAAATCTGCAATAAACATATTTTTTTAAACAACTTGTTTTAATTTTGATAATTACAGTTTAACCATAGACAAATAAATGAATAAAGATCCCTAAACCAATGGAAAATTTATGTTTAAATCAAATTCTCGATGTCGTTACAAATGGAAAAAATTTTCTAGCGGCTGTTAGTAGAAATATTGCTTAATACTCAAACCCTATTTTGGTCTACATTATGAGCGCAATACATATTTCTCGCTCAATATATTGTTTCAATACGCGCGCGACAAATAAAAAATTTTATATTTGTGTATACAGCAAAAAAGAAACAAACGGAAAAATAACAAATTCAACTTATTTTTTATTTTCGTTTGAAAGTATCTTTTCTCTTATTCTAATATATATATATGATATATATTTTAATAAAACGGAATGAAATGAAACTAAAACGCACGTATTATGTATATACATACTCGTATATACATATGTACTATTTAAAATAATGTTTATGCACGATCGATAATTTCTTGTTTAGATATATAGAATTTAAACACGTGGTGACCATGAAAAGGAAGAGGATCTATTTTAGATGTAAGTATGTAGCTACGATGATTGTTTTGGTGTGCTGCATGAAGTATAATTTAAAAAACGAATATTTGGAGGAGATGATAAGAAACATCAAAAAGTTATGAACGAAAGTATATTTGACGAAAGGGAAAAATATCATAATTAAATGGTTTAATTATAATATTTTTCCCTTTCGTCAAATATATGAATATATTTCCCTTTCGTCAAATATATTAATGATCGCAGAAAACAATTACATATACATATTACATATTTGTGTTTGGTTACATTATGTATATTTTATATGCCTATCTATACTGGTTTGTCCACATTAAATACATTCATGACTAAATTTTCCCTAAGCATACTATTAAGGATGATGCATGATTTAAATTCGATAATTTTAAAATACCTAATAATTTTATAAATGATTTTATTTTTGAGAAAATGAATAAAATCAGCTTACACCGGAAAGATGTCTTTAGGAAAATGTACTATGTGTTTGGATTTGCCTTCAAAAAATTGGCCAAGCATACAAATTTTTGTTAACGTTTTCCCCTTATTCCATATTATCTGAAGCATGGTAGGACTTGGTTTGTTTCAACTAGCTTTTGCAAATATTTTAAGACGTCAAAAATAAAAGCTAGTTTTTGATTTTAACTAAATTTGCAAAAACATTAATATTTCGATTGCGGTTGTGGTATATACATACGAGTATATAGAATTATGAGTATACACAATATCCGTGCAATTCTATTTTTAATCTGCTAACCCAAAATTAAAATCATCCTAAGGTTTTAAAATGACAATATATAAATATTTCGTTGTTCGTTGTTGTCAATTGATTTACAAGCTCACATTAAAAGTTCACTGCAATTTTCCAGATACCAACCACCCCTTATCATGAAAACTACCCCAAATTTCTCTAGAATAAATGACCACTTCTTTGAAAATTTCAAAAATAGACTATTCAATATCGGATAATGGGTATCGCTTTATAATCCATATCCGAAATGCAATTCGATTGTTAAATTGTAACTTTAAATCATGGACACAAATTTATTTAGCCACCCACTTTATTTATTAGGTGTATAACAATTTCTACAGATTTTGTCTTCGCGCTTAAAATTATATTTAAAATAGAAATATATTCAAGGTATTTTGTGATTTTTACAGGATCGTGAGTTACATTACCTATCAGAATAGCAGAGTGTACAATGGCAACTGATAAACAGCACATTCGGCACTGCATTCTATACGAATTCCAATAAGGAAAAAAGCTTCTAAAGCACGAGAATCAATTTGTAGTGTTCTTGGTGCCGACCTTGTGTCTTATGAAATTTGTAATTATTGGTACAAACATTTTAGAAATGGTGATTTCGATCTTAGCGACAGCCTCGAAAGTTTGAAGATGTGCGAGCTAACCTGGAATCTACAACAGCAACAGACATAACTCAGAAAAACCTAATACCTAAATAAAATAATGCGTAATAATTGGATTCACATTAGTTGAAATGTACTATGAACTTGAAGGATATAAAAATTAACTAAATAGAGTAAAATATTTTCTGGCCAGTTATTTTTCAGTAAGTATCTTCTCCTGTACTAAATATTAATTTATTGCATTAATATGCCCAGTACCAAGTGAATTTTCTAAAACTGGTTATGCAAATGTATTTAATTAATGTGTAATAATCCATCATCATTAGTCATACATACTTTAATCGTATATAGTCCAATGAGTTGTCACAGATTTTAGTGAGGCCTCATTAAACCTTATATGAAACATGTCTTTGTTTTCGGTAAGACTTCAGTGGGCTGAACTTGCTCGACATGTTTAAAGAGTTCGTAGTATAAATATTTTTTGTATATAAAATCAATAAGGACTTCTGCCTGATGACCTAAATCAAGGACAGGATCACGAACGCCGCACGGAAGTCCCAGAAAATATTCGAACCCAATTCAAACAAAATTAATTATAAACCGAACACGCAATCTAAATTTAATAAAATAAAAAACATTTCGCGCTAACACAAAAGGTGTTTTTTTAGAGGTTCACAATTTAGAATTAAAATAGAACAAAGAAAAATATTTTGAATATCAGTGAAACCAGCTTTATTGGATAGATAATTTTATGCTTGTTTCAGTTGTTACAACCCTAATATTGTTTAATAAAGGCCAATGAAACTCTATCATATTTTTCTTTTGTACAGATGTTATGCTTCTAATAGGGAAATATCCAAGAGTAATTTTCCAACGAGCAGTACAACTGACAAACATAAACACAATTACTTGGGTAGATAAAGTATTATCATTTGGGTCGCTACCTTCAAACTAGGCGTATCATGATACTGGAACCCCTCCAAGAACACGATTAATTCGTTCCATGTTCTTTGAAATCGTGTTGTTCAATACTACAAAAAATAAAATAAAAAAAACGTTACGTTTTATTTTTTGTTATGATATACAAAACACAAAATAAAAGAGAATAACGAAAATCGAGTTGTTTGAAACCGTGGAATTTGAGGAAATGGGTATCCGTGTTCTTCGAAACCGTGTTCTTTGAACGCCATGTTCTTGGAGGGTTACCTGTATTCTATTGGTGTGGAAATCATACTCGCATTTTGGATGAATGGACAACTCATTCAAGCATACATTTTCAATAACAACCTCATCTGTTTCCTTTTTTGATCGGACCAGCAACTTTAAAGTATGAAAAGATTCTGAAGTAAAACCTGGATGCCCATTTACTACTTTATACCAATAAGCAAGTGTATGAGAATGAGGCAAGCAGTTTTTAAATTGGTTTCGAACATATGGCCTATGCCTTCGGAGAATAAAAGTTTAAATTTAAAGCAAACTTCCGTATTTCTTCTGAATATTTTCGGCCTAACTTTTGATTTTTTATTTTATCTCAAAAAATTGAATTTGAGTCAGAATGGTTTAAAAAATTATCCTTCTGGCAAGAACTAATAAAATTTTTTTCTTCAAGTTCGTCTATCAGGTGGCCCAAAATAATATTTTTTTCTTCGTTATCTCATACTTGTTTGTCGTAGATTCTTATTATTTTGTGTTTGTTGTATTTAGTCCTTAAAAAAGTCCTTCTTGAACTCGTAGAAAGATCAGCACGTGATGAGGCCATTGCTCGCTTTAACGTTTTTTTTTAAATTGTTTGTATATGTAAGAAGGTTTTATACTTTTATTAACAAAATAAGAAGACGTAGTTCCACTACGATTGCTAGCACCAAGAGGTGAATTATTTGAGATTTTTGTAATGGTTTGCAATTTCAAAGGACCTTTGTTTAAATCGGATATAATATCGTCATTAAATTTTTTTATCAATTCACGATGATAAAATCTATATTAGTTCCGAATACCATCAGTTTAGGTACTTCGTCAATTGGTAGTAAATAATACTGGTCGTGGTCTTTATTAGTTTTATTTAAACGCAACGACTTGATTGCCAAATCATTTAATAAGTTCAACGCATAGATTGGATCTTTCTCAACTTGAGAAGAAACTTCTAAATTGGCCCCGATAATATCGTTAGCATCATTTATAGAAGTTGAATAAACGTCTTGGGAAACAAATTTTCAAACAAACATGTTTTTTCAGTATGATATGAAATTACGGTTTGATTAATATTGGGGGGCATGTATTTTTAAGATAATTTTCAATGACGTCAAATCCACACGTTGATTCGTAAATGAACAAGATGAAAATGGCTGATTTTCTTAAAAAACTCTTCTGATTCTCTTTTGTCTGTGGCATGGAATAATCATGCACTTAGTACATCTTGTTCACCGAAGCCAATTGCTTTCAACCATTGCTTTTTCAATTCTCTATATTTAGACAATCACTATTTGGTGCGCTTTATGGGCTGTCGGATTCATTGGTCTACATGTCTTCAAAAACAATGAAGGTCAGAATATTACAGTGAACGGTATAGGGACAGGATTTCTAACTTTGTTGTGCCCCAATTGGCTGCCATAAATATTGCTGATATGTGACTCCAACAAGTCGGTGCCCCATGCCACACAGTGCGGAATATTTGATAAGACTAATTTCACGTAATGGTCCTGTTAATTGGTCACCGAGATCGTGTGATCTACCTCCATTAGATTATTTTCTTTGGGGATATGTTAAGTCACTTGTCAGCGCTGGTAAACCAGAGACGATTGTACTCTTGGAACACAAAATTCGGCAAAAAGGAAAATTGTGAATTGCTGCGAAAATTGTATAAAAATTGAACATCCAGATTTCGCCATCTACGTGCCAGACGCTGTGGCCACATGACCGAAATCATATTCAAGCATTAATGGCATAAAATTATCTATCCAATAAAGCTAGTTTCACTGATATTCAAAATATTTTTCTTTGTTCTATTTTAATTCTAAATTGTGAACCTCTAAAAAACACCTTTTATGTTAGCACGAAATGTTTTTTATTTTATTAAATTTAGATTGTGTGTTCCGTTTATAATTAATTTTGTTTGAATTGGGTTCGAATATTTTCTGGGACTTCTGTGCGGCGTTCGTGATCCTGTCCTTGATTTAGCTCATCAGGCAGAAGTCCTTATTGATTTTATATACAAAAATATTTATACTACGAACTCTTTAAACATGTCGAGCAAGTTCAGCCCACTGAAGTCTTACCGAAAACAAAGACATGTTTCATATAAGGTTTAATGAGGCCTCACTAAAATCTGTGACAACTCATTGAACTATATACGATTAAAGTATGTATGACTAATGATGATGGATTATTACACATTAATTAAATACATTTACATAACCAGTTTTAGAAAATTCACTTGGTACTGAGCATATTAATGCAATAAATTAATATTTAGTACAGGAGAAGATACTTACTGAAAAATAACTGTCCAGAAAATATTTTACTCTATTTAGTTAATTTTTATATCTTTCAAGTCCATAGTACATATTTCTTACAATTCATTTAAATTTTCAGAAGTTTAGGAGAATTTAAACTATCAAATGTTTATCATTTTTATAGGAATTGAAAACTAATGTGAATCCAATTATTACACATTATTTTATTTAGGTATTAGGTTTTTTCTGAGTTATGCCTATTGCTGTTGTAGATTCCAGGTTAGCTCGAACATCTTCAAACTTTCGAGGCTGTCGCTAAGATCGAAATCACCACTTCTAAAATGTTTGTACCAATAATTACATAAGACACAAGGTCGGCACCAAGAACACTACAAATTGATTCCCGTGCTTTATAAGCTTTTTTTCCTTATTGGAATTCGTATAGAATGCAGTGCCGAATGTGCTGTTTATCAGTTGCCATTGTAAACTCTGCTATTCTGAGAGGTAATGTAACTCACGATCCTGTAAAAATCACAAAATACCGTGAAAATATTTCTATTTGAAATATAATTTTAAGCGCGAAGAAAAAATCTGTAGAAATTGTTATACACCTAATAAATAAAGTGGGTGGCTAAATAAATTTGTGTCCATGATTTAAAGTTACAATTTAACAATCGAATTGCATTTCGGATATGGATTATAAAGCGATACCCATTATCCGATATTGAATAGTCTATTTTTGAAATTTTCAAAGAAGTGGTCATTTATTCTAGAGAAATTTGGGGTAGTTTTCATGATAAGGGGTGGTTGGTATCTGGAAAATTGCAGTGAACTTTTAATGTGAGCTTGTAAATCAATTGACAACAACGAACAACGAAATATTTATATATTGTCATTTTAAAACCTTAGGATGATTTTAATTTTGGGTTAGCAGATTAAAAATAGAATTGCACGGATATTGTGTATACTCATAATTCTATATACTCGTATGTATATACCACAACCGCAATCGAAATATGAATGTTTTTGCAAATTTAGTTAAAATCAAAAACTAGCTTTTATTTTCGACGTCTTAAAATATTTGCAAAAGCTAGTTGAAACAAACCAAGTCCTACCATGCTTCAGATAATATGGAATAAGGGGAAAACGTTAACAAAAATTTGTATGCTTGGCCAATTTTTTGAAGGCAAATCCAAACACATAGTACATTTTCCTAAAGACATCTTTCCGGTGTAAGCTGATTTTATTCATTTTCTCAAAAATAAAATCATTTATAAAATTATTAGGTATTTTAAAATTATCGAATTTAAATCATGCATCATCCTTAATAGTATGCTTAGGGAAAATTTAGTCATGAATGTATTTAATGTGGACAAACCAGTATAGATAGGCATATAAAATATACATAATGTAACCAAACACAAATATGTAATATGTAGTTATATGTAATTGTTTTCTGCGATCATTAATATATTTGACGAAAGGGAAAAATATTATAATTAAACCATTTAATTATAATATTTTTCCCTTTCGTCAAATATACTTTCGTTCATAACTTTTTGATGTTTCTTATCATCTCCTCCAAATATTCGTTTTTTAAATTATACTTCATGCAGCACACCAAAACAATCATCGTAGCTACATACTTACATCTAAAATAGATCCTCTTCCTTTTCATGGTCACCACGTGTTTAAATTCTATATATCTAAACAAGAAATTATCGATCGTGCATAAACATTATTTTAAATAGTACATATGTATATACGAGTATGTATATACATAATACGTGCGTTTTAGTTTCATTTCATTCTGTTTTATTAAAATATATATCATATATATATATTAGAATAAGAGAAAAGATACTTTCAAACGAAAATAAAAAATAAGTTGAATTTGTTATTTTTCCGTTTGTTTCTTTTTTGCTGTATACACAAATATAAAATTTTTTATTTGTCGCGCGCGTATTGAAACAATATATTGAGCGAGAAATATGTATTGCGCTCATAATGTAGACCAAAATAGGGTTTGAGTATTAAGCAATATTTCTACTAACAGCCGCTAGAAAATTTTTTCCATTTGTAACGACATCGAGAATTTGATTTAAACATAAATTTTCCATTGGTTTAGGGATCTTTATTCTATATTTGTCTATGGTTTAACTTAACACTTTTTTATGGTTTACCCTTTATGTTTCATTTTATGACTGAAGCCGTCGGCAAAATAAGGATAAAATAATTTGAGTATATAACATAAAACCAGTAAAATAGAATTGTAAATACACATGTTTACTAACAAAATATTATGTACCTATCTGTAGCTATTATGATATAATTGTTAAGTCTAAATATCTATTTAGTTGTGGTTTAAATTCAGCTTACAAATTATTGTCAATGATATTATAGCTAATAGCTATGTTTCTCGATTTACAATTTTCAAGAATATTCGTGGTCTTAAGAATTCATTTATTTAAATAGATTATGTACTTTAATAACTTTTTAATTACAAATTAAAATTAAATCTCGATTTTATTTCATTTGTTTTTTTATTAAAGATTATTGAATGATTTATTTAACCCGAATGATTTATTTTACCCCGGACCCAAACCTTTATGAGAATTAAATAGATTATGATGGTACTTAACTAGCTGAAGTCAACAGCGCCAGCTTCTGTCAACATATGTTGACAATCCGGCTCATCGGTTGTAATAATCAAACAAGTTTGAATGTATTTACTCCATATATTTTTTGATTTATTTAAATATATTTTATAAATTCATCTATGTATAAGTGTTTTATAGTAATTTATAAGTATATCTAACCATAGCTAGGTTATATTTTATTTACTTCATTTCAATATTTGATAGATTTAATACTTATTCTAGTAACTTCATCTCAGTATGTTATTCAGTCAACGTGTTAAGATTTATAAAATTAAAAAAAACAATAATTATTTCATATTGACTATAACTAAATAAAATCTCTCTTACAAATTTATTTATAAGGAAAATCATCAAAGCAATTATTCTTAGAATTAATGCACAAATGAACTTTGCACTTAGTACAAAGTACTCTAGATGATCCTTTACAATTCGATTATTTACATCTCGTTGAATAGCTTTGTTGAAACAATGGAAGGTGATCAACCCCATTGTAGCGGATATCTATTTCCGGTCGAACTTCCGGCGATCGTACAGTGGTCGTTGGTGATGATGTTGTAACTGTCTCATCGTATTTTCTTTATTCGCAGATTTTTTTAAACGCACGTACAAATCACTCGTGATGGACCCTTGCAATCAGTGTTTTTGCATATGCTAGCCGAGTGACTTTCTTGAAATAAAGAAAGATGGTCCACTCCATCAAACCAGACATCGTTTTCTGGACCAATTTTTGTAAATAGTACAGGTGTTACTGTTGTTACAGATGGTTCATCGTTTTTCCTTTTGTTGGAAGCTTTCTTGAAACTCATTTTGGTGAGTCACCATCCTAATTTCAATTTGAAATCTTATAATTTCATGTTGTGTTGACAAAACTTCAACTGAATAAATACAAATGAGACTGTTTGGAAAACCTGAAATAAAATTAGCATATCATTGTTGATTGAAGTCGTTATGTTTTGTAATTGCTATTATCGTATCACCTAAAAGAAAATGAAAATGTTCAACTATGACCCACTGTCGGAGTGCAAAATTCATAGGCCGACCCATCTTCCATGTCAGTACTATAGGCTGGCATGGAGCAATGCAATGTGCAGATGGTTCTACGTAAATCGGACCTATAGCCGTACGTCCTCGATTTGGCAAGCAATGCGTAAAGTAGGACGGTAAAAGTGAACTGCGAAAGAGTTGGGAGTGCTTTGGCCCCAGAACAGATTGCATAGATTAAAACATAAAAAAAAAAAATGTTAAAATTAATCGTTAATATGTTTGTATATCACTTATCTTGCACTGTAAATGAATTATCCTTTCTTTCAATGCACTTTGGTCATTAATCTGTAATTATGTTTGTAATTTGTTATTTATTATTTATAAAATATTTAATATTGTATATTTAACGTAAATTTACCTAGTTTAGCATCAAGGTGACAATCAAAAAGATTTGTTATTAAATTTGGGATTGTGCCGTATTTTTTGATTGTCAATATTGGCGCTTGGATAGTTTTTGTGATGAAAGAAATAAAAATTAATTGGACAGTCGTCAAGTCATTACAGTAGAAAATAGTCATTGTAATTAAAATAAAAGATTACTGTGAAAATTAGAAAAAGATTCATACACTGGTGGACAATTTAAAGGCCGACAAACATTTTTTGGTGCCGAAACCCGGGATTGCTGTTGAAATTGATATAAAAGCAACCACGTTTTTTGCTAAAATTACATCATCATACAGATAAGTAGCCATTTTATAAATTTTTCCATTTTGTTTTTTTGGTTATCTTATCTTAAATATCTATTTAAATCAATTATTTTAATTACCTAAATCATTTATAACTTGTTGGTTAAATAAATTATTTTTTTTTTGTTGATATTATGCTTAATTTCGAAAGCGATATTTCGTTATATATACTAAAAGTTATTATAAGGCCAATGTTATACGCAATTCGGTGTATATATTGAACCCAAAAAAAAGAAATTTAACGCGAATTCAAGAAAATATTGTGCGTTTAAAACTAGTGGAAGGTGTAGTGCAATTTAAGTAGTCAGACAATGGATAGATATCGTTCACCGATTCAATGGATGAAACCACCACGCTGACTAGCTTTTGATCAATACACCTATTACAACACAGGTAGATGATATGTACCTAAATACAATTGCAACGCTGAAGAAGGAGATAAATTCCAGATCACAGGTGAAAACAGAGGTGCTTGATCTGAATGCAACATTAGGACAGTTTATTGAGCAACAGCAGAGTGTGCTTGAAGGAATGAACCACACCCAAAACGTACGGTTACCCAAGGTCAACATCGAACCATTTGCAGGAGATTACAAATTGTGGCCATCTTTTCACGATCTATTTACTACGTCAGTACATGAAAATAAAGAACTAAGTGCAGTTCATAAATCACAAATTTTGAATGGATTGTTGCGTGGTGACGCTGCTACCCTAATCCCACATATAAAGGTGACCGAACAAAACTATGCAGAAGCATGGGCTAAACTGGTGGCGAGGTACAACAAGCCTAAATCAATCATTTATTCATTAATTTAATTACTTTTGGAACTAAAAGGCTGTACTCAACCAAACCACAAGGACTTAAGGAAACTAGGAGATACATCAGATGAGGTTATACGAGGTTTACGTGCTCTGGGAAATCAAGCTGAAACACGTGATCAGTGGTTGGTGCACATTTTGGTTTGGTAAAGTAGATCCTGACACAAGACAGTTATGGGCGAAGGAAACCGTCAACGATGCATATCCTACGATTTTTTGAGCTTTTTGAGTACAAGGTGCGATGCTCTGGAATCATGTGTGGCTGTGACGAAACCAACTAATACTATAGTGAAACATGGGAAAACATTTCATACCACTCAAACCAGCAAATGGAATTATGCCTGTGTTGCTTGTAAACAGGATCATTTCTTGTATAAATGTCCATTATTTAAAAGCATGGATGTTGAGAATCGTACCAAAATATTACAAAATTCGAACAGTTGCACTAATTGCTTAAGATCAGGTCATTCAGAGCCACAATGCTTCTCGCGTGCGGTGTGTTTGAAATGTAAGAAACGTCATCATTCGTTACTACACAGAGATATGAAATCAACAAATTTGCACGTGTTAAACGAGAATATAGAATCACCGATCCCCAATATCGTTTCACCAATCAACAATATCGTATCATCTATCAACAATGGCTCGTCCACAACAACGTCAAGTTCAACAGCACAAAATTGTCAACAATCAACAAACGATCAAACTCATCAATCAACATTGTCGTCACAATCATCAACGAGGAATCTACAGTCAACATCTTTGCACACAGAAACGCCTCTTAATACGTTGCTACTAACAGCCTTGATTACATACAATCAAGTAATGGACAGCAAATGCAAGCACGAGCACTACTGGATTCAGGATCACAGTCATCCTTTATAACAGAATCGTGTGTTCAACGCCTAGGACTAAAACGACAATATTCACATATGTCTATTTACAGACTAGCATCCTGTTCGGCAGGGAAAACAAGTGGAAACACAACCATTACAATAACATCACGTGTAGTACCACACTACACTATAAACTTGACGACTCATATAATAGAAAGAATATCATCATCTCTACCAGCTGCGATGATCACAATACCTAAGAGCAACGAAGTATGGCAATTGGAGTTAGCTGATCCCAGTTTTAATACACCAAATCCAGTGGATATCTTGATCGGAGCAGAGTTCTTTATGGATATTTTAAATGAGCAAAAATTATTAATCGACAGTTTACCCGTCCTTCACTCGTCGAAATTTGGTTGGTTAATAGCTGGGAAAATCTACCAAGACAAAGAAGCGCATAGCATACGGAATTATAACGCAGTGATGAATAGCAATAATTCAAAGGATAATTTAATGGAATTACTCAAGAGATTTTGGGAAGTCGAAGAGCTTGCAGTTACCTCTAGCAATAGGGAAGATGATCCATGTGAAATTTTGTTTAGAGACACGAAAACTAGAGCACCGGATGGGAGGTTTATCGTGAGGTTGCCTTTCAAAGAACCACGACCAAAATTGGGAAACTCGTTGGCCAGTGCGAAAGCTAGAATGTTTGGAATAGAAAAAAAGTTTTCAAAATCAGCAGACTACCAAAAGGATTATCATCAATTTCAGAATCGCGTCAGAAGTATCGCGTGAAAATAACATGAGGTATTTTATGCCACACCACGCAGTGTTTAAGGAAAGTACGACAACTAAATTTCGTGTGGTATTTGATGCGTCGTGTAAAACAACCACCGTTGTGTCTTTGAACGATTGCTTACATGCAGGACCCAAACTGCAGCCCGATTTAACCACCACTCTTATACAGTTTCAAAAAAATATACTTGCTATCAATGCAGACATCGAGAAGATGTTTCGCCAAATATTAGTGAATCCGGACGATGCAAATTATCAGTACATTTTATGGCTAAAAAGTGCTCAGGAAGAGCTACGTCCTCATAAATGTATAACTGTTACATACGGTACCACATGCGCGCCTTTTCTTGCCATTCGTTCTCTCCCGTGTGGAGATGCCAAACTTCCATCGTGGCGCGTCCCCAGGTGGCGCATAGGGGAATGCTCTTTAACCGGCTAGCCGGAGGGTAGGTGGGAAATAAAATACCATCCGCGGACCAAAACTAGCTAGGGGAAGGAACCCCGAACAATAAACCAACCATGGCAGATCAGAAGAAGATTAATGCTACGGTGCAGGGATTAGGATGCCCAGTACCGGCGACTTCGGAAAGTGAGCGAGCGGGCTTCCAGTCATCGATATCCAGCGACCGCAATGCTTTAGTAGTTGCAAGCATAGCTACTGGAGCAGATAGAAGTATAAGCCCCATTTCTCCATTAGAACTCATGCATTCTCCAACATTAACGAAAATATACCGTATGCTTCAAGACGGCAATGAAATGACATCAAAACTAGCCTGGCTTGAGTGCCAGAATAATGAACTAAGGAAAAAATGCCAGCAATATGAGTTACAATGTAATAAATACCAAGATATTTTGGTAAACTTACAAAACAGAATCGAATCACTAGAAAGGCAAAATAAACATTCTACGTCTACTAATGGTAGAAGTCAGAGCCTACAAAGTCTAACCAATGACTACTTTACGGATGAAGAGGAACTTGAGAAAGAAACCCAACCTAGACAAAATAAGCTAAATGTACATAAAAAGAGGAGACTCTCCAAAACGCCATCACCAAGGGTATCTCTACCGCAAGATACCGAAATACCAAAACAACCACAACAAGCACACAAAAAGGAGCCCTTACCACTACCAATCAATGTCAGCAACGTTAGAGATTTTAATATACTCAGAGCTCAAGTATTGGCAGTGACAGAGAAACCTGCTCAGTTTAAAGCAATATCCAATAACGACATCAAAATAACAACGCAGTCTGAAAATGACTACCGTAAAATTAAAAAACTACTTAGGTAGTGATATAAAAGACACTGAATCCAATAACAAGGATAGTACACTATATAAGATGGAATACCATACTTATCAGCTCAAAAGTGAAAAATGGTATAGAATCGTAATACGAGGTTTACCGTCATCTACCAATCGCGAAGAAATCAAAGCGGCAATCGAGGACCATGGTCATAAAGTAACCAACATTATTAACGTTCATAAAAAGTTGACAACTAATAATGAGAAAATTATTAGACACTTCCCATTGTTTTGTGTAGACCTGTTGCAGGGGGAAAACAATAAGGACATATACGAAATTAAGAACCTGCTATATTGCAAGGTGTCTATTGAACCACCTAAAAAGGTAATAGGTATACCCCAGTGTACAAATTGCCAACAGTTAGGACACACGAAGAACTTCTGCAATAGGCAAGCCAAATGTGTCAAATGTGCGGAGAATCATCAAACAAAACAATGTCAAAAGCCGCGAAATGTTATACCAACTTGTGCACTGTGCGGAGAAAAGGTCATCCGGCTAGCTATAAAGGATGCCTGGTGTATCAGAAAAAACTAATAGCTGAGCTACCGAGCAAAATTACAGTAGCAGAGCGCCTACAGCAAAAGCCAAACCAACAATATGATACAATTAGAGAGGGGGTTTCCTACGCCCAGGTGACCAAAACCTCAAATAACAATTCAAATCAAGGAAGCAGGCAGAAGCCTGTGCCCAACGAGCCAACCATTAGTAACATAATGAAAATGCTCACCAAATTTTAGGCAGAAATGAGACAAAATTTCAGCCAGCTTACTAACAGGGTGGATAAACTGGAAGATAATTCCAAACCACCAAACAAACCGCTAAAACATAAAAACTAAATGACTGTAACATTCCTACGTATAATTACCTGGAATGCTAACGGGCTTAATGCAAGAGCTCAAGAACTAGAAGTATTTCTAAGAACCAACAACATAGATGTAGCTTTAATATCAGAGACGCACTTTACGGAGAAAAACTTTATCAAAATTACAGGATATAGAGCCTATTGGACATTGCATCCTAGTGGTCGTGCTCGAGGAGGGACAGCAATCTTAATCAAACAAAATATCCTACATTTCCAACAAGAAGAAATTAAGGAACCATTTATGCAAGCAACCGTAATAACGATTAACCATGGTGGTACTGAACTAAGTGTAGGGGCGATCTACTGCCCACCAAGACATAATATCGTAAGAAATCAATATGTCAACATTTTTAATAAACTTGGACCAAGGTTTATTATAGGAGGTGATCTCGACTCATAACACCAGGAAAAGGAAAATAACTCCTAAGTGCAATAGAAATGTCAGGATGTGAATATCACTCATCGCGTAAACCTATCTATTGGCCTACAGACATAAGCAAAATTCCTGATTTGATTGACTTTTATATCTCGAAAGGAAAAGCCTCAAATTACATTGAAGTTGAAGGCATTGACGACCTTACTTCCGATCATACACCGGTCTTAATGACTCTGAGTACATTAGTCATAAGAAAGAAAACTAAACTTAACCTTACTAATAAATTTACTGATTGGGAATTATTTAGAGAGAAACTGGATACTCTAATTGAGTTAAAAGTTAGTCTTAAAACTAAACAAAAACTTGAATTACAAACTAAACATTTTATTAACTCCATGCGTGATGCAGCTATAGAGGCTACACCCGTATTAGGTGAGAAAGTCGTACAAGAGATCAACTACCCCCTGACGATTCGGGAACTGATAAAAGAAAGGCGTAGGAAAAGACGCATATGGCATAGAACCAGAAACATTATTGACAAAAGAGAATTTAATCGGGTAAGTAATAAAGTTAACCGATTAATAAAAGAACATAAAGAAGCTTGTACTGAATACTATTTGAAAGGACTGGGTCCTGAAGCTGACAAAAATTATTCTCTTTGGAAAGCTACTAAAAGATTCAAGAGACCAATAATCCAAGTGCCACCTATAAGGAACATAAATGGAGAATGGGTGCGACGTAACGAAGAAAAAGCAGAACTATTTGCACAACATTTGGCATCAGTATTTCAACCACACGACATACAATCTAGGATTGATCCTAAACCAGTCTATAGATCTCCATCAAATATCAGAAGTGTCACCCCACTTGAAATTGCACAAGAAATTGACATGAATCTGAATCCTAAAAAGTCACCTGGAATTGATGACATTTCGCCAAGGATGTTTAAGGAGTTATCAAAGAGAGCAGTGACTATGTTAACATATATATATAATGCTTGCTTTCGACTTACATATGTGCCTGTTTTAAAGTTGCACAAATAATCATGATAAAAAAACCAGCCGAGCAAATGGGCTCATACAGGCCGATCTCTTTGTTACCTAATATTTCAAAATTGTTTGAGAAGTTGTTATTGAAACGACTACGACCAATGATCATTATACCTGACTTCCAGTTTGGATTCAGGAATAAACATTCGACAATTGATCAAGTTCATCGCGTGACTGCAAAGATAGAACAAGCACTTGAAGAGAAGAAATATTGCCCTGCCGTATTTCTAGATGTATCACAGGCTTTCGATAGAGTCGATAGAATGTGGCATGAGGGTCTTATCTACAAGATAAGTAAATTAGTGCCAAAAAATTACTGCCAATTGCTCGAGTCGTATCTCTCCAAACGAATATTTAGAGTATCACATGAAGTAACATACTCCAACTTTTACCCAGCCATAGGAGGGGTGCCCCAGGGTAGCGTATTAGGACCCATCCTATATCTACTTTACACTTCTGATATACCGACAACGGAAACAACCTTCATTGGAACTTTTGCTGATGATACCGCAGTATTGGCTTCAAGCGAATCGCAGAAGCAAGCAGTAGAATACTTACAGCACGCACTCGATAAAATCAGCCAATGGACCAGGGATTGGAAAATAAAGCTTAACGAGCTGAAATCAGTACATGTAACATACACGTTGCGGCACAAAAATAGCAACATCCATACATTTCTCAATGGGGTACAAATTCCCCAAGCTGAATCCGCAAAATATCTCGGATTGCATCTCGATTGAAGATTGAACTAGAAATATCACGTTAGACAAAAAGCAGAGCAAATGAAAATGAAACAACGTGAGATGTACTGGCTAATAGGAAGACATTCTAAGCTTAGCCTGTACTGTAAACGCCTGATCTACGAAACAATAATTAAACCAATTTGGACGTATGGTATCCAGCTCTGGGGCTGTACTAAACAATCAAATCGTTTAATTATTCAACGTTGTCAAAACAAATTTCTACGTACAATAACGAATGCTTACCGCTACGTAACCAACGAGGAATTACACAAAGACCTAAATGTCAAATGGATTGATGAAGTGATCCAGGAATTTGCAATCAAACATGAAAGAAGGTTACTGCAACATACCAACAGTGAAGCAATACAACTTCTTGACATAACACAAGAACTGAGACGCCTTATAAGAATTAAACCGCATGAGCTAGTCATCTAATAAATAAAGTTTCATTATTGGGAGCAGAATATTGATTTCTGTAAACCCACACTCGCTCCACTTACTAGTTTCAAATAAGTGCGTTATTATCATTAGTAATAAATTATCATGTGATAAGATTGTACTAGTTAAATAAATTAAAAAAAAAAAAAAATTCGTTCCCTAGAAGAGTTAGCGAAAAACTATCAAACACAGTATCCAGAAGCAGCTAGAGCAATTCGAAACCACTTTTATATGGATGATTTGTTGACCGGAAGTAGCACGGTAGAAGGAGCGATAATATTAAAAGACCAGATAATGGAAATATTGAGTAGTTGCGGATTTCGACTTCGCAAATGGAAATCTAATTCCCAGGAATTTTTACACTCATTGGAAGTCCACAGTGGCGAGGATATCCCTAAGCTAATCGAGGATGATAAAACATTAACAAAACTTAAACATTAGGTATTATGTGGTATCCCCAAAGAGACATATTTACGTTTGAGATAAAGAGCCTGACTAAAGATGTTATTTGGACAAAACGCCGAATGCTATCTGAAAGTTCCAAGTTGTACGATCCATTGGGCTGGGTATTGCCTATTATAATACGCTTTAAAATGATATTACAAAAATTATGGTTAACGAAAACAGATTGGAATGAAGAAGCCCCTGAAAGCATTTTGAGTCACTGGAAGAAAACATATTTTGATTTAATCCATCTTCAACATATTCAAATTCCTAGGTGCTTGCTACCGTTACCAAATTCCTCTTCAGTTCAGTTGCATGCATTTTGTGATGCGTCGGAGTCAGCCTATGGTGGTGTGATATACGTCAGATCTAGCAACAACAATGGAGAAATAACATGTCGGCTATTATGTGCTAAAAGTAAAGTCGCACCAATAAAACAAATAAGTCTTCCAAGATTAGAACTTTGTGGAGTGGTATTATTATCAAACCTAATAAAGTATTGTAAATCAACACTTGATATAGATAACGTGGATATCTATGCCTGGAAAGATTCAATGGTGGTGCTACATTGGTTATCGGATATACCGGCGCGATGGAAAACCTTTATAGCTAATCGAACCAGCACCATCCTAGGTATCGTTCCGAGAGATAAATGGAGTCATGAAGCATCTAACCAAAATCCAGCTGATTATATATCGAGAGGGGTAGATCCAAAGCTTATTTCTAATTTGAAACCTTGGTGGCATAGACCAAATTGGCTGAAATCGAGTGAATTAAATTGGCCGAAAAATAAAACACAAATTCCAGTCGAGTTGATGATTCTAGAAGTTCGGAAGAAGGTAATAATCGTGATGGTGGAAACTGAAGGAAACGACGTTGTTAACCAACTGTTGCTAAAATATTCCTCTTGTTTTAATGTTAAGAAGGTGATGGCATACGTTTTTTGATTTTGTAAACTACCTAAAAATGAGGAACGAAACCGGAATAAGAGGTATTTGTCATATTTAGAATACATTGCCGCAGAACGTTACATTATTCGAGCAATTCAGGCCAGCAGTTTTAAGAAAGATATCAAATTGAAGGAAAATTTGGCGCTAGAAAGTAACAATGTACTTAATTCACTTAATCCATTCCTCGATCCTCAAGGAATTCTCCGTGTAGGTGGAAGACTGAAAACTCACAATTAAGTTACGCGGTTCGTCATCCAACTATTTTGTCAAAAGAACATTCTATAAACCAATTGATTATCTACGAAAAACACAATAGTAATTTACATGCTGGGATAAATTTAATGATGAATATTTTAAGACAAAAATATTGGATTATCGGGGCAAGATACGCCATTAAAAGATATATAAAATCATGTGTTAAATGCATGAGATATCGACATTCACAAGTACTACAAAAAATGGCAGACTTACCGACGGAAAGATGTACGAGAACCAGACCATTTTTAAATACCGGAGTAGACTATTTAGGCCCTATTTACATTAAGACAAACCAAACACGAAATTCACCGGTAACTAAGGCATATGTGGCGGTATTTATATGTCTCGCAGTAAAAGCTGTTCATTTAGAAGTCGTTAGCAGTCTTAATACAGAAGCATTTCTAGCCGCACTTAAAAGATTTGTTTCTCGTCGTGGTCTTCCCAATTAAATTTGGTGTGACAACGGTTCTAATTTTATTGGGGCCAACAATAAACTTAAACATCGAAAGTTTGCTGAACTCGAGACCATTATGCCGCATCGACGATGACATCACAAATCTAGGTATACTCACACCTGGACATTTTTTAATCAGAGAATCCATGATAGCAGTTCCTGAACCATTGTTGGAAAACGTACCGGTACATAAATTGTCAAGGTGGCAAAATATTCAACGTCGAATTCAATCATTGTGGAAATGCTGGTCCAGAGATTATTTAAACACTCTACAGCAGCGGGGAAAATGGCAAAGAGGAAAATACAATATCACAGTCGGCGATTAGTTAAAGAGGATAATCTACCACCGGATCAATGGCTACTTGGCCGAATCACTCAGACGCATCCAGGCAATGATGGAGTAGTAAGAGTCGCTTCTATTAAAACTGCTGTCAACACCATTAAGCGACCAATCATTAAACTAGTACTGTTACCAATTAAGAGTCAATAAATAAATGGTATACGATTTTTCTGTAAAGCAATGACAATACATATTGTCATTGCCTAATAAGTCGAAATCGATCGAGTGATTTTTTAAACTTTTTGAAAAATATTCAAAATAGTTCTGCAAAACAAAAAACAAGTGATTAATAAAAATGTGGAAGTAATATTTTGGCGGGAACGTTTGACACAAACATAATTATAGCTCTGTCAAATTTAGTACTACACTCAAACACAGAATACATGTTGACTTCCAAATAGTAATAGAACAGGTATTTTATCTAACACACCAAATACCCGGAAATAGTAAAGCGGAAAATGACTATAAAAACTTGTCAACATCTGTTGACACCAGTTCTCAAAGGGTTAAGTTAAAATAATATTGATTGTAACTGAAAATCAGAAAATAATTAAAAAATTTCTTCAACTATACTTATCAAACTTAAATAAGCTTTTTATTTTGACAAAAAATACATTTATTATCCATTTATTTAAAAAACTAATAAAAAACCCGAAATCACATGTTTGGTGGATAAAAGTGACGTCACATTAGCATGCGCAATGTTCCACCTTGTTCTCTTTTCATCATGTTGCAGCACTAACTTTGTAACCAAACTCCATCTAAGACTAAATATAATGGAAGCTTCGTTTCACACTGATGGAAACATTAGATTCTTTACATTAAAAATTCGGTCGTCTCATAAGACTGCAGTGAAAAAACTACAAAAATATTGCAAAAATTTTGAACTTATAAATATATAAAGTAAAAGCACAATGCCTTAGCGAATTTTAATGATTTGCTTCGCAATAAGTAGGGAGTAATAGTGGAACCAGTCAGGGATAAAAACTTAATTTAATAAAAAAAAATAAGAATGCGATAAATGGCATTTCAATGTTATTACCCAGTCGAACTTAATTTTCATGTAAGAAACCCAACAGTCACTTAATAAAAAAATAGTGCGCGCCATTTCTCGCCCAAAAATTAGAAAAACTTAAAAAATTGTGTCGCAAAATCCGATTTTTATTAAATAAAAAGGCGAAAATTATTTTATTTGTATAATTAATTACTAAATTAATAAATACAAAGTTATTTGAATAGTTCTACGTACATATTTCACTTATATATGATAAAATTATTGAATTTATGAAACCTAACCTAAAAATTAGATTGAATTGTGCACGTTGTTAAAAATTAAATATTAGTCGTGGCTTTTCTATTTGTAAATGTTTGAGTTAATAAATTAATCAAAATACATAAAAATCTAATCATGTTTCATTCATAAAAGTTGTAAATTAATATCGCGCTGATTTTGTTATTATTACTTAAGAATTATAAGTTTTGGATGGCTGAGATAAAATTCTTATTTTTTTAGTGTTAAGATCTTATTCCTGACTGGTTGGACCATAAGAAGTTGATAATTGCGACTAGATATATTTGCCTCAATATGTTTTTCAATAAAAATTCCATAATTAGTTTACAGGCAAAATGTAATTGCAACAAGTTTTATAAAAATTCAATAAATAAAAGTTATTGAGGGAATAACAAGAACAGTCACGTTGTTGTAAATGTAATAATAGTTATTGAATTATAGTAGTTTAATTAAGTCCTAATGTTTATTTTAACAACGAACATTATCCGATCAATAAATTTAGTAAGTTTAGACTTGATAACTAATACATTGTCATTATAATAAGTGTATTTATTAGTAAAACTATTTTATTTTATTGACAGAATACATGTTTTAATTAAATTTAAAACTAAGTTAGACATTAAACAATTTTATTACTGATTTTCGAAAAATACGGTTCAATAAGTCAAAGTTATTGAATTAAAAACGTTTTTTTTCTGCTTGGGCTACGTCTAAGAATATTGCTGAACATACTTCCTTTTTTTCCAGCGCCTCCTCAATTGTATCAGTAATCCTATGTACCTGTTCTATCGTTGAGTGCCTTTCTCGAAAACACAAATTGATTTTATGGTATAAGATTTCTGCTCTCTATAATTGGATTTAATCTCTTGAAAAACAGTCTCTCGAAAATTTTTGATGTTGTTGTTAACAAAGAAATAGGCCTATACGATGTTTTGTGATTTTGTGATTTATTAGGCTTTGGAATCATTATGATTTCCGCTACTTTCCACTGTCTCGGAACATAACATAGTCTAAAGATAGCATTGATTATGTGCTGTAGTTTCCTCAGTGCTTTTTCTGGTAGAGCTTTGATTATTTGCTCCGTTATCAAGTCGTATCCAGGGGCTTTTTTATCTTTGAGATTTTTTATTTCTTGTTTGATTTCTTTCAGGGTAACTGGTAGCACTGCTGTTTATTTTGCTTATAGGTGTTAGATTCATTATCCTCTTGTCCAGTTGGTGGTTTGAAGGTATTTTCTAGGTGTTCGGCAAACAGATCAGCTATTTGTTTTTCGCTGCGAGCCTAGGTTCCATCAACCATCTAAATGGGTGGCACTTGCATTTTAGGCCTTTTGGTGGCTTTCCACAGGGAATAGTCTGTGTCAGGTTTACCTGTCAGATTCCTGTAAGAAGCTTGCAACTACCTCATTCTTAATCTCCTTTATAAGAATTTTAAGTTTGTTTGACAAGTTTGTTAGGATTGTTTTGTCTTCAGGGGCTCTGGTTCTTTGTAATATTTCTTGCTGATCAGGAGTACTTTCCTAGGCCGCATTTTACACACCGTCAATGAGGTTTTCCAGTTCTTCTTCTATCGTATAAGCGTTCGAGATCTGCACCTGTAGGTTGATGCTTTCTTCGACTAGCTGTCGAAAGTACTCCCCGTTGGTTTCGTTATTTCTTAGTCTTGAAGGGCTTGCTTGCCTTATTACCGTGTCATTTATTATCATTAAAACTGGAGAATGGTCTGACGATAGCCCTACTTCATTTTCAACTGCTAAGTTATTTTCGGAGATACCTCTTGAAATATTGAAATTCAGAAAGTCAGGAATTATATTTCTGTCCGTAGGTCAGTAGGTTGGCTTTCTACTGGAGTGAAACTCACATTTTAATATTCTGCCTGCTTCAAATAGCTCCCTTCCTTTGGATCTAGTTCTATTTGATCCCCAGAATATGTATTTCGCGTTAAAGTCACCTCCGATAATAAAATTATTACCAAGCGATGTAAGAAGTTTGATGTAGTCGTCTTTTTTTGGGTTATATCTGGGTGGACAGTAGATTGCTGACATACTAAAGTTCTTGTTATTTTTGGTTCCAATAGTTACAGTAGCTACTTGCATAGCTTCCTCCTCTATCTTTAATTCTTTGTGGTGTTTTATATTATCCTTAATGAAGATTGCTGACCCGCCTCTAGCTCTTTCTGCTGGATGTAGAGCTTGATAACACTGATATCCACGTATTTTGGCATACGAGGTTCTGGTAAAATGAATTTCTGAGATTAGGCGCATATATCAATTTTTTTTGTGTTTAAAAATACTTCTAGTTCTGAAATGCGTTGCGCTAGGCCATTTGCATTCCAGTGACCTTATTCGGCTTTCCCTGGGAACAGGGAATTGGGAAAAATATTTTCATAGCATTTTTGTCTGAATTGTATTTTCTGGCCTACTGAGGGAACATGATTGGTGTTAATATTTTCGAAACAAAGTTAAATGGGAAAATATTTTTCCCTACAAAAGTTTTGTGGAACAAAAGTTTCCCAAATCACTTTGTTTTGAAAATTTCTGCACTAAAATGATTCTTTCAGTAGGCCAAAAAAGTATAATTTTAACAAAAATGCTATGAAAATATTTTTCCCAATTCCCTATTCCCAGGGAAAGCCAGAATAGGGCCACAGGTAGCAATTCTTAAATAGTATGTCAATTTTTTTTCTTGATAAGTTTGTTTTGACTAGAATTAATGTTTTTAGTTCAGTTGACGCATCCGTTATTCTTTTATCTTGGATCATTGATGTATTTTCCAGTGTTCCTAGTCTCTGTTCTTGTTGCTTCAGTAGCTCGCCTATAGATTCTAGTCTTTGGTCCTGCCCAGCCAGATGCGAATTGATAGCGTTTAGCTTCAAAGTATTTCTTGCAGGACATGGTTTTCCTGACTCGGTGCATTCTTGATATTTCCGTTTTGCTTAGCCATTTGTGCAAATGTTATGCCTTCTCGTACTTTGCCGCTATTTAGGGGGATTTGTTTTGAGTAAGATTGCATCTTAGGTTGAGAACTCTCAATTGTTTGATTTCTCTTGTTGTCTCTCATTCTTCGCAGCTCTTTCGCTACCTCGCAGCCTATGTAATTTGCTGGGTGATGATTACCACAGTGTATGCATTTCACAGATTCGTTCTTACTTTTATTCCATTCTTTTGATAGATGTTTTCCATCGCTCTTTACGCATCTGGGTTCCCTATTACAGTATTTGCGTGTGTGGTTATACGCCTGACAGTTGTAACACTGTGGCATTCTACTAGGGTTCTTTTGAATGTCTCAATCTTAACTTTAATATTAAGGATTGCTTTGATTCCATATACCCTATCAATGCTCTCAGCGTTGTCAAATGTTAGCATGAAAAGGGGGAGGCCAACTTTGGTTGATTCTCGTTCACTGTGTGCGTTTATAGTGACATTCCTCTTTAATATGTTCACAGCGTTTAGAATTTTGAATCCTTTCAGGTTAAGTTCTTTAATTATTTCTTCGTTGGGCATGTATGATGTAGCCCTCTGGATATTACTTTAATTGGTTGCTTAAATTTGTTTTCATAGGTGAACCATTCGATGTTTTGAGCGGTGATTGCACTTGATAACATCCTGTAGGTTTCTGGGTCAAGTGCATTCACTTTCCAAACGTTATTATTCGGTGCAGTAACTTTATATTTATCGTTTGGAGCTAGCTTCACTATTTTTTGAACTGTTTCGTATTCACTAACATTCAGTATGTTAATGGGTGGAGGTGGTATCTCTTGATGTATTGGTTGATTTTCCTGCATTTACCCTTGATTGATTACATTGGATGTTTTAACTGGTTGCAGTGGTCTCTCTTTCGGTATCATTGATATTTTCTTATGTACCTTCACTAGGTCTGTAGATGATTGTTCAGGTCGTTGGGGTTGTGGTTTTCTGACGCACTGTTTTGATTTTTCCACTTCAGGTGAACATTCTGCTTTTCTTTTTTTGTTTTGACGTTCAGTTTCAATTTGCCTTCGTATAAAACTCGTTTCATATGCCAATTCATCTTCATCTGTTTCATAGACAGCTGCAGTATTTTTTATTTTTTTTTTGGTTTGTTTATCATTTTTGATTACAGCAATTTCTTCTTTAAGCTGTTGGACTTCATCGAATAGCTGTTCATTGATTTTGCATTAAGTTTTTTATCGATTTCTTTAAATCATCGTTTTCACTAGCGACATCGTGGTGGTTTTCTTGGTTCTCCCTACGTTCAACATTTTCGTTCTCCTGCTGCACTTGTCTAGTTTGTGATCTAGCGATACTTGTGCTTGGTATAAATGGGTTTCGCAATGGTTGGCTCACCCCAGAATCCGTTGTGTCTCCCTCGTGTGAGGGTGGATTAGCCAACTGTAAAGATGACGTACCACCTGGGGTATACATTCCGTTTTGTTGTACACTCATTGCCTTAATTATTGGTTTATTGTTCGGGGTTCTTTCCCCTAGCCAGATTTGGTTCGCGGATGGTATTTTATTTACCACCTACCCTCCGGCAAGCCGGTTAAAGAGCACTTTCATTGAACAATTTCATTTGTTGAAACATATATCTGTGTAAATTTAACTATTTTGAAAGTTAAATTTATTTATTTAAATTATTGAAGTTTATAAGGATTTAAATCTTGCTAATTTTCTATTTCCACAATAAACATGTTGACAACAACAACAAAACGAATTTGAGCAAAGCAACATTTCATTTGTTTAAACATAATTGTGTGTAAATTTATCATTTTCGAAAGTTAAATTTATTTATTTAATCCAATCAGTCGGTCTCGTTAGACGGTGGACTGAGCAATTGAACTTCAACTTGTGGTAAAAATTGCTTTTTGCCGTAAACTAACTGCTTTAAGGACTGGTTATTGGACCACATATAATCCTTGCCAGTGAAATTCTCCGTGGGTCAGTGAAGAGAAAATTATTTGTCAGCTTCTCGGGGTTCGCGGTTATCCCGCCGGTTTGCGATCGCCAGAGCCAGTTGATTAATTAAGAGGGAGCACCAAGTGCAGGTGAGGTTGGCATTTAGGCTTTTATATTGATCTTCGATACCGAGGCCTTTTTCTTTCCTCTCTCCTCCGTGCATTACTTTTAATATTAGGACATTTTCTCAACTCTGTCGAGATCTGTGAATAATTTAAAAAAAATCATAAAGTTATTTGAACCGTTTTAATACTTCACGCCAAACATATTTTTATTTTTACATATCCATCATAACAACAACAACAACAACAAGAGTTTCTAGCAAAAAATAACATTTTCAGTTGTTTTACTAGAATTCCGTATTTTAGAATTATAAACTATTTTATTAGATTTATTGAACTTTATAAGTTTTCAGATCATGTTTATATGCCTATTTCTACCGTACGTATGTTGATAACAACATCAATGTCGATTTGACAGAAGAAAAGTTAGAGAATTAGAATGAGAAGCGAATAGCGATATATTTTTTAGCGTCAAGTTAAGTGACTTATTCGTTACATGAATTTTTTAACTAAATAATGATAGTAGAAATAAATTGTCGGTGAAACACTGCTTTGTCTGCTAGATAAAACAACGGTTTTATATGCAAAAAATGTGCAATTCGCAAAATTTGTTTTTAGATTTATAGTGCCATAAAATGAATGGAATATAACTTTTTGTAATTTCAGTAAAAACTATCTCCGCACCATAAACAGAACAATGTATCCCAACACACAAAATATATTTTAGTTGTGTATGGCATCTTAACAAAACACAAGAAAACATTAAGTCAAGCTTTATCTTATTCAACATTAATATTTTTTGTGTTGTTTATCTTGAAAAATAAAATTAATTGTTTTGGACCATTATGTACATTGTTGTGCTTTCTGAAGGTGGATTTTAACTAAAATTAGGACAACTAATGCTTCAGAAAGTAATACCTACCTTTTTTCTGTTCGTTTCAATTTAAATAAAAGTTTTGTAAAATTTTTAGGTGGTACTAGGTATTAGGTGGTAACCCAGCCAACATGGCTAAACTAAAGGCAAAGACAATTAAGAACTATGATAAGACAAAAAATATAACAAAGATAAAAGATGAAGATATGAAAAATATTTACTTTTTTAATTTATTAACCAAAAAGCCTAAGTTCAAGACATCTTTGTATGCTATTTTGTTTATATATCAACAGTAACGCGGTACTAGTAACTGGTACTAGCATATCTAACGTTTCCTTTATCTATTTAATAGGCAGTTAAATTTAACACTGCCAGAAACCACTCCTAACCGTTTTATAAAATTTTACCCCAGTAGCATTTTTTATAAATCGATACAACCTTTAGCAACTAGCTATACACGAAGATAGAAAAGAAAATAATAAGAATAATAAGGAGTAAAAGTTCCAGTTCTGCATTTTATTTATTTTATTATTTTCATTAAAAATAATGAACGGTTTATGTATATATTTTATATTATAAAATAAATAATAAATAAAATTCATTTTATTTATTTCGTTACAAGTTATACGAACGTTGCTTATACATAGGGAAAAAGCTCAGTATACATTTTTCAGTACGAATAAGCTTTTCAATTTCTTTTATGCATAAATTTTACATTTTGTTTGCTCCTTACACCCCACTTAAAGTAGATGTAATTGAAAGATTTGTGTATTATAGAGACAAGATTTATGTTCGATTTGCAATATGATTTAAACGTGAGGAGCTTAGGAGATATTTTTTGCGTTCCCAACGTCGTCAATATAGACAACGTTGACAACTTAGGAAATGATATTAAAAATTCAATTTCCTCATTATTTTCTATTTATTTTACGCTACCCGTTGCTGTCTAGCTATTAGATAATTATCCTAGAGGCCAAATAAGTTTGCCTGGCCACTTTTTTTCTAAATCTATTCGTTAATATATGAACGGACTCCAACTATGACTATGCTCGAAGATGTTTTTCATTCGATTCTATTAAAGATTGTGCTGCAAGTTGCACACTATTAAAATTTTCTATATTTGTTGTTTCTGTTGCTCAAAGTTCAAACAAATTATCTGCTGGGTTGAATACGGTTCCATTTCGCACCCTATCTATTTAGCAATTTTAGCTTATATTGAACGTTGTAGAATATTGCGTCATCTAATTCGTAACTTTGTTAACATGCTTGAGAAAATAATACTGTATTTGAATATCGGATATTTTGCATTTTGAAACACTTAGACACAGACAAAACATTTAATCGACTATTGATCCATATAGTAGATTTTTTTGATCAACTTCAAAGTAACCGTTATGCGCTGCCGAATTTCAAAATTATAATAATAAATTTTTTTGATTTATATTTAGATGTGCCATTAATTTTTTTGAAATTATCTTCAAATAAAAAATTACTAAGATATTTCAACATAACCGCCCCTCTTGAACTTTTTCTTAATTCCATCAATTACCGATTGTAGTTCTACTACCCTCACGTTACCGTCTGAATCTGGTGTTGCTGATATTACCTTTGATAATGGCCATTTCGTCAGTGGAAGATTTTACTGTAGAAGGTGGTCTAGAATCTAAAGTTTAATATTCCTTCTATTTGGATCACTATGGTACTGAATAGTTCGAATGTTAAGATTTTGTCTCGCATTATACGTTTTAAATGTGTTTTGAAGAATTTTATGGAAGCCTCCTATAACCCACCGAATTTGGGAGCGCGCGGAGGTGTAAACTTCCAACTTATTCGTTTCGGGTAATTCAAAATTGATTTTCAAATGTTCGGTCTGATTGTAGAAAAAATTATATAGTTCTTGTAGTTAATTTTTTGGCTCCGGAAATTAGTTGCGTTATCAGATCAAATAGTTTGTTCTGTCCCTCTACGGTTAGTGAATGTTTTCAAACATTCTATGAGCGAAATGCTAGTATAAGATAGCAGAAATTCGACAGCGGAAAATAAGAGATTGCGCTACTCGTCACAAGTGGCAGCACTATCAGTAAAGAGAATTTTTTTGTTATGTAATTACCAGCGGAATTTTTTTTATTCATTATGTATCATTAGTTTCACTAACTATAACAGCTCAGCGGAATGAAATATTAAAAGAGGTCCTTAAAATGATTTAAAAAAAAAGTAGACAACCGCATCTGTGTGACCTCTATTTTTAGAAAAAATGAATATCTCGAAAACTACTTGACCTAGAGTTCCCAAATTTTTAAATGTGACCTTTTTAGAGTAGTATCTATCTGTGTGCAAATTTTGAGCTCTCTGTATAACACAAACGATAAAAAAATGGTTTTAATTATTGAGGTCATTAATAGCCGCATCTCTTGACAAAGTGGTTATGATCAAATCAAAATTATACTGAATGCAACACAAAAAAATAGTATTTTGTTTAAATCAAAATTTGGATTCGATCACGGTTCGGTTAGATCAAATTTCAAAAAATGCAGCTATTATCAGAAATAAATATTTCTTACTAAATTATAGCCTTCGCTACTATTATACAGTGGCCACTCTTTTAAGATTGTGTAGCGGCTCAAACAGAAAAATTCTTTTCACTTCGTGGCACTCCTCGTAGCAAAACTATTTATACACCGCGCCGCTTAATTACGAGGCATTGCTCGTTTTGCTGAATATAGCTATTTCGCCAACTACATTCGCGAATCTCGATAGTAATCGATTATCGATTAATATCGAGAGTTTTACCAAGCCGCGAAAAACGAAACCAAGAAACGAAAAAGAATTAGTCGCATTTTAGTAGTCAAATGAGACACAGTCTCTTACATATAAAATAACAAAAGTGAAAAGTGCCGCGAACAATCGTCACACACCAACCATCTTTGTGTGAACTAATTTTAATATAACATTTTTGATAAATAATAAATATAATAAATAAATAGTTTATATAACGTTTAAAATAGTGAGTGTTGATCATTAAAATAATAAAACCCAATAAACACCGCTATAATTACGTCTAAGGAAAATGTATTTTTTATTTGGTTGCATCTATATTTGGCCGATTTTGTCCACCTGGACAAAATTTCGCTCCACGGTTCGAAATTATTTTGCAGCCAAAGTTTAATTTTCTCCAAATTGTCTAATAATTCTGTGGAATTAAACAAAAACAGGATATCTGCAGATATCCACTTTTCCAATTTTTATAACCAGTCGATGCAGAATTTTTAATTCCATTTATTACCCAGAACAGGTTTTTTAACTGTTCATGATTTTCTTAGAAAATCAACAAAAAAGGCAATTGCCTGCAATAGAAATGCACTACGACTTTAAACTCTAAATGCGATTTTTCAACATTTATGCTTTTGCAGTTATCTTGTTTTTGTTTAATTCCACAGAATTATACAAAATATATATTAAAATCCAAAAATCAATTTTAGCAATAGCAATAACATATCTACCGGAATCTATATCAATTTCAAAACATGGGGAATGCGGAACAGGTTCAACATTATTTGGAACTGTTTCTTTGGACATCCTTCTTAAACGAAATATCCTATTTTGATACATATTGTATAACTTTCCAGGAGGATTTTTTGGGGTTTCTGTTTTGGAATATAATACGTTTCCTGAAATTATGGTAATTGATTTGGTCGAATAACCGATTTTAACATAATAATATTTATTGAAACTACAATTTTAAAACACAATTTTAAAAGTATATTTACCGATTTTTCAGTTGGAAATAGCTTAACTATTTCTGCGGCATAAGTTGACATATCTCTTAACGACAGTTTTTGTTGATTTGAAATAAAATATTCGGTTATCGCATGCAAATGTCTTTCTGGTGAGGGTTGTTTAATCTTTTAAATTTGGCATAGAACTGAATCACTTCCTTGCCACGGCAAGTATTATTTAAAATGTTTCCTAGATCTGCAAATGTATTAACTGAATGGCTGGGCGAAGATTTGGTCGTGGCTTCAGCCCATTTAAGAATAAAGGAGTCGGTTGATAGTTTATCTAACGTAGTTGTTTCACTAGTACATAAACATGGACTATTCGGCATCGGAATTCCCTGTAAAATATTATATAATTAATAAAAATTGATTGGTAAAAATCTTACCGATTCTTTTATTGATATTCAAATTGTGTGAGAAGTTGATTTATTGTCATAAATGATTGCATAAAGTCAATTAGTGCATCATTATTAATTTTCTTTTGTTAGAGCTTGTGAGACAAGTCGATTAGTTGACCTTTAAATTTGTTCGATTAATTGAAAATTATTAATCAATTAAACATTTTCGGAAAAGATATTTTAATCGAGCAATCATTTTCTCAAAATAAATGTGCCTCATTAGTCAATAATCGAAAAATCATTAAACAATAAAAATGTAATTGAAAATTGGATATATACTTTTCTGTTCTCTACTAGGGAATTAAATTATGAAAATGGGGAATTGCACCATAAATTAATAAGAAAGTGACAAGACAAAAATTGAGTTTTAATTTATTTTATAATGATATTATTACACGAATAAACAACAAAAATTTTAAGTTTACATAAAATTTGCTTTTATCGATTAATCGGTATACCAAAAATTCCGAATATTTGTTATTCAAAATTGATCAAATCGATTAATCGACACTATGCCAATGTAATCTCAAATTTAAATGTTTCTCATTTTGAAAAGCACATGTATGTATACACAAAAAATGAGGTTATGTTACAATAAATTTACTTACGAGTTTTTTGCGCCATTTCTCCAGACCGGCTCTAAAGAGAACTATAGCTCCGTATTTATCTAAATCAGGAAACACTTGTTCTATATCCGATGGCACAAATTTTTTTAAAACGTTTATATTTATTTTTAAATTCCATAAATAGTTACAAATGTCGTTTGCAATGCCCCAACTGTTTAATAAAACTTTAAAGTTTATTTCCGACTCCTCAAGTTGATCGCAAATTAAAACTGTGAAATCATTTGCAGTTTCAATTTCAATATTATCACTGACAAATTTTACACTTTGAATTTCGTTACTCATATTAAATATTTTAATTTTTTTTCTGAAACAAACCGATATGTACTCATCAAGAGATAAACACTTAATACAAAAAAGGGGAAAAAAGGATACTAATACATTATCCTAGTTAGTTAGTTAACCCTCTACCGCAATTTTTTTTAAAGGTTATATCTACAACTATTTTACATCGATTTTTTAAAGTGAACTGTTTTATTAAAAATAATTAAAAAATTATTTTAACAGTCGTACGTAATTATGATACAATATATAAATAATTAAATTCTATTTTGTTACTATAAACAATTTTGCAAATTTATTCGAATTTATAGGGTTAAATTGTATAGAAACAAAAATCAAACGTTCCCGTTATTTTTCTGGTTTCTTTTTTATGTACATACATATTTTGTTTGTTTGTCCATTTACAGTTTAATTTATATTTTAAGTTAAAATTAAATCTTTTACAAGTAAAAACTAGAGGGAAAACGTTTTTTTTTCGAATACATTTTATTATACATAAAAAAGTTTTATTTTTAAAAATTGAAAAGGAATATTATTTTTCTTCTAAAAAGTACAATACCTTAACATATCATTTTAAAACAAAAGAAATCATTTTAATTTTAGACGTTTCCTTTTATTCAAATAGTAAATCCTTTTAAATAGTTTATTTTATATTTAAATGGTATTTCTTTTTAATTTTAAATGTTATTTTTTTCTGGGTGTATGCGACCTTTTGAAGATGTAAAACTCCACTCTTTTTTGTATTCCAATTACTAAATTTCTAATTGATAATCCATTTAAAGTTATAGCTTTTAAAAATTAAAATTTCAATTATCTTCAATTAAACATTAATCCAAAACAAATATTATCGACGTCATTTAAATATCATGAAATTCGAATATGATTGGGTATTCTCTACCTAAATCATTGAAGCTCTGATTTGAATCAGGTACATTTTACTTTTGATTTGGGAATGACAACCAATCAATGAAAACGGAATGACAAATACAAAATATAATTAGTGTGTTTGGTTACCTTTGGATATTCTTACATAATTTGTGTCATTAGATTGAAATTTTAATAATTAAAATACAACAAAAGAAATATTGAAATTTAATAATCATTTTTGTGTATATAAATCAACATTTTTAAAATTAAATCTAATGAAATAATGTAAAATTCTATTATCTCTACCGAAATAAAACACAATGAGGATATCAAATAAAAAAAAATCCCTAAATAAGATTTGTTTGTGAGATTATGCAAGATTGTCAACTAGTGTTTTAAACAGGATTAATCTCTATATACAATACAAAGCGGGATATTGCTTTTTTGGTTCATAAATTTCTATGGAATAATTAAATTGTAATTTAAGATTAAATAATAATCTTTTTAATTAAATTTGTTTATGTCATTCAAATCCTTTTCACACTGATGTTATTGTCGTATATAACAAGGAGATGCCTTTTGATGTCGGTAAAAGAAAAATTTGAACGTATGAGACGTGATATGAAATGAAAGCTTCTAAGTGAAAATCAGTTTATGGGAATAATGAAATTCTGTAAAATATAAATTTATTTACGTAAATTAATTTTATTTTCCTTAACCACACAAAGTGGAGAAAGGGGTGAAATTCGAATATATTCACTTCTATTTTGTCGAAAATACAATTTTATGCACCACATACCCACCAAATTTTAAAAGTAACACCGCCGACTTACAACTTACGACTTTTATCTTAAGCCTCGTTCTCATAAGTCAAGTTATTTGATTTCAAGTTTGCGTTCATATATTTTCAAGTTAAGTAGTTGTTTAAAATGTC
The DNA here is from genome assembly GCA_947310385.1 of Nephrotoma appendiculata. NCBI lineage: Eukaryota > Metazoa > Arthropoda > Insecta > Diptera > Tipulidae > Nephrotoma > Nephrotoma appendiculata. The sequence goes on from OX371225.1 coordinate 82,148,109, forward strand.
AACGAATGAGTTGGTGCGTCCTTTAATTTCAGTAATAAAAACTTAAATTACGAATGAATTATTAAAAATTTCAAATGAGTTATTAATTAAACATAATCGTAAACGGTCGATATGGGTAAGAAAGTGGATTTACAGAAGAAATAATCCATATAATAACCCAAATTTTTACTGAAAAATATTTTTTAACAAAAATCGTTATGTCCTTTTTAATTGTGGAAAATTGAGCTCGTAAATGATTTAGGAGCTGTCACTTCCGGTGGTTAACCGAAAAAGCTTTAGTGGAAGCTGTCCCTTCCGGCTGACCGATGTCGACCAAATTTCATTGAAGTTTTCCAGTTTAAACATGAAGTTTTATCGAGATTAATCAGTCAACCTGGTCTTTACAGAAGCAAATTTTCGGTTGAAATTGGTTGCTTATCAAAAAACGTATTTTCAGCTTAAATTTTGGAAAATTGATTGCCGTTCTACATTGTTACAAAAATTAATTTAGGATTTTTTAGTTTATAATCATTTTTCTTGTAAATGATATATTTTTCAAAATATTTGCAAAAAACGAAAAGTTTGTATAGAAGTTTCTACTTCTGGTGGACCGATTTCTTTCAAAAGTCACTGAGATCTCTCTACTTATTAAAAAAGCTTGTGCATGAAGTTTCACTCCGATCACTCAATCTATCTAGACAGTAGAGACGGAAACTTTAAAATCTACACTTTCTCTTGGGTAAGAGGGTTCGGTACGGGGTTTTGCCTCCGTGTTTTTATGTGGTCTCTAAATGTTTTCTTGTGTCCAATTTTATTTGAAAGTTGCGGTAATCTAGGTTGCTTTTTATCACCCCAAAGCTCACGACTAATCCCTCTTCAATTGAGATACGAGGATCAAAGCCGTATGACGAAATGGGTAGGGACAATATCGATAACGTTTAGGGTATAATAGTTTAAGACAGATTCATCCGTTGGTTACAACGACGGCCAAACTTCCGCACTTAGTCACTCACATTTTTTTAGGAAATAAATTTTGCGAAAAATTTAATTTTTTAAGATCGACGGGAATTTTTGTTACCGTGCACTCTTCGGTGTGAGTGCGGCCGCGGTCATACCTTGTATGTCTGACCAATTATGCCCTGGATTGCACACGTACAGAAAAATTGTGTTATTTGTGTTTTTGAATAAGTTTTGGCGATCCAGGTTTGTTAGTAGGTTATTACCCGTATCATATGTGGATTTTCATTATTAATGTGACGGGAAAACAACATTGCCACCCGACTTTGATTGGATAAAATTTCTGGATGTTTTGATGGGTTCCACAAAGTTCAACTTAAATAAATATCGAACTTATCCAACAACTTCTAATTAAAACGTAATTAATTAGAAGTTGGTAGATAAGTTCGATATTTAACCTGGTGAATGCCTTGGTTTGTATTTTCACTTTTAATGTTATACAATTATTATTAAGAAAAGGCTTGACTGTCTGGCTTCATTAGTTCAAGCCTGGGTAAGCTTACTTGCTTTAGTGGAGTTTTCTTTCATATGATTTAATCCTTGCTCGATCTAGATTGTTGTGTAGAGCACAGCTGCGTAGGGCGATTTGCTGACATCACAAAATGTGTGAATACTGATTGCTGATACCGTTGGTGTGTTTGTAATTCCTTCTATAACAAGTAACAAACTGCACCCGAGTTTGTCAAAATTTTTGAATTTTACTATCGATTTCCAAATTAATACGGATGGAGAAAAGTGAAGAACATCAGTCGCAGACAACTTATACGAAAACGAATATCTGCGAAGGCTCGTTCACATTGTATATTCGGTTACTGAAAGAACGCCGTTAATAGATAACTTTGATCCACCTTCTATTAACTTGTTAGCGCTAATTAACAAAATACCCACACATAGTTAAATTTTTGAACAGAAAAAGATAAACAAGAAAAGCCTGTACTACAAAACTATTTCTAGCAATTTGATAAAATCATGATGGAATAGGATTTGAGTTTAGCAGATTCTTCGGAAAGAAAATCAAAAAAAAACTCAATCAATAGAGCAATCCAGTAACATCGTATAAAAACAGAGCAATTGAAAATCACAACGGGCTAATACACCAACTCTAGAACCAGCACGCCAATAATCCATATCCGAGTTTAGCCCTTTCTCATTCATTTTAGTTAATAAATTTTTTAAATTTTCATCTCGGGCATTTCGGTTATGATATAAAGTTAAATCGATGTTCCACAGAGCTTCACTTCACATAAGGATTGGAAAAATTCCAAAAAAATTATAATTTCTGCAAAACTTCAATTCATCAATTTTAAACTCACTTTTTTATAAAGTACTTTCCACACTACTTAATTGTATAATGAAGCTCATCTCAGACGGCTCAACTTGAATATAAAAGTTGAAAGGGTCTCTACTTTACTTGATACTTGAAGTAAAGTAAAATTAATTTGAATTCAAGTAAAATACCACGTTCATATTGGTCAAGTAGATTCAAGTTACTTGAATTCAAGCACTTGAAATCAAGTAACTTGACTTATGAGAACGAGGCTTTATGAAGAGCATACCCAATTAATAGGAAAAACTTCAAGCAAACTAAAAGCTAGCTTCATTTTTCAAAATCATTGTTTGTTTAGTTGTCAAAATTTTAAACGTCAAAATTAATTTTTTCTGTTAAACGATCTGTGTGTGACTACTACATATTAAAATTAATAAATAAAACTGTGATGTTTTAAAAGTGAAAAATAGGAGTTTTAATGGCAATAAATTTGATTTGGTGCTTATGTCAATATTAATTGTGGCATATATAAAGCTTAGAAAGCCAGAGGGGCGATATTGGGTTCATCCACTTTGGCTACAGAGGTCTCAATTTGGATCTTATGAAACCCTGATCATAGAGCTCTTTAAGTATCCCGAAAAATTTTAAAAATTTTGCCGATTGGCAATAAAAGAATAGAAGGAGCTTTTGACATTAGTGGAGTCGGCGATTGAATAATATTAATATGTGCATACATAAATAAATAATATTAATAATAATTTGTGTGTTTTTTTTAAGTAAAGTGAAAAGTTATACATATTAAATACATAGTTTGTATTAATTTGTGTATGATGCGCTTGCAATGGCGTAGAATATGTACATACATAACAATTTCGTTTATATATATTTTGATATCGTTGTTTGAATGCATCATACGCATTGTATGTAATTTTTCAATGTGTATAGGACTTTTTTGATTCCAAAGGATCCAAAGATAAGTGTTTTTCCATTTTTAACACATATTATATTATTACGTCATATTAAAACATAATTTTTATTACAAAAATTTAAATATATAAACGCTAGGTAACTGTACTTTATAACTCATAAAGGTTTGAAAATACTAGCATTATCATGTTTTTTTGTGAGTGTTATTGTGAGTGTTTGTTGGGCGAGAAAGGGTTATTTCAATTTTGTTTTGCTACACTCGTTAAAAATTTTTGTTGTTGTTTTTGCGAGTAAACAGGTTTGATAACCGACGATTTTCGATTTTTTTTTCAATATGTTAATTTTGTAACCTACCTTGCCTTTTACATACATGTATACATGATTACTTTATTCAGAATCTACTTAAATATAAGTCCTGCTTACTCTCTCATTGACAGATACCTATTTAAAGAAAACTAACAAAGAGTGTGTTGGTTACACTAACAATGCAACGTAAATTTGAATTTTTGTTTGCTCATTTTTTTTGTTTCTGCACCAACACATTTATACTTAGTTATTTTACAAAAAATTACTATGGAAAAAATAATTCCAATACATCTTAACTTAGTTATTGTTTATTTTATATGTGTGGAGTTAGCAGGACTTATATTTAAGTAGATTCTGACTTTATTTATTGTAAAAAGGTGTTTCAATGCATATGTGTGTGTGTGTGTAATGATCGTGTAGGCAGAAGTTCTGCTAACTCCACACATATAAAATAAACAATAACTAAGTAAAGATGTATTGGAAATATTTTTTCCATAGTAATTTTTTTTAAATAACTAAGTATAAATGTGTTGGTGCAGAAACAAAAAAAATTAGCAAACAAAAATTCAAATTTACGTTGCATTGTTAGTGTAACCAACACACTCTTTGTTAGTTTTCTTTAAATAGGTGTCTGGCAATGAGAGAGTAAGCAGGACTTATATTTAAGTAGATTCTGATGTAGGAATGAAGAATATATAATAAATCAGATAACTGTTTAATCAGTGTCTATGCATGTGTATGTGGCCGTTTCGAAATGTAGGGACTTGTTTGTACTTGTACGTATGTGGAACGTTAACATGGTGACAGCTTTCGTGCAATGCTATAGAGTTTTTTTGGAGAGTTTTTAGGCTTTATTGGTTTGTATCTTGTAGCAGGTGCGGCGGATAAATGAATTTTCATTCTCCTGGGTCTTGACTTTGTTTGTATAACATTGGTTTTGGTGAATTGTTTTTAGTTTTGGTGTTTTGTTTTTGGGTTGGTTTTCTTTTGAAGATTTGCCATTTTCCGTGTTGGTGTCTTTTTTAGTCTAGTTGGAGTGTATATGCATGCAGAGTGGTAATTTCGTTCGATTTTAAATGAACGGAGTTTGTGCTCGGGTGACTAGGGGTTTTGTTTCTCCGTCACATGTGTAAGATGTAGATTGGTGGGGTCGGGGTATTTGGGGCTACATACGTGCAAGCCGTGAATTTTGTCCGCCTTCTACTTGGTCGTATTTTGATTTCAGAGATTTACTAATTTTAGTAATATTCATTTATCGAATTATTCAGCTTCTGAGTAATAAATTATCATATTTTAATTTGCTTAGCAGTTTAGAGTTGTCGAGGTTTATCAAGTGTGCATTATTAATACTTATATTCATTGTAGTTCCGGATTAAGCTAACTTATTTTTGGAACTAGAGTTTTTTGGTTTCAGAGGATCTTTGAAGCCGTACTATCTTCTAATTACATAAAAAAGTCAATCAATGCTGTTCAATTGTACTTACTAATAATAATACATTTTAAAGTGTTAAAATTTCTAATTCTTTTAAGATTCTTGAACCGTCTGAGATAATGAACATTAATACTATATTTTCTTTATAGTTTCCTGATTGGACAATTATCAATACTGAGTTTTATTATTAGAAATTAATAAATTATAATTTGTACATAACCAAAACACGTTTTAATCTCGGGTTGAGTTGATTAAGATATACACTTGGGTGCAAAAAAATCGTACATTGCTCAATTTTCCACAAAAGTTTAAAAATATAATGAAAGTCCAATATTTGTATAATTTTTTGAAATGCAGATTCAAAATCTATTTCAATACCTATCCAGTGGTACCTTTTTTGTATTTATACGTGTCATCAAACTGCTTTTTGAGGGTAAACATCTAAGGTGCACGTTTTTTGTGAATTTGTCAGAAAGAAAATTAATGGTAAAAATCTAATTAAAACATGGGGAAAAAAGAGTTTTATTAATAAGAAGTATTCCCTCCCTTGACCCAAATGACAGCTTCCTTTCGATGCTGCATTGGATCCACCAAAGTTTACACAAAATGTTGAGGTATCGCTTACCCATTCCTCTACGATCGCCTGTTGCAGCTCCTGCTGTCACTCGTTGAAGTAACATCTCTGGCTCGGACCATTCTTTTTAACTCATCCCATAAATGTTCGATGGGATTCAGGTCTGGGCTTCGATTCATTCCTCTTGATCGACATCCAGTATTGGCCGCCGATCCACCGCCATACGAGACATGTTTTTAATGCAACATTGTGCATATCGCTCTCCTTGGCTTCTGTATATACTCTGTGGCGTCCATCTAAACACATTCTGCACTCGTCAGAGAATAGGACTGTTCTCCATTCTTCTTCTGTACAATTAAAATGCTCTCGAGCGAACTCACGATGGGCTCGTCGGTGGGCTGTGGTCAATTTCAGCTCGTTTGCTGGTCTATGTGCAGTCAGATTAACTTCTCGAAATCGTTTTCTAACTGTCCACCGAATGATTTCGACTTCACGAACTTCTTGGAGCCACCGTCCCAGTTGAACCGCATTTATAAGGTGATTTCACAACGAAGTTGTTACAAGAAAGTGGTCATCACGCAGTGCTGTAGTACGAGGCCGGCCAGATTCGTGTCGGCATCTGAATCCACCAGTTTCCTGATATCTTTGTCACACTCGACGAACTGAGAATCGGCTGAAATTTAGTTGTAGAGCAACTTTACTTTGGTGCTGCCCCGCATGAATTAGTGTAACCACTTGTGCGGCTACCTCTTGTGTGGTATCCATTTCTTTTCTCCGAGACGTAATCAATAGAAGTTCGTTCAGGCTAAGCATCGATATGCGAATGATCACCATTCCGAGCGAGATATTTCATGGCATGCTATTGTATTGATCTTGTTGAATTATTTTTACAATTTAATTCTAAGGCCTCCCATATGCGTTTGACAAAAATTCACTTTGTTGGCATGGTACAAGTACAAAAAAAAGTACCACTGGATAGGTATTCAAATACATTAGACTTTGAATCAGCAAAAAAAAAAATTAACAAATTCATATTGGATTTTTCTTGTTGATATTTTTGAACTTATGTGAAAAATTGAGCAATGTGCGATTTTTTTCCACCCAAGGGTATATTTTGTAATTAAGAATTTCCTTCCTTATAAGATCTTTCAATACGTTTTACTGGGTATAAAGCTTCAAAATTGATCGATATAATTGGCGGTTTCAGATCGAAGTTAGTTTACTTCAAGAACTGCATTGAAGTGACAATTGCCATCGCTAGGAATATAATAGATTCCAGTATTAACCAGATAACAAATTTTTAATTATAGGTCGAATTCTAATTTCAATTTAATTGTAATTTTTCTTATTTTAATTTAATTTAATTGTGTATTAAGATTTAATTTGACTCACGACCACGACAATTGGTTTAGTAATATTATTTTATTAGATTAAATGACTACAGTTATATGTAACATTGAAGTGTCAGTGGAGGGAAACTTTATGGGTTGACTTATGTTTTTGGCTTGGAGGCTACAAAATAAAATTTATATTCAGACAAATATTGTTGTATAGTTTTGCACTCCAAATTCATCCTTTTACAAATCATGTTCATCAATTTGCAAATAAAATTCACCTTTTTAAAAAAACTTTCATCCTTTTCCAAATCAAATCAAACTTTATCCAAATTCAAATTCACCTTTATTTAAACCATATTTATGTTTTTCTAAATCAAATTCACCTTGGTTCAAATGAAATTTACCTTTATCCAAATCATATTAATTTTTTTCCAAATCAAATTCAACCGGAGACGATATAAAACCAACAAAACCTATTTTTCATCAAGCAGACCAAACTTCCAACGTCTTGATAACCTCACCTTGATGTAGAAATACTATCTGGCTCCAGAATGACCCAAAATTTCACATAGAACCTAATTTAATCAATTTAATGTATATATTTAAATTCTAGATTCAAAATAACAAGTTATTTTTTTTTTGTTTTTCTAACTTTGCAATCTGTTCTGAAGCTCCCAACTCTTTCGCCGTTCGCTATTCACGTCCTACATTACGCAGTTGCCAGCCAAAATTCTACTGTTATCAAAAATCGATGTTATCTATACATAGCTATAGGTAAATGATTAAGTCTTGTTAGTTTATTTTCATTACCTCGAAACTATAGTAATTGCACTCAAAAAGCATAATTACTGTGAAATTTTTGGGTTTCTGGGCGATAGAGTGATACCAGCTTCACATCCAGGTGAGGTTAACAAGACTCAGCTAGTTCAACATCAAACATTTTGGTTACACAGTGAAGGTTCCAATTTACTTTATTACTTTGTTATGTTGGCTGGCAACTGCGTAAAGTAGGGCGTCAAAAGTGATTCGCGAGAAATTGGGAGTGCTTCGACCCCAGAACAGATTGCAAAGATTAAAAAATAAAATACTTGTTATATATATATTTTGAATCTAGAATTTAAATACAATAAATTTATTAAATTAAATAGGTTCTGTTGGTTTAATATCGTCTGCGGTTGTATTTGATTTGGAAAAGGATGAATATGATTTGGATAAAGGTGAATTTCATTTGCATAAAAGTGAATTTGATTTGGGAAAAGATGAATATGTTTTAAATAAAGGTGAATTTGATTTGGATAAAGTTTGATTTGATTTGGAAAAGGATGAAAGTCTTTTGGAAATAGGTGAATTTGGAGTGCAAAATCTATACATATACCTTAGATTGTTTTTGTATTTTTGGCACTTCTTTAATTAGATTATTTTCTACTAACTAGTTACTTATTACTAATTCTGCCATCTTACAGATTCCTGATTAGCTTTATTTAATTTTGATTGGGAATAAATTGTAATGTGTTAATTTGTTTAGGTATTGGGGATACTTAACCTGTGACACATTCATTATTGATATATTGACCTTATAGATCCAGATTAGCTATTTTTGAAACCAGATGTCTTTGTTTCATTTTTATTTTTATAAATAAACATATTTGTTTATTAGGGATGGTGAAGGTTATCCGTTGAAGAGGGGATCCATCCGTTTGATACTACAATATTTGTAGTATCAAATGGATGGATCCCCTCCCTGGACTTAATTGATTTTCTACGAGCGGTGCTTCTTTTATCCTGTCATGAGGTCTTCGACATAAAAATCGGTTCTTACCACCTAGTAAGCAGCTGGGAATGATTTTTTAAGTGGCTGATGTCAGTATGCGTTGGAAGTTCTAGTCAATTTTTTTTATTTTTTTTTACGACAGCCAAATTATAATTACTATAGTTTTAATAATCATTACATTACATTTATTCTATTCAAGAATAATTTAACTATATTGTACAAAATAATAAATCTTTAACTCATAATAAGGACGTTTTATTTCAGGAAATTTACCATTAAGATGCCAACATAATTAATTATCAATTTTTTTAAGATGCTTGAATAAATGTGTGTGGCGGGCCCGGCGTTGCATTATTGTAAATTGATATGTATGCTATATAAAATTTAATCACTCATAATAATGAAATTTTATTTCAGGACATTTACTAATTAATCAATTAATTTTCAGGATGTTGATTACTGATTATTTATATCCCGAAAAACAAAAATAATTGTGCCGTCTTGTGCTTTACTAACTATTGACTACTTAGGTGTCTGTAACCAGGTCAAGTCTATCATATCTAACAACCTTTCCTATCCCTCCATCTTGTTATATGTAAAAGGGGTGTACGGTAGTCCCGGCGTATCCGGGATCCCTGCTTAGTCTTGGCCGTGCATTCTAATCAATCAATCAATAAGGAGTTTTTAACATTGGTGTCTCCTTTTCTAAAAAAAACAGCAGAAGAAAAAATATATCACCACGCCTCAGATTAATGCTGGCTTTGAGGTAAAAAATGAATAATTTTAATTTTTCTTAGCTAATTTACTTTGAAATTTTATTTCAGATACCTTGCACCTAGTAATTCTATGATAAGCATGTCATACGAGTATCGTGTACTTCGTTCTTTTAAATTCTTTTCTTTAATAATATCGATCGCGTCTGAGAGTTTGTCTTTCAAATTGTTTTTTTTTCGAGCTGATTCCTGGATCGATTTATGGGATGTCGTCTTACAATTTTTTTTCTTCGTAAGTCTCAACCAACATGTTCCCTAAAACAAGCTCAAAAAGCTTTTTTATCGGTATCCAACTCCGTCGGCGTTCGTTGCTGGTTCGCTTTTACATTTTGTATACCACAAAAATCGCAAAGCGAAAATTTGATCGCTTTAGGCGTAAATTTAAACAATTTGGTTATTAGTAGAAATGCACGACCTCATTTTCGATGACAAGCGATGTTTTCAACGCGTAGTATTTTTAGGCGAACAAAAAGCAAAAATATTTTTTGTGATATAAAGCTGTAAGTATTTCTTCCCGATATTTCCTCCAACAAATATTTAAACGCTTCTTTTGACACTCGAAATAACTATCCGAAACTAATATAATTATTTATTTGCTCTAAAAATGCAAAATATATCTAAATGTTATTTTGCTAACGTTGTTTCTGGAAGATTAAGAGAAAAATTAGCTATAATTTTCCGATCAAATTCTTCTTCGCTGGTGTTTTCCAAAAAATAATGACCGAATAAATCCATGAAGTGAATAAAATCTTTATATTGATATAATTTAACCACAAACACTTTAACCACAGATAAATTACAAGTTTAATGTATAGCGTTGCGTTTTTCGTGGTACGATTTTACTAGGCGAAGCGAAAATTAAGAAGCGAAAACAAACGAACGCTGGCGGAGTCGGTGGTAAGGCTCCAGATTTTAAATATTTGTAGCCGAATTTTTTATTACATTTAAATTGGAGCTAAAACCTCTGTCGTATATATTGGGAATCATCATTTTCCTTGTTGGAGTTTTCTTCCAGCAAGTACTCCTCATTTTTGAGCTCCCAATTGGGTCTACATTTTCAAAAGTTCTAAAATAAAAATAAAATGTTAATTTTTTGAGATTTTTAAGGAACATACAAAACTTATTTCCTCTTTTGGATAAATGTCTTCAAAAACTATTTTTTTCAATGTACGTAAACTTCTTTTTAGTACGACCGCCCGATCCATTTGGCATATTTTTGTTCTCGCTTATTGTCTTTGTATAAGAATTTCGGAGTACGAACTAATTGCCTAATTCAGTTGGGAAAGAATTTCAATAAATGTATAGTGGTAGGGAGATTTTCAATTTTTGAGCTCATCCTTAACATTTCTAACAATCACTGTAATATTTAAATTTCCCAAATTGGTCATAATTCAACATTTATTGTTCTTCCTATTTTACAAAATGGTGGGGCACCTTCACAGGTTTAATTTTAATAAGAGTACATGAATACGCGGGGTCATTGTAGACGACATCACTCGCAAACTCGTACAAGGATTATCATCTTGGTTTAAAATTTTGGAAATGACATTTACCACTTCGGTAATGTTACTGTTGGTGAGAGTGTGGGGTTGTTTCCATGTAAAAATACGTTTTATCTTTTTAAACATTTTTTAAAGTACTCCCTTAATGTTGCAGTGCCAACATATTCATCACATTTGACCGGTTGTTTTGCTCTACTCGTTTAAGGCAATTTTGGCAATTAGGTTTTTGTACATTCGCTATCCTACGCACCCATAACGAAATACTTTAAGGAATTCCTATTCACAATCGTGGTCGCCATGCCCGACATCTTTACAATTCCAGCTCCAGCTAGCTGATTTGTACGATCGTTCGTAAAGCTGTGTTGATCTTGAATGGTTCTCGCTACAGCTTTAACTGAACAGGTTCTTTTATATGCTTATTTTTCTTTTCACTTATCCCGGAAATTTAATAATAATTTAATATTTTCACTGGTCGTCTGAAATTCGTTTATCGTGCCTCTATGTCTATTACTGATCTCGGTAAATTTCCTGACAGATCCAGCCATTTTCTTATGGTATGAAAGAGTGGCATTGGGTAAAGCGGGATTCATATTTTCACATAGTCTGTAAATTAGCTTATTCTCTGTTAATCTATGTTGAAGCATATAGTATTTAGTTTCTGTACCGCCAAATAAAATTCGGCAAAACTTTCCTTCGGTTTGTGAAATCTTCGTAAATTTGCTCGTTCGTTTCTTTCTCGAAATCAAAATTTCTAAAAATTAAGTTAAGCTTTTCGTTAGTAAAGAATTGGAAACTTTTGCTCTTGTTTTTCTGCGGGCTGAGGCGTTGGGAAGTACCTCCGTATTCAGGCCCTCATCAAGTATTTAAGCTTACAAATAAATATGAGTATCTGAAAATTTCCCGATCTCAACGTGAAGATGGCAGCACTCGTCAACAAAAGTGGTGAAGTGTGTTTGCGCCTGCGTTGAAAGGTACTCACCGAAATATGTGTTTCAAGGAGGTATAATTTTTTTTTCCAAGTGTCTGGCGATCTTTCGTTCATCAAGATAAACCCTAACTAGATGATTGTTTTCTGAATTTTCGATAAACTCATATCACGTTTTTAGAAATGCCATTAAATCCTTATAAAAATAACTATGTTTGACTTTGAGACATTGACCAAAAAAAATTTTGTTTTTTAAACATCACGTGTTTACATTGTAGAAGGCGCGGTGTACAAGATCAGATAAGATGATCATATGTAAACCTGATATTGTAGTATGCCAAAGTGTTCATTATTTACACATATACATATCCCACTTTTGTATTACACTTTTGAGTTTGAGCGAAAAATGGTTAACGGCCATTAACGCCTTCCTATAGATATGGATTAAGGGTCCATTTGAACCGGAAATACGTTGTTTAATTGATCATCTGGATAGCCTAGTTGGAATATCCTAACCAGTACCGTAAATTAGTTATACATTTTTCTATTTCAATTTTGATTTTGAGTGAAAATAGCAAACGGTCATTAACACGCCTTCCCAGGGATTTGACTTCAGGTTGCGAAAGCACCTAAAAATGGTAGTTAAATTGCTCATTTAGTCAACCTCATTGGAACTTCCTAACCAGGATAGCCAATTTGTTACGAACTTTTATATTACAATATTAAGTTTGAGCGAAAATTAAGGGGCCATTTAAAACATTTCCAAAGATTTGAGCTCAGGTTCCAAAAGTCCTTGCAATAGGTTATTAAATTATCCATCCAATCAGTCTAACTCGCCTCCAATCAGCCTAACTTCTTAACCTTAACCTCTCTGCAACGAACTTTTGTATTTCAATTTTGAGTTTGAGTGAAAATAGTGAACGGCCATTAAGACACCTTCCCATAACTTTAAACTAAAGTTCCATTATAATCGGATGGCAATAGGTCCGGTCTTCGGGATAGCCTAATTTGAACTTTCTAAACAGGACAGAAAATTAATTACGAATTTTTGGAATTCGATTTTGAGTTTGAGTGAAAATTGTAAACCGCCATTAACACGCTTTCCTAGAGATTTGGATTCAGGTTCCGATAGAACCTGAATCATTGTATGAAATTGCTCATCAAACCAGCCTAAGTGGAATTACATATCAACGAATGCAATTTTGTTACAATTTTTGTATTTCAATTTTGAGTTTGAGTGAAAATAGTAAACAGTCACGCATCACGTCACATTTAAGGAAATTACTCTTTTAATGAGCTTAATTGGAACTTGCAAACTATGATAGCGACGTTAGAACCGTAAATAGGCATTCAAGTGGCATTCAAGCAGCCTTATTGTAACTGCTTAAATGGCCAATAAAACGCCTTTCCAGACATTAGGACTCTTGGTCCGTAATCTCTTGATATGTGTTATTAGACTGCTCATCACCCTTTGGATTAGAAATTTGTTCAAATAAACATTTCAAAAAGAGCCAACAGAACGGTTTAGGCATAGATCAAAGTTTGGCGCATAATAATTACTGTTGATGAAACTTTGATACACCATTACACCCAGAATCAAAAATACAGTCGAACCAGTAGGCTACCAATGTTGAATCGTCTCAAAAAAATGCAAAGGCTGTTTCTTCAGCTAGAAAGTGATGGCTACTGTTTTCTGGGACAGTCAAGTAGTTATCTTAATCCGTTATCTGTAAAAAGTTAAATCATTACAGAGGCATACTAAGCATCATTACTTAACAAGCAGAAATTGCGAAAAATGGCATCATTTGGACTTGAATGAAGTGCATAGACTTCTATATAGAGAAATAAAAATAAATTTTAAGAAAAATGTCTTGTATCTTATAGTTAGGTCGGAAAATTTTCAGAAATCCTCATATTTCACGATTGTTGTTAACCTTAAGCTTTTCTGTTAGTAATTCGCTTGATTTAAACCAACAACCATCTGTAATCATTATTTTATCGATAGCAGTGGCATCAATCCACTCACAGTTAATTAAAGGTCCAGTAAAGGAAGATTAAATAAAACACTTTTTTGTAATTTTGTTACGTTGTACTCATCCTGCGGTTTCACTGAATGGGTATAATTGTTGCGACGAACCGAACTTGTATTGTTGTTTTACAAATTACTAGTTGCAGTTTTGTCATGTCTAACTTTGTGCCAGAACTAACTATGCAGCGTGAGCAATATCCCAAAATATAAATATTCTTATAAAAAGTACAAAAAGGGTATTATCGGCTTTACCGTCGTATAAAACGACTTGCCTTTTTCCGATATGTTTGTATGTATCGTAAATCTGTCAAATAAACCAACATATGGTATCGACATGTTTACCCATTGTTCAGTACGATAGAGAAAACATAAACTTCTCGTCAGAACACACAGCAATCAATTATTTTCATTTTTCATTGTAAAATTTATGATGATTCTTCACGTTTCCATAAAAACGAGCGACAGGCTGTACGAGAGCTTTTCTATTTCAAAACTATATATGTTGGCATAATTTGTGAATACCATTTATCAACATTTACATAAAAATAATGATTTTTTATAAATTTACATAAAATTCGTGTGTTTTGAATTTTATGGTACACGAAAACTTTTGTTGTATATTTCCACCATATGCGAAATATCATCCCGCATTTGTAGCGCGATTCTGTTTCTGAAAAGTTTTTTTGTTGTTTCGTTATATATACAATTAAAACAAAATCATACCTAATACTAATTTCATCAACCAGAAGTCACACATGCAAAGTAGAAATTTGTGTATATGTATGTGTTTAGGAGTTTTTCCTGGAAAAATTATGATTATCATAATAAGACGTGAATATATGTATGTTCTGAGTTTTACATAATGGGATTTTAGTTTGCCGGATAAAATGTTACTAAATTAACATAATATTATTTCCATCTGTTATCGTACAACAAAAGGTTTGGTGCGTCCACTAATCATAAGCGAGAAAGGATATTTATGCTTCGTTGGTTTATCATACGGTGTTCGGTCGTTGTGTTAAATTGGAAACAAATGCTTTAAAATATTATATAATTGAACATGGTCCAAAATTCAACCGAAAAAGCTGCTCTGGCAACACAAAAACTACAATTTCTGTGATGTTTGAACTGTCAGCCTAAAAAATCGTATATCACGAAATTTTAATGATGTCAACGCTATTTGCGGGCATTTCTTTTCAAAAATTTGCTAACTTTGAAATCTAAACAGTTAAAAAATGATTTTTTACATTCAAGTGGCACCTTTTTACTTTTAATGGCCATTTAGTAGAATTGACAGAATATTTTTGTAATTTTTACTGGCAAGGATGCAATAATGATTACCGTGCTGTCTACAGGCCATCCTAATACTGTGGTCAACAGTAAGCGATTCCTTTCCAATTTGTGTGTTAAAATAATTGTTTACCCAAATCATAAATTCCACTACGTCGTGTAAGTTTTTGTTAAGAAACTAGGCAAATAGAAACATTTTCGAGGAGGGGAAGGATATTTCTGCATCCTGCATTGAGTAAACCCTTAATGAGCGTAAACAAAATATAGGTATGTAGGTAAATTATTAACGTTAAATATTTCAGGGTAAATTCTGCAATGAAAAGAATTCCACATTCGATTAATTAATTGAAGTGTAGCTCGTACATTTTCTGAACAACGACTGAATCTCCTTTTATTCCAATAAGTTGAGAGTCCTGATTTTGTGCAACTTGGCAGGATATCAAATATGGCGGTGCTGGTGATATTAATTTTTGGTGCTTTTGGTATTCTCGGATTAACGTTTGGCTGAGAGGTCCAGCAATTGAAAAACCATGACCCTCGTTCAAAGTTTCATATTATTAGAGCTTAAACCGCTGAACTTGTGTAATTATGAAATATGAGCTAGTGTGAAAGCTGTGTTAGCTTATCATTGTTTGTGTCATTTAGTTCGTCCTCTTGGCGAGAATGATCCATATTCAGCCGCTCTAAGAACAACCATAAAATATTTTTTAAAGTTGTGAGTTTGGGTATTGGTCATCGTAAAGGCTAGAGAAGGAGGTACTATACGAAAATCATAGTAAGACCGATGACCAATACGCAATACGTTTAGTTTCAGGTGAGGCTAGCTGGTTGAATTTATTACACTCACTATTTTATTATAATAAACTACATATTTATTTATTATAGTTATTCCACTATGTGATTTCGGCCTCAACATCACTCCCCTCCTAATAATTATTAATAATTAATAATCATTAATAAGCTAGTTGCGAACACTGTTCCAACTCACCTTCACGTCACTAACATGATTATGTGTTCGTAATTGGTGAGCCGACTGTCTATAGTAACACCTAAATACTTTACCGCTCTACTGGTTCGTATTTCCTCGTTATTGATCGTTAAGAGCGTTACGATTGGTATCCTCCGTTTCGGGTGCATTACTATCACCTACTTTGCAGTTGCTTTTTGCAGCCATTGAATTTCCATCCAGTGATTAATTCTGCGCATATAGCCTGATTAATCCTATACTGGCCAAATTCCGTAGTCCGGGAGGTAATTACGATTGCCACGTCGTCTGCATATCCTACCACGAAAACATCATCTTACATTTCTAACTTTAGCAAACTATCGTATAACACATTCCAGAATTCAGGCCCAAGCAACGAGCCTTGCGCTATACCCCGGCTGTAACTTCTCGTTCCTTAATACCACCGACCGTATTATAGGTTATTTTACGGTTATTCAAATAATCCCGCAAAATTACCAAGAGATTGCTAGGTATCCCGAAAGGTTGCCGAGCGCCTCGATAATGTCTTCCCAGCTTGCCGAATTAAAGGCGTTCTTGACGTCCGGAGCAACAAGAAAAACAAATGGTCTTGTTTGATGGCAGGCTGCTTCTGCTCTCTCAACCGCATTGATCATCGCCATTATGGCATTATTCGCCGAATGTCCCTTACGGAAACCCTGCTGCCTTGGAGATAGATCGCCCACGGCGCGAATAGCTGTTTCCAACCTGGGTTTCAGCAGTTTCTTCAGTAATTTTCCCATCGTGTCCAACATACACAGAGGTCTGTATGTTGATGGTAAATCAGGGTCCCATCTCGCATCCTTTTTGACTAGCATTAGGCTTGCCACTTTCCATCGCGTTGGGAACACTCCTGCTAATAGGCACCTGTTAAATATTTGTCCAGTGTAGTATATCCGGGTAACTGGTGGCCACAAACTTCAGTATTTCAACAGGGATTCCATCTGGTCCCATAGCCTTTTTAAATTTCATAGACATCACTGCACTTATTAAGTCCTCCTCGTTGAGTGGGGCAACATCTCTACCATCAATTGCGGTATCTTCCCTTTGCCTATTCTCGTGTGAGAGGAAAAGAGTGTCTGCAGAACACTTGCGGATAAGGGTTTTGTACCCTCCGCTTTATGGATCCGTATTGACCTCGTCACACCTTGTCCGCCAGCTTCAGTTTTTTACTCTTCTAGATGGCTCTACCAAGTTCTGTTTTCGCTACTTTGTACTCGGTAAATTTGACTAACGTGTCGTCTCTGCTCCGTGATTTCTTTCTAAGTATTAGGGCTTTCTTCCTTAGTTCAGCAATCTCTTCTACCCACAAATATGCTTGTCGCTTTCTACTTCATGCTTCTTTACATGGCATGGATGAGCCGCAAGCTCGTTGTATAAATTGCACTATCCGATCAGCTTCAGCGTCAATGGCTTGCCTTGTTGGTGGCTCCCATGGAGATATAGGCGCACTCGCTCGGTTTCGATCTAGAAAATCTGTTGGTTTGGTAGCGTAAAACTTATTCATATTTCATCCAATCTTTTCCGATGTTTTCACTTGCTGCACTTGCCTTGAACCGTGTATTTGGAAAGTTATATAGTTATGATCACTTCCCGTGTAGCTACTCTCGTCATTACTCCCCAGTCTGCTCCGAAAGATGACAGTCGTAGTGTTACCAAGGTTATATATATCCGGTATGGTGTTTCCAAATCCTGGCCTTTGGTACGTCGGTGTTGTTCCTCTATTAAGAACGTACCAACCCAGTCTTGACACCTTTTCCATTGTAGCCCTGAAAATGGAATCTAGTTGTGGCATGCCCCACTCCAAGGCACGTGCATTAAAGTCACTGCCGACTACTACTTCTCCAGAACAATCTCGAATTGCCTCTTCCAATTCGTTCAATTTTGTTTTAAATTCCAATATGCTGTCGTTTGGCGTAAGGTAAACACTAAATATCGTGATATTCCAACTACTAATCCACACAAAACAATTACCCAAGCCATGACTCCTCACTTTTTTTGTTATTCTGGTCAACTACCCATATTACTGCTGTATTCAGTGGGTCCGAATACGGATCATTTTTATCCTGGTTTCCAGCGCCTCTTTGAAAACTCCACAACCACCCGAACCTTGTATGTGGTTGGGGTTGGCCACGCAAAAAAAGCATTTTGGCTGCGATGTACATGCCGCCGCCCTATATCCCTCCTGCCAGCCTCTCCAACAGTTTCCACTGCGATCAGGTCCTTTGCAGCCTTCCCTTATATGTCCATATTCTAGGCACCTATAACATCTCTAAACCTCCACTCTCTTCTTAACGCAGCCGAAGACCCAGTTCATGGATCTTAACCACTGCCTTTTTCTGACCTGGTCTTTCAAGGCCAAATAACGTGATCTTAATCTCCCCAGGTTCCTCCTTGCCAGTCTCTCGCACAACAGCTGCCGTTACCTCCGCCACTGTTGTAAGGCTATCTAGATCCATTGTTTCGAGCTTCATACATGGAACCAGCCCTCTAATTTCTCCATCTTGCCCTATTGCTTCGGGCAGAGATTCTTGGAACTTGCCCGGATCTGCACAGCGGCAACACTCCAACGGTCAAAGTTTTCCGGATCTGCCTGCCGAAATTATTAACGGAATATTAGTTTTTGCTGTTTTTCTTATAAATTATTTATATGTTAAATATAGTTACATAAACTTTTAAAAACATTTGTTGTGTACGCTACATTTTTTGTTAATTTGTGTAGCTATACTTTTAATTAACGTTAGAAACTTCACACAAGGTGATTGTTTGGCACATGTTGAGTGGGACAAAAGGCCGATTTTTGTATGTAACTGATGATAACAACGTTTAATTAAAATCAATATTTAAAAAATACACTGCATACGAGTATATCTCAAATAACAAATTTGGAATCGGAATTTATTTTCAGAAGATAAATCTAAAATTGGACAGGATTCTTAATGTTGGCCGTCGAAACTAGCAATTTTAAAATTCTAACTTACATTTTTGGGAAGGTTTGCCATTTCAAAGGTTTAAGTAAAGTTTGTTTTTGAAATTCGTTCAATGAAAAATTATATTGAGCAAATTAACATAGCATTTAAAATAGCATTGAAAATGACTCTAAGTACTATTTGGTGTCTTTTTTGGAATTATTGCGCATTTCAGAAATTTCGGAATCAATCTCTATCGATGTAACAAGTTAGATTTGTTCCACCTGGCTTCCCTATGTAAGTTAATCGGGTTTGAAAATTAAAGTCACTATGAGCTTCCACTAAATCTTTTAGAGAAAAAGGAAATTTCCGGAAAAATCAAGTTTTTGCTTGAGTTATTTTGAAAGGCATGTGCGAATACTGGAGACATCACGAGTTCTGGCCTACGGTTTCCTGCAGCTCAACCAGTACTTTAAAATTATAGTAAACGTTGATCCAATCTGATGAACCAAAGCCAGGGTTAATAAAATTTTAAAATGTAATAGAAAAAACATATATTAATGGCCACAAAAGCAACCGTTAGGGCTGGATACCTGGCCGGTAATATTGTGTCCTGAAATCCGGATTTCCACTGCTTCTAGTAAAATTTACGTTCGCTTTTGATTTACTAAATCATTCGAATCACTTAGTTTGTAGAAGATAATACTTATATGTGATATAAATTTGAATTTTTCATAAACTTATTTATTTATAGTTAATCGGTTTTGAAATTTCAATTATGTAAACACTTATATACTATACGTTCTCAACTTTATTATATACTTTAAACCAATATTTTCCATTACAATTTTTTAAATTTAATTTTAATTTATTGTACATATAAATTTGATTTTATTAAAAGAAAAGTTTTATAGTTTAGCAGCCTGTATTTTGAATACTTTGACATTGCTTGTTCACCGATATCAGCTGCGGTGCAATATATTTTTTACGACAAATAAATGTTTCTTCAGTTTCACATGGATAATCAGAAAATTTATAGTTTTCTTCAGACCATAATAACAAACACTTTTCATTTGCTAAGTTTTGTGGTTGAGCTGGTGCCCAATTTGCATAAACCAACGCATGACCAGTGGTTGCCCAATAATATTCAAGTTTTGTTCCGTGTAAATTCTAAACAAACTGTTTAGAATTATGTTAGACAAAATAAGGTATTAAAAATCTCCGTACTATTTCGATGTGTTGTTGAAATTGACTAACAATTTATTTTTTAATTTCTAGGTTTTTATACACAAAAGAAAACCTAAATTATGACTAACTTATAATAGAACACGATAACAAGAAACTGCAAAGAATGCAAGCGGATGTATCATTTTCACATATACGTGTTGCGCTGTCTATGCATATCAAATGATCATCCGCTCACACGCTCTACATTGTTTCTGGTTATCGTGTGAAATAAACTGTTCAAGATTGAACATACTCCCGGGCGACTATGGCAAGGTTGTACTATGCAGTAGCGGCCGTTGATTGTGGTCGAAGTGGATCTAATGGGCGCCGGCGCCGTATGTAAGCTATGATCCAGACTATTCCGACGATAAGAGCGCTCCAGAATAAAATATGAATCATGGTGTAGTGATGAACATGATGTTGATTTTGGTTGGTGAAGAACTCATTTCTCTGGATCAGGTGCTCATTTTCCCGAAGAGCTGCTATTTCATCTTCCAACTTTTTAGTGTCCAGACCGGAGATGAGGTCAGCCGCAGCGTCATCACGCACCTTGGTTTTGATGTGATTTCCAAGATTTTTCAACTGCTTGGAAGTGGTGATGCCCGAGGTTGATCTTTGAAACGCCTTGCTTATACTGTTGGTTGCTGTGCCCACAGCTACAATGTATGACTCCCTGTCGCGTAATATACAGCCTGCATCAATGCTAATTATTCCCGAGCCTTGAAGAGTGAGCGGACTAGATTGGGATCCACATAAGAGATCGACCGTAGTTTCGTTGGGAACTGCATAAATCCATTGATTGGGTGCCTTGAGGGGAATCCATCTATTAGTGGAATTTCTAGTTTGAAAGCTGCAGAATTGCTCAAGAGCGGCTTTCCGCTGAAGGATGGCTACCTCGCATCGACCGTTGTTAGAGAATGCGTTGAAGACGGGTGATGTCTCGCATAGGAAATGTGCTGAGGAAACAATCTGACAACGAGATAGTTGTTCCGTAGAGAAGAACGCGAAATGTTCGCGATGGCTGTCCATGGCCAGATACTCAGTTGAAGTTACTATGCTTGACTGTGTGTGGTCATGCAGAATGTCCGGCACGGCAATCACGGAGAGAAGCGTATACTCTGTTGCGAACGCCAGTGGAATGATGACTTCGATGATCACGTTCTTCTTGGTCATTCTACTTCTGACTGTTAGACTCTGATATACATGTATCAGATCAGACAATTGGTGACCAGGAACGCTGACGGCTGTCGGTACATGTTGCCGAATCAGCGAAAGTTGTTCTTCTAATTGGTCCGGCGTGAGTATGGTGGGATGCAAAATCTCATGATGAGCGGAGTACACTATGTTAAGCAAACTGTGTTGGGTGTCTTCCAAGTTCTGTAAGATCAAGGTTAACTCGATTATGTTCATTACCACCGAGCGAACCCTGTCCTCATAGCTTCGATACTCTTGTAGTACCTTTAACTCCTCCCTTAATCGCCTCTGCTCTTGTAATAGGTTGTTCATGGACATCATGGTGAGATTGGAATTATGCTTTATCAATTTCACCGTGTTATCTATTATTGATGTTTGATTCTGTATTAATGTCAGTAGATGATTTTCGTTGGTGTTGATCGTGTCAAACTGGGATTCGTATTGGGCTGCATCGCGTTGCGACAAGATGCCAAATATATCGCCCAAAGCAATCCCCAACGTATCTCCTAATCCTCGCTTGGATCGCTTGCGTTCCTTATTGCTATCTTTTAGTAACTTGTTTTCAGCTATTAGGTTGTTGAGTCGCCATTGCAAATGTTGTAGGGTAGTATTACAGTTGAATCCTGGCAGATCTTTACAAGCTCCTTGTAGTTGGGCTACGGCTTGCTTACAGTTTTCTACCTCTTTCCAATAGTCGGTCAAGTTGTAAAAAATTACTAATTTCCATTTCATGGCGACGGCTTCTAGGGTTCCCATTTCCTCAAAGTATATGCCTGATGGATGGTCGAAGGGGCGGATGTTAGGGATACCGCGCGCCAAACCTAGAATGGTGCATACTGATAATAGCGCCAAGGCTAAATTGCTAGCCCTTAAACCACACTTTGCTCTTCTCGGCGGTTGCTTCCTGATAGGTGGGGCTTCGTTGTTGGCGGCTTCGAGTTCTGGAGTATTTGTCATCTCCGCTTCTATGGGGAGCTTGCATAGTTTGGTGATTGGTCGTTTGTACACATTGTCTTTGCATTTAACCGTGGCCACGCGAACTAGACCATCAGCACCAGCTTGAGTTTCAATAATTCGACCTAATTTCCAATATGTTGTCGGTAGTTGATTGTCTCGCAAGAGGACTAAGTCGTTTATCAATAAGTTGGGTTGCGGCGTTTTCCATTTGCTGCGTTGCTGTAATTGGTGTAGATATTCAACTGACCATCTCTTCCAAAAGTCTTGTATCATCCGTTGTACTAGGTGCCATCTTGTGGTCAGAGGTATGTTCTCGACCATGCCAGAAGGCTGGCTCTTGAGAGCTTCCCCGATCAAAAAATGGCCAGGAGTTAATGCCTTAAGATCGGATGGATCATTGGTTAACGGCGTCAATGGTCTCGAATTTAGGCAAGCCTCTATTTGAGCGGTGATGGTACTTAATTCTTCATAGGTAAGAGTAGTGGCACCTATGACTCGTTTTAAATGACCCTTTACGGATTTAATTCCGGCTTCCCAAATGCCTCCAAAATGAGGGGCGAATGGTGGTATGAAATGCCAAGTTGTCTCGCCTTCGGCTATTGCATTTTTTATATCGATTGGCAATGTGGTCAAGGCGACGTGAAGGTTCTTCTTCATTTCGGCATCGGCACCAACGAAGTAGGTGCCATTATCCGAATACAGATCCGTGCATAAGCCTCGTCGTGACGTGAATCGTTGGTAAGCGGCAATGAAGGCGGCCGTTGTTAAGCTACTAACTATTTCTATATGTACGGCCTTGGTCACCATGCAAACAAATAGGGCTATGTATCCCTTATATGATTTATGACCTCTGCCTTTTGTTGTTCTCAGCTGAATAGGTCCAGCATAATCGATCCCAGTTTTAGCGAATGGTCTGCCTGGCCATACTCTGGAACCTGGAAGATCACCCATAAGTTGTCTCGTGTTTTGTTGTTGGTGCCGGAAGCATGTAACACATTTATTTATCACGAGTCGTACAGCTCGCCTTCCATCCAGGATCCAATATCTATCTCTTAGGTGTGATAGCGTCAGCTGTACTCCTCCATGCAACATTAACTTGTGGGCTCTTTCGATGAGTTTCCGAGTAATTGAATTATTTTTACCCAAAATAATGGGATTTTTGGTGGCTGTTGGGATGTTCGCGTTCTGCAGTCGCCCTCGCATTCGTAATACACCATTGTCATCTAGAAAGGGGTTCAAAGATAAAAGCTTGCTGTTATTCGGCAATCGTTGTGTGTTTCTCAGACATCTCAGCTCCTGGTAGAAGTCTTCCTCTTGACTCATGCGGAATATAATGGTTTCAGGCGCGATCGCCTTAAATGTTGGAATTTTCCGTGCAGCCCGATTAATGAACGTTGCGCAGATTGCTACTACTCGTTTTAATTTGTCATAACTGGAAATCCTTTGAAACAATCCCCACCAGACGTTGGTTACATTCGTTGTTGCTATTAAGGTTATCTTCTCCTCGTATTCCTCAGGGCGATAGGCTTGTGGGTCCGTCTCACTGTTTTGCTCGATATCTTCAGGGAGTCCCCATAGAGTTGAATCATGTTGTAGAAATTCTGGTCCATGCCACCATAACTTGCAGTGGACTAATTCTCTAGGAGATGTTCCTCGAGAAGCGAGGTCTGCGGGATTCTCGTGGGACCTTACGTGATGCCAAGTGGCTGTTGGTAGCTTTTGTTTTATGCACGAGATGCGGTTTGCAACAAATGTTTTGAAGCGCCTTGGTTCTCCCTTGATCCAGCTTAGCGTGATGGACGAATCGGTCCAAGCGTGCGTTTCACACTCATTTAGCTGCATTGCAAGTTGCACATGCCTTAATAGTTTAGCTAGTAGTCTAGCTGCGTTTAACTCTAATCGAGGAACTGACAGCTTTGTTTTGATGGGAGCCACCCGTGTTTTGGCCATTACAAGATTAGTGGTTACTTGTCCTGCCTCGTTGGTAGTCCTGCAATATACTACAGCGGCGTATGCAAGTTCGGAGGCGTCAGCAAAGCCGTGTTGTTCCTTTCTGGTGCTTCTTGTTGTCTTGACCCACCTAGATATTTTTATGTTCTTCACAGCGGGCATTTCCTTCTTGTAGATCAACCATTTTTTACCTATTTCTTCTGGTAGTGGTTCGTCCCATTCGATCCCGGAGGCCCACGTACCTTGCATCAGAATCTTAGCAGCAATGGTGACGGGTGCTAACCAACCGATTGGGTCAAATAATTTTGATGAATCAGCCAAGAGTGAACGTCTGGTGGCCGTCCCCTCAGACAATTCCAAATTGTCTACGTGAAATTCAAAGGTGTCTTTCGTGGGGTTGTAATGAATCCCCAAGGTTATGATGCAATCGCTTAATTTTAACAACACGTTACCGGTAGCTTGCAATTCTGTTGGTATTTGCGCTAATAGCTCCGGACTATTGGAAGACCACTTCCTTAGTTTTAGTCCACCTTTCTCGGAGAGCCCTATTAGTTGTTGTATCATGGCCGAGGCTTGGTCTAAGCTGTCGTTTCCTGTCAGCAAATCGTCCACATAGAAGTCAGACAATATGGTTTCGGAGGCGATAGGAAACGATCGCCGTTCGTCTTCAGCTAGTTGCCTTAAAGCACGCACAGCCAGAAAGCTGGCGGCTGTGGTGCCATATGTGACCGTTTTTAACCTGTAGATGTCTATGGGGTTTGTTGGTTCCGTCCTCCATAGAATTAGTTGATAATTTCTATCTTGCTCGTGAATCCATACCTGCCGATACATTTTTTCTATATCGGCCGTCAGCACGTACTGATGTTTACGCCAACGAAGGATTATGTCCGCCAAATCTTGCTGTAACTTTGGGCCGATCATCATTTTCTCATTAAGGGATGATCCATTTGTTGTTTTGGATGACGCATCGAACACTACACGTAATTTGGTAGTAGTGCTGTCCTGCTTCATTACACCATGGTGTGGAATGTAGTAACTATTATAGTTTGGCTGCTCTTCTAACTTGGGAACCAGCTCCATATGGCCTAAGTCCAGATATTCCTTCATGAAGTTTTGGTATAGTTGTTTAAACGGGGCGTCTTTTTTAAATCTTCTCTCTAGTTGTAATAAACGAGCGGCAGCCGTTTTCTTGGATTCTCCTAACTTTGGGGGATCCTCCTTGAACGGAATGCTCACCGAGTACCTGCCGTCACCGTTTCGTTGAACTGTTGATGAAAAGTGTTCCTCCGCTCTCTGCTCTTCTTCGGTACGGACCCTTTCGTCTGGAATATCGTCGTTTTCCACTAAGAGTTTTAGTTGATTCTCGATGGCTTTAGTGGTCACCATTGTAAGCTTTTCTCCAGAACGTTGGCCCATGTTACCCATCAAAATCCAGCCCAGCTCAGTTTCTTGAGCCATCAGGTCGTTGGGACCCATCTTGATTATGTTGTTGATAGCTATGGACGCATAATAGTCGGCACCGATTATTAGGTCGATGGGTTGTGGATGATTGAACCTCGGATCGGCCAATTTTAGTCTACCCAGGTGGGTCCATTTGCTGTCGTCAACATTGACTTGTGGTAGTTGATGATCCAGGTTATCGAACACTAGTGCCTCAATAGCTAAAGTGAAACTCCCAGGGAAATTGGGTGATAGCGTAGTGTTCACAGCATGTCTGCATACTCCTGCCGCTTGACCACCAATGCCAGAAATTTTAACATTAATTTTCTTCCTTTTGAAATTGAAACGATTTACGGCTCTGGATGATATTAACGTTGCCTGAGATCCAGGATCTATCAGGGCTCGCAGTGTTACGAGCTGACCGTTGGCGGTTGTTGAAAGGACCACGGCAGTTGGCAATAGCACTGCCGATGTTTGCTGCACCATGAATGTTTTCGGACCCTGCTCGGTTTTCGATGCAGAGTTGTTGCAATGCAAGAGGGTGTTGTGTTTACCATTGCAGACTACGCAGAATTCCGTGGCGAAGCACTTGAACTTATCATGACCTTCCAAGCATCGCACACAGAATTGTAGATGGTTGACCAATTTAGCCCTCTCCAAGGTTGGCATATTCTTGAAACGTGGGCAGATCTCTAACTTGTGATTTCCGCTACAATTGGGTACCACGCAGCGTACTGAAGCTGTCGCGACATTTACACGTTTGATCGGCTGTGTGACGATTTGACGCGGTGTTGCTACATGCTTGTTTTTACCCATGGCTTCTAAAGACTGGAATCGTCGTTCTAAAAAGTCAAACAACACGTTCAAATTCGGAACTTCCTTGGGCTGTTGCAAATTTGTCTCAAACAATCCTATTGACTCTGGATCGAGCCTTCTAGTGACTAAAAATACCACAAATGCTTCGAATGTGGACTTCAGTTCGAGTTGCTGGATGTTATGCAACACTTCCTTAAGCGTGTCATGCATCGAGCGGATTGCTGGCCCTGTTGCTTGTTGTAGCGTAGACATCGACAATATTGAATTGAAGTAATTGCTGGACAACAACCTCTTGTTGTCATATCTAGCTTTTATGGCTTCCCACGCCATATCATAATTATCACCTGTTGCGGCTAGATGAGCGATGAGCTGAGCCGCTCCCTTTTGCAGCTTAGATTTTAAATAGGTCATTTTCATTGTGTTGGACAATGAATCATTGTTATGAATTATTTCAATGAACAAATCCTTGAACGAGGTCCATTTATCGTAGTCACCATAGAAGGTTGGTATTTCTACTTGAGGCAACTTGACCTTTTGTTCTACATGTGGTTTACTCGTAATACGTTCTGCCAGTTCCTGGCACTGTTGTAATCTTATTATCGTATTTTCCACTCTATTTTTGATGGTGCCATAGAAATCTTGGACGAAATAGTTTGTTGTTTTGTCCTTTTCATCCGTTTCTATCATGATGGTTGCATGCAGTTGATATATATCACGCATTTGTCTCTGCAGCTGATTTACTTTTAGATGAAGGTATTCCTTCGGACAACTTTCTTTATCCAATCTGCATTCTATTGCGTATATGTCTTGATGTAATTGACGCATATAGAAATCTTGTCGCTTGCACTCGAGGGTTAAAGATGCAGTTGTCGTCTTATGATGCTCATTACTGCTAGAGTGTGACGAGGAATCGGTTTCCTTGAAAGGCGGAGGTTTACTGGATTCTTGATTGTCCCTGCTACAAGTTGGTTCCGGCTCTTCTTGATGGCTCTCCGAATGAACGTCGTTATCGATGGAATCAGGCTGGGAAATTGTGGTCCAGCCTAATTTTTCGACCGCTGTACCCGTTGGAGTGCTTGGAGGTGCTGCATTCAAGCGTTGGCGCATGTCTCCTAGAAGCCAGGTGCATTCATCCGGTGTAGTTTGTCTAGTTGAACGATATGGGTGCGAATTCTCCATTGGAGGGGATATCGCTAGAATCTTTTCATCATTGGTGATGAACTCCTGATGTGCCGTCTTCACATATGCTATTTTCTTCTCCAAATAGCTTTTTGTTTTCCGGGAGTTGCCGTCCTTTTTATAATTGGAAAGCAACTGCCTTATGTTGGTAGCAATTTCGTGTTGTGCGAGCAATATTTGTTCCATCTCGAATGGCCTGTTGTTGACTGGCTGAGTGTGATTCGAGATGTTGCCGTTTGTTGATGGTTGGCGCAAAAAACTCGTGTCAACGATTTAAGGTGAGTTAGATTTGATGGCGTGGTATTACCGGATTGCCGTTGTTGTATGCTGGTCACACCCGCTCAATGTTGTGGGCAGGCAGATTTACTCGAAATACCAAGCTTACAATTTGTTTATAATAGACTGCGGTTTATACGGCGGTTGTCGTATATCGTTGTTGTTAAGCCAGCCTATGTGGACTATAATTGACTTCGAATCTCGTTGTGCTGAGATTCGGCTCGAAGGACCAATGTAAATTCTAAACAAACTGTTTAGAATTATGTTAGACAAAATAAGGTATTAAAAATCTCCGTACTATTTCGATGTGTTGTTGAAATTGACTAACAATTTATTTTTTAATTTCTAGGTTTTTATACACAAAAGAAAACCTAAATTATGACTAACTTATAATAGAACACGATAACAAGAAACTGCAAAGAATGCAAGCGGATGTATCATTTTCACATATACGTGTTGCGCTGTCTATGCATATCAAATGATCATCCGCTCACACGCTCTACATTGTTTCTGGTTATCGTGTGAAATAAACTGTTCAAGATTGAACATTCCGAGTCGTGTTCCACTTGTCCATATCCTTCCTAAATTGGTAGGATTATGCTGTGCAATTAAATATTCAATATTTTTATATTCTAGATCGGTAGGTATGTCGATCAAGTACATTCCATGATAAGTACAAAAACGTAATGCAGCAAACCAATTCGCCTAAAGAATGCAAGTTGACGAATTTTATAATTTTATATAATTTTAAAAAGTCATTTAAATAATAGTATACCTTGTCTGGATAGCTGATATAATAATCGTTAGTATGTATTCCAGCATTGACCATCACAATAGAGACCAACAAACCGAAAATTAAAAGTGCCATGTTTCGTTTTAACTTTAATGAACGCTCACTTCAAAATAATTGTTTTAAGAAAATGCCAAAACTATTTATACAAAAAAATCGACATTAGAATTACATAATCAGCAAACTACAGAATTTTGTTTGAAAATTTATTTCCGGTTTGTTTTAAAGTGTTATCAAAAATGTTATGCGAATGTTGAGTAAAACACCTAATAATGAACCTCTTTGAGCGAATATATGCGTGTTTACAGATAAATCATTATTTAAGTCGCTTGGTGGAATTGATAAGGAAATGTTGCTGAAGTTGCCAATGTGTTGCTGCTACTCAACTGATACCATAACTTCATTAGTATATATAGTATGTAACAATGACGGAACTTTTAAGTGGTTTTTAGAGGAATCATCAGAATTACACACTTGGGTTTGCGGTCTGTTGATACATGCAATACCACTGCATTGGGATTTTTGAACTATATTAGGAGGTTTTGTGAGCACTGCTGTAAATGTTTCTGAATTAGTACAACCATTTAACAATTAGGGGCCGCGGGAGTCATTTCACAAAAAAGTAGATGTATTTCATATTTAAGAGGCAGTTCGTGTGTTTTCGGTGTATGAGTGCGCACGTTTGACAAAATTGAATAGATTCAAATACAAACAGCCACATTTCACTACGTATATGATAAAACACGTGATGTCGATTGAGAAATTCTAAATGCCCGTTGATATTATATCTG
The DNA here is from genome assembly GCA_947310385.1 of Nephrotoma appendiculata. NCBI lineage: Eukaryota > Metazoa > Arthropoda > Insecta > Diptera > Tipulidae > Nephrotoma > Nephrotoma appendiculata. The sequence goes on from OX371225.1 coordinate 82,177,770, forward strand.
TCGCAATTTAAGTCGATATAAATGGTTATGTTAAACTATTTTTAATGGTTTATGCGCGTGAACTTTTCCTAAATATTTCCTAAAAACAAAAAATTAGGAATAGTTTAGGAAATACTTCACAGGCCTATATAGAAATGTGAAGTTTTTCCTAAAACTCTAAAAATGCATCTTAGTATTAGTGAGTTTTACACAAAAATAGATCGACTACACGATGAACGATTGATTCAATAATGATCCAAAACATGTTCAACAAATCTGATCAACGGCTACCCGAATAAAGAAAAGTTGAATTAAGAAAAGTGTTTTTCGGAATTTAAATAAATGTTTTTAATTTATTGATGATTTAAGAAAAAAATCATAAAAATGAAATAATAAAAGTTGATTTAATATGTACGCTTCTTAATTCATTTTCAAAATATTTTAAGAAAAGTAAAAAAAAATGAAATAAAATGTTTTTTTAAATTATTTAGGAAATGGTTTTAGAAAACTATTCAAAAAATATGTAATTAAATTTTTCTAGGAAAATTTTGAAATTTTTGAATTTTTTTTTTACTTACCTAATATTTTGAAATTATAATTATTGTATAATTTGACACTTGAAGAATTGTATAAATTCTGGAAAAGCGAGGATTTAAGGTCGGAAGTGACAAATTTTTAAGGTGGGAAATGAATAATTTAGCTTTAGTTATTAAACAATCCTACATTTAAAATGTTTTGAAAATGTATACTCCTTACCTGATTTTCTCGATGTTCACAAAAAGTTTTAAGAAAATCTCTTGGGGCTTTGGAGTCAAATTTGAATAAAACTCCAATAATTGAATTACAGATCAAATAAATTGTTTTGCATTCATAATTTGCTTTCCGAAACCACTTTAGAGTTCGAAGGCATCAATAAGCGAATATATGTAGATAGATATTGGTCAGTTTAAGCTATGAAAAAAGTTCAAACTCTAAGGTGGTTTAGGAAAGCAAAATTATGACTGCAAAACCATTAAATTTTTCGATGTATTTCAGTTCTTCGGTGCTGTTTTAGTTTGAATAGTAATTTTAGAATAAAAATGATATTGTTCATTTTTTATTATTATTTTTTAGTTGGTTATTTATGATTTTTTAACAATATTTTTTCTTTACTAAAGCTCTCGCTTTGTTAATAATAAATTGTATTATTTTTATAATTGGTATAGTCAATTATTTTGTTGAATGATTTATTATACGCAAAAATTTAAGTTTCACTAATACTATCAAACGATTTTTAATTTAGGAAGATTCTAGGAAATTCTTCATTACCGTATAACTTATTAATTCCTTTAAAATAACTCCGCTTATGTAACATAGTTTTTTCGTTGGCCGTGGAGTGTTTATTGCTATTCGTATGTTAAGAAAGTCTTAACAGTCAAACTATTGGCCAGTTTATGGTCTCAAGTGGACGATGAATTTTTAAACAATCTAAGCTATTAAAACTGTCAGAAATCGTTGCAGTAAAAGTTTATGATAACCTTAATGAATTTTAATTCATGTTGCATTCTATCGGTATAAATATCTTAACATATTCCTCTTTTTCGATGGCGTTCATCTATATGTATTCGCTCTTAATACAATACAAAATGTCTTCTTAACAAGTCGAAACAGTAACCTATTCGGTATGATGCCTTCTTCTAAAGTCTGACACCTTATAGTATGTGAAGATTTTAGTAAAAAGATCTCAATGTTTTATACTGCTCGAAGTTCCTACACTCAAATGCATATTCGTAATTTACATCATTTTTCGTACATTGGATGCTCTCAGGACATCCAACAGTTGAGTAAAATCCAGCCAACGTTATAAAAATGTGTAGCACTATTGCAACTGCAACTTATCTCAGTTACGATTATGAAGAAATTGAGCAATAATTATCCCAAGATTTAGTTTTTCCCGGACTATCTGTTAAATGTACTCAATTTGGATAAAAAATAATCTTACCTAAAGACAACGCGCCCCGAAGGCCCGAAGTGAGTCTCTTTTGATATCGATTTTGATTGTATTCTCAATTTTATCTTTCAAAAATCCAATTTGTCATGCTCAGTTAATCAATGGGTACAGTTCTAGAGACATATTATGGTATTTTCCATAAATAAATTTAAATAATTTCCAGAATACGGTGCAGTCTTAAATTTAGCCTATATAGAATTTTATACAAACTCCATTTTAGTAATCCAATTCTACCATACTATAAATTGAATTTGATTTCGATCTATAAAAATTTAATTTGCATTATCAATATTGTGCTGATATTACAGAAGTTTACCCCAAATTCGTTTAAGACAGTGGGATTCTTCTCACAAATCTAATGTGGTATATTACATGTCATACTAAGTATGTTGATTCGGCAATTTCGTCCAAGAACATCAAAAGAAAGTGCCAAATTTTATTCGAGGTAAACCTCTACTAAAATCATAGGCAAAAATTATTTTGCAACCGTAATTTTATCATGCAATTTCTGCCTAGTCCTCTAAATGTCCAACCAATCCATTCGATTTTACTGTAACGTAATTTATTATAATATCCTAACCTGACTGCCTGCCTGCGTTAGCCTATGTGAGTTTGCTTTATTAAAACCCTTAATTTGTTATATGTATATCAAATTATTTTTTATCAATTACAAATTGTAAAGCGACGTAACCGTTATTCAATTTACAACGCATCCCAATGCAAAAACCTTTACCTTATGACTTTTGCCTTTTACTTTTACCTTGTGAAGAGCATACCCATAACAGAAAGAATAAAACTCGAGCTGAACCTTACTTCATTATTATTTATTTATTACAAAATTTTAACCTATTAATTTTTAACCTCCACAAAAAGATGTTGTTAGTCAGAATTTTATAAGTTGGTACGATCAAGAGGTATTGATTTTCATATCGTTCCATTTGAATCATATAATAATAGATAATTGGCTCTCTCTCTCTCTCTCTGGCCTTCACATCCCATGAAGGGATTTCGCCGCCTGCACTAAGGCCCTCCATCCAAATTATTAGTCCATTATAGTCGGGGTCTTCCTCTACGACGTACTCCGGCTGGTTGTTGGTGGAACACTTTATTTATCATCCGTTGTTGGGGAGACCTTGTAACGTGGCCGAGCCATCTCACTCGATTGGATTTGATGAATCCGATAATGTCGCTGCCTCCGAGGAGTTGCTTTATTTCGTGATTCATACGAATCCGATATTCGTTGTTCGCAACTTTAATTTTTTTTTTTTTTTTTTTTTTATTTAACTATTTATTTATTATTAATAATAATCATAAAAGTGTAAATGACAACTAATGGATTTAATGTCCTTTAAATGCTCGTCATTCGCACTTATGAATGGTACAAAACATATATACAGCATATAGTGTCATAGTGACTAAAATTACATTACGCATAATAAACCATAAAATACAAATATATAACAATAACAATATAATTAAATTTAATTAATTAATGATGATTGGTTTTATTAATCACAAATAATCTTTAACTGATGATAGCAGATGAGATTTTATCATTCGTTTAAACATAAAAATATGTACAGCATTCCTAATATTTTCAGGTAATTTATTATAAATATATGGCCCAATAAATGTTAATGATTTTCTGCCATATTCCGTTTTAATTTGGGGGCACTTCAACTGACAGGAACCTCTGGTTGAATAGCCATGACCTCGAAATTCGAATTGTATAGACGCAAGTAAACATGGGATGTGCAGCCACTTAAACATGTAGATCGACACATACATCTCAAAAATTGCTTTAATTGGAAGAATGCCTATAGCAACAGTTCGATAGAGCTCTACAGTAGGAAACAGGTGAGGTAGTTTAAACATTGCTTTACAGCACCTATTTTGTAAAATCTGCAATTTATACAGTTTTTCTTTAACGGCTGAGCCAAAAGTAGAAGTGGCGTATGAGAATCGAGTATGAATAAATGAGAAATAAATTGATTTTAACACATGTTGTGGAACAAAATCAGCCAGTTTTCTAATCAAGCAAATAAAAGGGCAAACTTTAATACAAATAGAATTAATATGGTCATCCCACGTCATATGCTTGTCGAGTGTTACGCCAAGGTACTTGAATTTGTCTACTCGCTCTATGGTGCAATTTGCAACTTGAAGTGGTGGTAAATCAATGTGCCGTAGGCGTGGGGAGTGAAAAATTATATATTTCGTTTTGTTAAAATTTACTGATATTTTGTTCAGATTCAGAAAATCTAAAAGTAAAATAATATCATCCCTCATTTGTGACATTGCTACCTGACAATCCCTGGATTCATAAAAGAGGGCCGTATCGTCAGCAAACATTCTAATATCACCCGTGAGCGGTAATTTGGCCATATCATTTACGTAGATTAAGAATAGCAAAGGACCAAGTACACTCCCTTGAGGAACACCACAGTTCACACCTAAAGTGGAGCTTTTTACACCATTTAAAATCACAAACTGCTTTCGATTACTAAGGTAACTTTCTAAAAGTTTGTGTGATAGGCCACGGAAGCCATAAATTTGTAATTTCTGTAGAAGTAAACTGTGATCTATATAATCAAAAGCTTTACGAAGATCAAGAAATAAGCCAGATATATAGTTTTGCCTGTCAAAATTACGATAGATCAAATCAGTAATGTCTGTTAGGGCCAAATCTGTACCAGAACCTTGTCGAAAACCATACTGACGAGAATAGAAAAAATTTGATTTATTTAGAAAATCGATCATCCGATTAGCAATAATTTTTTCTAAAATTTTGTCAAATACAGACAAAACTGAAATTGGACGATAATTATTAACTATTTTGGAGTTTCCAGACTTAAAGATTGGCGTCACTTTAGCAATTTTAAGACAATCAGGGTAAACACCGGTTTCCAAAACTACATTAAATAGATCAGATAGTAATTGTGAAAAGATTGGCGAATAATTCTTTAGAACCACATTACGAATGCTATCGTAACCACCACCCTTTGTATTACTGAGAGTTGAAATTAAATTCGATATTTCGCTGCTGGAAGTGGGCGAAAAGAAACATGAATTAATACTAGGCTCCATAGTGTGAAATTTATTTAAATCATCTGAGTCTGGGCCAGAACTATTTGCTGGTACAGAAGAATCAACAAAGTTAACAAAACTGCGATTAAATATATTAACAATAGCAACAAGATCATGATACTTAACATCATTAGAAATAACGGAGTCGATCCTATCATTAGAGTTATTTTCCATGAAATGATTTAACTGTTTCCAGATTTCTTTTTGGCTCAAATTATTAAATAAATTGTTAAAATAACGCTTCTTTGCAAAATATTTTCCATTTTTGATCTTCCTATTTAGCAAATCTAATTCATGTTTCAGTGCTAAATTAGTACTGTTCCTTTTAAAACGTTTCAATGTACGGTTTTTAAGTTTAATTAAATCCCAGAGATCAAGAGTCATCCAAGGACAAACATTTGCATTTTTAATTTTTACATTTAATTCCTTCAATACGGAAAACTGTAGAACAAGTTTATTATACATATCAAATATCCGTTCAAGAGTAGATTCAGGATTTCTGATGTCAAATACGGTAATCATTAAAAAATATTTAAAGGACTGATTAACCTTTTTGTAATTAACGTGTCTTTTCGTTAGTGTCCGAGTAAAATATTTAGGCTTGAAGCGAAATTTAGAGAGTACAAAACTATGATCACTTATGTCGGCTTCAATGGTAAAATTCCGAACTTGCTCAATATTATGAAAGCTACTTACAGAGTGGTCTAAAATATTACGGCTCACAGGTCTAGTAAAGAAAGTATTTGTAACAATCATTCCATGAGCGAGCAAAGTTGTGTTATATTCTGAGATTAAGGTAAAATTTTTATTAACAGGTATGTTAATGTCACCAACTAAAATAAAATCGTGAGTAGATTTATAGTTTCGGAGAAGTTGTTCTAGAAAATCAAGAAACGATGCACTGTCTGAATTCGGAGGCCTATATATTCCGCATATCTTCGTTAGATTAAGCTGCAAAAGTTGAATGCATATATATTGGAATGTTAAAGAACCGTCATCTATACTTATCATGGAGTATGGAATGTCATTCCTAATGAACATAGCAATGCCACCACCAGTTCTATCATCCCTACAAGAGAAAATACTTACGTAGTCTCTAATGTTATAAGAAAATTTATTAGAACTTTGAACAAATGTTTCCGAAACAACTACAATATGTATATCAGTTTTAAGACTCTCTATAAAAAGTAATAACTTATCGAACTTAGCTAGATCGTTCATACCCCAAATATTGATTTGAAGTATATTTAGATTAACATAATTTGAACATGATACATCAATATTTGCCGAATAATCATTAACATTTTCTAAGTAAAGGTTGTGGCACTTAGATTTTAATGATTTAAAGCTCATAACCACAATAATAAACATTTAAACTTGCAACCATAAGACAAGTAAAAGTAAGAGGTATTAACAAGAAAGTAATGATAAAAAAACAGAACCATTATCAGAAGATTAATACTAATAAAACCATTACACAAATAATTATTAACAGGAAAAAAATGCATCTTAAAGGAATAATGTAATAATATAATGATAACTACTGTACAATAACTTACTGCGCAGAAGAAATTTATATTATATATCAATATACGGTGAATAATACTAAGCAATAAAATGATGTAGTGTGTTATGCACTTTAAAGTATGCTGAATTCTTATTAAGCGTTTACCATTACAAAATAATGAAAATGAATAAAAAATAAACAAAAACTGTATAGTATGATTAAGGTTGATTACAACTAGGGCTAAAAATAGGTAATAAAAAGTAAATAAGCGTTTACAGCTAGACCCGTAAGAGAATGAATTTATAAAAAACAAAATAATATATAGATACTGCTGAATTGCATATAAAATGTCAACATTTAGGTAAACAAATACGTAATAAGAATTCAAGAATGAATTGTCAAAAATGTTTGAAAACGAATTTTTAAAAATAAAAATTGAAATAAAAGTGTTAAAATTAATAGTTACAAAAATAAAACTAAATAAAAAAGTGAATAATAAAACAATAGTTACTATGCTAGTGGTGAAATTAGATGACATCCTTTGGTATGATTGTTGGAGTATCTGCTGCTGCAACGGATGAGTCGTTGGCTGTAAGTAGACGGTTGATGTCATTGAAAGAATAAATATGGTACACTTTCGAATCCGGTGATTTGCGTAAGTAAACTTTGTTGTCTTTACACCATAGAAACTGATACTTAAAGTTAACTTTAATCTCTTTAGCTGCGTTGTACAAGCGAGACTGAAATCTTGTGAGATGATGATTGGATGATTCGTTAATTGGACCAAAGATTGAACGGGCAACCTTCCTTTCGAAGGTAGATAACAATCTACAATCGTTAGAGATCATGGTCCAGCTCTCGCTACCGAAAGTCAGCACAGGTCTTATAAGTGCTTTATAAAGTGCGAGCTTGCACGACTGCGATAGATGTTTCGATCGCAATAATTTTGATTTGGCGTAGAAAACTCGTTGTCCGGTAGCGATTCGGGCTTTTATTTCTGCCTGCATATCATTCGACGATGTTATAACTGACCCGAGGTATTTAAAGTTTTCGACGCTATCAAAGCTGTGGTCGCCAATTCCGAGATTTGCCATAGAGATGTTCCTAGGTGTTACTAAATATTTGGTTTTACTGCTGTTCAACTCCAAACCAAGTCTTCTTGCGCAGCGGTCGAGCGGTATGAAACTGTCTTTGATATCGCTAGGTCTTCGGCCAAGAAGCACGATATCATCTGCATATCCAAGAATTTGGCCTGACTTATTAAATATAAGCGCGAGGTTTCGATGTTGCTTTTCCTCACCACGTACTCAAGCGCCAGATTGAACAGCAAAGGCGCGAGTGCATCACCCTGTCGAACACCAGATGTTATTTCAAAGGGGTCTGACACAGATCCTTCAATTACGATTCTACATACAGACCCGGATGTTGTTAATTTAGACAGAGAAACGAGTTTCTCTGGGATTCCCAGGCATATGAGCGCGGCCCATAGGTTGTCGCGGTTTATACTGTCATACGCCTGTCTGAAGTCTATATATAGTTGATGAATGGTTATGTTATACTCCCAACATTTTTCCAAGATCATCCTCACGGTGAAACACTGGTCAGTGGTCGACCGATTGGGACGAAAACCACACTGATAGTCGCCAATGATGTTTTCGGCGAAAGGGACGAGTCTGGCAAGTACAACATTAGCCAACACTTTATAAGCAGTGTTCAATAGAGCTATGCCACGAAAGTTTTCACATTTAAGACGGTCGCCTTTTTTATGCAACGGACATATGAGTGCGGTCTTCCAATTCTCCGGCAACTCTTCTTGGTCCCAAATAGAAACGACGAGATCGTATAAACTTGTTGCAAGAGTAGCGAATCCGAGTTTAATTAGTTCTGCGGGGATTCCATCCAGACCGGGTGCTTTGCCGTTTTTCAATCGACTAATAGCTGCGTCTACTTCCTCTACTGTGGGATATTCGACAAAGAACTCTTCACCTGGCGGAGCTATTGCTCTAATGGGGGTAACTTCGTCATTCCGATTTAGCAGATTTTGAAAGTAGGTTTGCCATACTGAGAGAACATCAGCCACGTTTGTTCTCAGCTCTCCATTCCCGTCTTTGATGGCTGTACTTCTTGGGTGGAAATCTTTAGTGAGATTCCTGGCGTTAGCAAAACAGTCCCTTGAGTTTCCTACTTCCGCTTGGAAGCTGATGTTTTCGATGCATATTCTCATATGTTCGCGCTTCTTTTGTCGAAGGAATTTAGTCGTGGCTTTCCTAGCGCGGAGATATTCTGCTAGAGTGCTTCTGGTATTGCGAGCCAACCATTTTTTACGAAGCGTTCGTTTACTTTCGACGACCCTTCGGCATTGATCATCGAACCAATCGTTGCGGGGCCTCGGAGGTCTTCTTCCGATGGTATTTTGCGCCGCGGTTGTTATGGCTGACTGTATAGCGTGCCACTGCTCCTGGATGTTAGGAGGAGCTTGTTCATTGTTATGGGGCCGGTCTAAGTAATTAGTGACAGCTGATTGGTAATTTTGCAGTGACGCTTGGTCTTTTAGAGCATCGATATTCCATCGAACGGTCTTTTGTGCTTGTCTATTAAACGTAGATGACAGTTTGCACTTACACTTAAATATGACAAGCATGTGATCGCTGTCCATGTCTGCACCTCTGTAGGATCTAACGTCAGATATGCTGGTGGAATGTCTCTTGGACACCATGACGTGATCGATTTGGTTTTCAGTTCTTCCATCATTCGATCTCCACGTTATTTTGTGGATTCTCTTATGTGGGAAAAACGTACTTGATACAACTAAGTTGTACGTTATTGCCAGGTCGGTGACGCGTTGGCCGTTGTTGTTACTAGTCAGATGCAGGCTTTTGGGACCGATGTGCGATGTATTTTCTGCACTCATACCGATTTTTGCATTAAAGTCGCCCACGATGATTTTAATGTCGTGGTGCGGTATGTTGTTGATGACGTCCTCGAGCTCGACAAAGAAGAGATCTTTGATGTCATCTGATTTATCTTCGGTGGGTGCATGCACATTAACGATCGTGATGTTAAATTTCTTAGTGCGAAGTCTGACCGTGCATATCCGCATGTTGATAGGGCGGAATTCGATGATATGGTGCTTCACGCGCCGATGGATGAGGAAGCCAACTCCAAATTCTCCTCCGTTCTGATGGCCGCTGTAGTGAAGAGTGTAACCATTGGTGGTGTCATGGATCCCACTCCCAGACCATCTAAGCTCTTGTAATGCAAGTACGTCTAATGTGTAACTCTTTGCTTAGTTCGAAAGGTTCCGGAGATCTCCAGGTCTTAAGAGGCTAAGCACGTTCCATGTTCCCATTTTTAAAGCGTTGTCTGTGTACAATTTCCGAGGTCGAGTTTGTGATGAATCCGATACGGTAATCCGAGGCCTTTGTTTAGGGTTCATAACTTAAATGTTTTTATGAGAGAAGGTTGTTGGCCTGCCGCTCAACCCGCTTATAACGTGTGTGGGTCACGTACTGGTGAGAATCTTAAGGCATCCAGTCCTACCTTAAAACACATTTATATAGCGAGTCGCTTGATACAAGACAGACGCCCGCTTCAGCCGCTCCTAACCTGGAGATCAGACGCTGGTTTGGTATTGGTTTTGAGGCGCCAATGGCCCGCCTTGACATGTAGTGTCCATGACTATAAACAGGATTTAGTCTGCTCGTCTCCACTACACCGCCTGATTCATTTAGCGTTACCCAGGGAGCACCGGCGAGGAGCTATGAATCTAGGACTTTGCCCCCCATAGATAATTGGCATTAAATCCAAAACGCGGTTAACTTTATTGTATTTCTCAAGGCAAAAGTTAAAAGTTTGATAACATTTTTCATATGGGAACCACCAACCTAACGAACAAAATATTTTTCCTACTGTTCTGAAAGGCAAAAGTCATAAGTTTTCTATTGGGGATGCGCTGTTAGTCTTAACCTTGAATCGAAAATTTCTTTATTTTTCAGTACCCTGCATTATGATAAATCTGAAAAACATGGTTAAGTAACCTAATATATTTTTGTAGCCTCCACGGTACCCCAAATAAATATATAATGTACAACGAATCAACCTTTAAAGGTTCAAAATTCCAACAATTCCTAACAAATATAACATTGCACTACATGTGACAACAGCATACCACTCCACAGGGAACTCACCCGTGGAAAGATTGCATTCAACGCTTAAGGAAATATTTGGTATAATCTACATTGAAAACAAAGGATTGAACAATATTATCACATAATCGCTATATTAACTCTTCAACAAACTCCCTTCGAACTTCTTTACGGACATTACCGCAATAACGAAACAAATTTTACAAATAAACAAGGCTATTTAGAAAAACATAAAACCTCTTACGACCAATTGTGCAACAACATTTATACCTTAACGAAAAATAAAAAAGAAAATTTAATTAACAAATCAAACAAAACGAAACAACCAAAACCATTATTGAATTTCAAACAACAGGTATACGTACGAAGTTATAGAAGAAATAAATTAACACCTATGTATCGCAATACAAGATAACTAAAGATTATGGCATAACACTAGATACGCATAGAGGTAAAATACACAAATCTAAAATAAAACGTCTGTTCCAGGTTAGCAACATACCACGGACAGTCAATTCAGCTAACATACCTGACTGAAAATAATGGACTGATATACCAATAAAAAGAGATCCGCACGGATCAAACATCGTTTTCAAATTTATTACATATAATAAAACTTCAACCATACGCTGATATAATTAATTTACTGGACGTACAAATAAAACAACTGTCACAACAAACATCTTCCAAAAACGATTATACTGTAAGACTAAATGACTCAACACTGAACACTTAACTGGAAATCTTGACAATCAGGATCTCATAGATATACAGAATGCCATTAATACCGTCTCCATCAACCATCAACCATGAATCCTTAAACCGACAGCTAAATACACAAATTAACATAAATGGACAAATGATTCAAAGGCTCACCGAAATACACAATTTTACAACTACAAATATAAACAGGCATCAATATGAAGTAAACCGTACTTTAACCATAATCAACGCAGTTTCATCGGCTTATATGATCAATATTTTTAAAAAAATCAATCATATATGTGATCAAATTCACAATCACTTAAAGGACATAACACAAATAGTCCAAATGTCCAGACATCAGATAATCTCTAGACATTTACTAAACCATGACGAAACACAATATATAATAGGCTTATTTTCCAAAAACAATGTACAAATAGATCACAAAGTTCCATTTATGAACTAATCACCAGGATATTACAATAACTCTAACGGTATTTTTAGCATATAGACAGCCCACATTTCACGGCAGAATTATTTAATTACTATGAATTTAAAGTAATAGCAAAACAAAATAAAATAATATATCTCATCCCTACTAACGAAATAGCCCTCAGCACACAATATTTTCAGTTTATCACGAGACCTTGCAACAAAATACAGAATCAATACTCCTGCGAGAAAACCAAAATATCAGAAATACACGATACATGTATATAAAACCCATGGTACAATTGGAAACATTACGTGCCGACAGTATACAAAACATGGAAGAAATACAACCACTCCAAAATAAACAAATATTACACACATCTTCCGGACATACTACTGTGGGCAAAAAGTAGTAAGACATTTTAATTTAAATTTCGCGCGGAAAACCATTCGTCGAAATTTTTTTTTTCTATGTTGGTATGATTGTCAGTGACATCTGTGCCAATTGTCACACCAAAATAATCATTAGTGCTTAGTATACGTTTGTTTTTCTGAAGTACACAAAGTACATTCGGCGATTTTTACAATGAGTGAAATTATTCAACAAAGAAGTTCCATTAAATTTTGTGTGCGGAATCAATTTTGTGGTGCCGAAACGACCCGGAAACAGACGATCAATCGACCGAATATCGTGCCAAAGTTGAACCGAAACCGAAAAAAGCACGTCAAAGCAAGCCAAAAATCAAGGTTTCAACGATTATCGAGGTGTGGTGCACTTCGAGTTCCATCCGACCGGCTAAACTGTCAACAAGGAATACTATTTGAGTGTTATGTGTCGTTTGCGCCAAGCTATTCGTAAAAAGAGGCCGGAATTATGGGTCGAATTACTTTTACTAATTACTATTTACTATTTACTATTTACTATTTACTATCTACTATTTACTATTTACTATTTACTATTTACTATTTACTATTTACTATTTACTATTTACTATTTACTATTTACTATTTACTATTTACTATTTACTATTTACTATTTACTATTTACTATTTACTATTTACTATTTACTATTTACTATTTACTATTTACTATTTACTATTTACTATTTACTATTTACTATTTACTATTTACTATTTACTATTTACTATTTACTATTTACTATTTACTATTTACTATTTACTATTTACTATTTACTATTTACTATTTACTATTTACTATTTACTATTTACTATTTACTATTTACTATTTACTATTTACTATTTACTATTTACTATTTACTATTTACTATTTACTATTTACTATTTACTATTTACTATTTACTATTTACTATTTACTATTTACTATTTACTATTTACTATTTACTATTTACTATTTACTATTTACTATTTACTATTTACTATTTACTATTTACTATTTACTATTTACTATTTACTATTTACTATTTACTATTTACTATTTACTATTTACTATTTACTATTTACTATTTACTATTTACTATTTACTATTTACTATTTACTATTTACTATTTACTATTTACTATTTACTATTTACTATTTACTATTTACTATTTACTATTTACTATTTACTATTTACTATTTACTATTTACTATTTACTATTTACTATTTACTATTTACTATTTACTATTTACTATTTACTATTTACTATTTACTATTTACTATTTACTATTTACTATTTACTATTTACTATTTACTATTTACTATTTACTATTTACTATTTACTATTTACTATTTACTATTTACTATTTACTATTTACTATTTACTATTTACTATTTACTATTTACTATTTACTATTTACTATTTACTATTTACTATTTACTATTTACTATTTACTATTTACTATTTACTATTTACTATTTACTATTTACTATTTACTATTTACTATTTACTATTTACTATTTACTATTTACTATTTACTATTTACTATTTACTATTTACTATTTACTATTTACTATTTACTATTTACTATTTACTATTTACTATTTACTATTTACTATTTACTATTTACTATTTACTATTTACTATTTACTATTTACTATTTACTATTTACTATTTACTATTTACTATTTACTATTTACTATTTACTATTTACTATTTACTATTTACTATTTACTATTTACTATTTACTATTTACTATTTACTATTTACTATTTACTATTTACTATTTACTATTTACTATTTACTATTTACTATTTACTATTTACTGTTTACTATTTACTATTTACTATTTACTATTTACTATTTACTATTTACTATTTACTATTTACTATTTACTATTTACTAATTACTTATTACAAAAAAAATTACCTGCTAATTTCTAATTAATAATTACTAATTTCCACGCACCGAGTGCAATGCAACAAGTGTACTCTTCGCGTCACTTTGGCATGATTGAGGATCTCTATGAATGAGGTTCTTCAGTGTGAATTTATCTCAAGCAACGAGTTCACAATTAAATGAAATGGACTCCGTTTGAAACGGGCAGCCCCATAAGTGAGGGATAATTATGCTAGTGAAGTGAAGGTGAGTTAAAACGGCCCCATCGATACCCCATCGTGTGCGCCCTTGGTCGAGGGTAGGGCGAAAGTTTATCGGTTTCAGCCAAAGGGTAGGAGAAAAGTAAATTAACTCCCGCGGACCAATAAGCACACTTTTCTTTCTAGTATAGTATATGTTACTCAACGAATATCTACGGGGTGTTCCTTAAGTTGCTTTCACGAATGATACCGTCAGAATTTTTACATTATTTTCTCCATTTATACTAAACAAAAAAAAATCCCGAACGTCGCAATAATATGCCGCGGATTAGATTAGATTCGATTTAGTGGGATAAATAACAAATTCAACCCTGCCATAATTTTTTTATGTGATTCTACACATTTTATTATATTGGGTATTTACAATTTTGTTTTTTGTTAATTTGTTTTGATAAATGTTTGAAATTTCACAACAGTAGTACAAAGCAGCTTCGTGAAATCCAAAATATCTGGGTTTTATTTGGAATAACAAAGAATTCACAAAGAACCTTGATTTTTTGACTATAGAGTAGCGCTGCAGGAGTGCATTTGAAGTGTTCCTTGACTTTGGTTCAAATACCAAATAGGATTATTGAAACTTCTGAACTCCAATTAGAAGTATTACATCGAGCTGTTAATACGGCTTTTAGTTGCCTGTGAAACCGTTCGACAAGACCATTTGCTTCCGGGTTGTATGCAGTTGTCCGCATGCGACGAAGTCGCTGGAGCTTTAAGAGCGCGGTGGACAACGTTGATTCAAATTTTGCTCTTTGGTATGTCATGATAAAGAGAAGGACACTATATATCTACAGATGTACTCGTTGAGAAGATCTACGGATTTTGTGGTCAATTATTGGATTGAGTAAGCTTCTGATCGACGGGTAAATCGTAATAATACAACTATCGTAATAATATAAGGAAAGTCATTTCAATCGGGCAGTGGATCATCCAGATACTTGTGGATAATTGTGTTCAAACCTGCCACTTGGTATTTCGAATTTACAAATTTCTGAATTTGTGTGGCAGAGAACTTTGAATTTTTTTACATAAGATAATAAATTTCTCCCAGTTGCTCGTATAAGTATTCATTCTTGGCTGGATAAGTCTTCTAGACTAGACTATCAAAGATTGTTTGACACATGTTGAGGGGGACGAAAGGCCGATTTTTGTATGTAAATGTTGATAAGAACGTTTAGTTAAAAAAAATAATTAAAAAATACACCGCATTAATCTCAAATAACAAATTTGGAATTGGAATTTATTTTCAAAAGAAAAATATAAAATTGGACAGGATTCTTAATGTTGTGCCGTCGAATCTAGAAATTTACAATTTTTAGCTTACATTTTTGGGAAGGTTTGCCATTTCAAAGGTTCAATGAAAAATTATATTAAGCAAATTAACATAGCATTTAAAATAGCATTGAAAATGACTCTAAGTACTATTTGGTGTCTTTTTTGGAATTATTTCGCATTTCAAAAATTTCGGAATCAATCTCTATCGATGTAACAAGTAAGGTTTGTTCCACGTGGCTTCCCTATGTAAGTTAATCGGGTTTGAAAATTAAAGTGACTATCAGCTTCCACTAAATTTTTTAGAGAAAAAGGAAATTTCCGGAAAAATCATGTTTTTACTTGTGTTATTTTGAAAGGCGTGTGCGAATACTGTCAATACTGGTGACATCATGAGTTCTGGCCTACGATTTCCTACAGTTTGACCAGTACACTAAAATTGTAGTAAACGTTGATCCAATCTGATGAATCAAAGCCAAATAAATAATAGAAAAAATACATATTAATGGTCACAAAAGCAATCGTTAGGGCTGGAAACTTGGCTGTGTCCTAAGATCCCAATTTCCACTGATTCTACTAAAATTTACCATAGTTTTTGATTTTTTCAAGCATTTGAATCTCTTAATTTGTAGAAGATAATATTTGATATAAATTTGAATTTTTCATAAACTTATTTATTTATAGTTAATTGGTTTTGAATTTTCAATTATGTAAACACTTGTATACGTTCTCAACTTTATTATATACTTTAAACCCATATTTTCCATTACAATTTTTTAAATTTAACTTTAATTTATTGTACACATGAATTTGATTTTAATAAATGAAAAGTTTTATAGTTTAGCACCCTGTACTTTGAATACTTTGACATTGCTTATTTACCGACATCAGCTGCGGTGCAATATATTTTTTACGACAAATAAATGTTGCTTCATTTTCACATGGATAATCAGAAAATTTATAATTTTCTTCAGACCACAATAACAAACACTTTTCATTTGCTAAGTTTTGTGGTTGAGCTGGTGCCCAATTTGCATAAACCAACGCATGACCAGTGGTTGCCCAATAATATTCAAGTTTTGTTCCGAGTCGTGTTCCACTTGTCCATATCCTTCCTAAATTGGTAGGATTATGCTGTGCAATTAAATATTCAATATTTTTATATTCTAGATCGGTAGGTATGTCGATCAAGTACATTCCATGATAAGTACAAAAACGTAATGCAGCAAACCAATTCGCCTAAAGAATGCAAGTTGACGAATTTTATAATTTTATATAATTTTAAAAAGACATTTAAATAATAGTATACCTTGTCTGGATAGCTGATATAATAATCGTTAGTATGTATTCCAGCATTGACCATCACAATAGAGACCAACAAACCGAAAATTAAAAGTGCCATGTTTCGTTTTAACTTTAATGAACGCTCACTTCAAAATAATTGTTTTAAGAAAATGCCAAAACTATTTATACAAAAAAATCGACATTAGAATTACATAATCAGCAAACTACAGAATTTTGTTTGAAAATTTATTTCCGGTTTGTTTTAAAGTGTTATCAAAAATGTTATGCGAATGTTGAGTAAAACACCTAATAATGAACCTCTTTAAGCGAATTTATGCGTGTTTACAGATAAATCATTATTTAAGTCGCTTGGTGGAATTGATAAGGAAATGTTGCTGAAGTTGCCAATGTGTTGCTGCTACTCAACTGATACCATAACTTCATTAGTATATATAGTATGTAACAATGACGGAACTTTTAAGTGGTTTTTAGAGGAATCATCAGAATTACACACTTGGGTTTGCGGTCTGTCGATACATGCAATACCTTTGAACTATATTAGGAGGTTTTGTGAGCACTGCTGTAAATGTTTCTGAATTAGTACAACCATTTAACGATAGGGGCCGCAGGAGTCGTTTCACAAACATGTAGATGTATTTCATATAGTTGAGAGGCAGTTCGTATGTTTTCGGTGTATGAGTGCGCACGCTTGACAAAATTGAATTGAATCAAATACAAACAGCTACATTTCACTTCGTATATGACATAACACGCGGTGCCGATTTAGAAATTCTAAATGCCCATTGATATTATATCTGTCACAATTTAGGTCGATATAAATGGTTATGTTAAACTATATTTAAAGGTTTCGCATACAGGTATTTCGAGTATCTTTGATGATCTAGAACAAACAATATGAGGCAATCAATCCTCACTTACGTTAGGTTAGGTTAGATTACGTTGCTGATTACGGTTTTTTTAGCAAATTATGAGACTTTAAATAACACGATGCATTTTGTATCGACACACAAAAACATTTCTGGGTCTCTATTGAGAGGGTGTTTATGGCATAATTTAGATTACTTATATGCGCGTGAACTTTTTCCTAAATATTTCCTAAAAATACAAATAAAAAATTAGGAATAGTTTAGAAAATACTTCACAGGCCTATATAGAAATGTGAAGTTTTTCTTAAAACTCTAAAAATGCATCTTAGTATTAGTGAGTTTTACACAAAAATAGATCGACTACACGATGAACGATTGATTCAATAATGATCCAAAACATGTTTAACAAATCTGATCGACGGCCCGAATAAAAAAAGTTGAATTAAGAAAAATGTTTTTCTGAATTTAAATAAATGTTTTTAATTGATTGATGATTTAAGAAAAGTTGATAAAAATGTAATAATAAAAGTTGATTTAATATGTGCGCTTCTTAATTCATTTTCAAAATATTTTAAGAAAAGTTAAAAAAAAATGAAAACTATTCGACTATAGAAAACTATTCAAAAAATATGTAATTACATTTTTCTAGGAAAATTTAGAAATTTTTGAAATTTTTTTTTTTACTTAATATTTTAAAATTATAAATGTAATTTGACACTTGAAGAATTGTATAAATTCTGGAAAAGCGGAGATTTAAGGTAGGAAGTGACAAATTTTTAAGATTGGAAGTGAAAAATTTAGCTTTAGTTATTAAACAATCCTACATTTAAAATGTTTTGAAAATGTAAACTCCTTACCTGGCTTTGGGGTTAAATTTGAATAAAACTTCAATAATTAAATTACAGATCAATTGAATCGTTTTGCATTCATAATTTGCTTTCCGAAACCACTTTAGAGTTCGAAGGGAGCCCGTGAAGTATTCCACGGATTTTTCCACGGCTATACTTATACAAATCTAATTGGAATTTCATTCAATCTAAGTAAATTCTTATTGCATGTATAAGTATTAGTGTATTGTACACTGTTATGATTTTTAAGGTGGTAAGGTGGTTTAGGAAAGCAAAATTATGACTGCAAAACGATTCTATTGTTCTATGTATTTCAGTTTTTCGGTGCTGTTTTAGTTTGAATGGTAATTTTAGAATAAAAATGATATCGTTCATTTTTTATTATTATTTTTTAGTTGGTTATTTATGATTTTTTAGCAATATTTTTTCTTTACTAAAGCTCTCGCTGGTTAATAATAAATTGTATTAGTTTTATGATTGTTGTATTCAATTATTTTGTTGAATGCTTTATTATACGCAAAAATTGAAAGTTTCACTAATACTATCAAACGATTTTTAATTTAGGAAGATTTTAGGAAATTCTTCATTACCGTATTACTTATTAATACCTTTAAAATAACTCCGCTTATATAACATAGTTTGTCGTCGGCCGTAGAGCGTTTAATGCTATTAGTGATAAGTAGGTCTTAACAGTCGAACTATTGGCCAGTTTACGGCCTCTAATCTAATCTTAAGTTATTTTTAATCGAAATTTGGACAAAAAGATGTTCTAAACTCAGTTACTCTTTAAATTGATGCTAGAGTACACATTTTTGAAAAGTGGACGATAAACTTTTAAACAATCTAATACCATAGACACATATCTGGTTTCGTAACTAGGATTAGAAAACTATGGTTTGCGAGATGAAGCCTCATGACACACTACAATTTATTTTGTCTTCTCGTTTGGTTTTAAATATTAATGGAGTAGGCATTGACAAAAATGCCAAGATTGACATTTAATTGACTATTAAATTGTCATAAATGACTTTTCTGTTGACAGAACAGAACAAAAATTTGTTCCCGCCAACCAAACATCTCAATGACAAATAGAAAACTCAAAGGTCTAGATTTGCTTGGTAAGCTATTAGTGTCCGGAATCTCCATTTTTCTCCAGAAACAATATCTCATTCCGAAACTATGTTCAAACCGAGTTGCAAACCATTGCAACCATTACAACGAAACCATAGTTATGAAACCAGTAATGTGTCTATAGCATAAGCTATTATAACTGTCAGAAATCGTTGCAGTAAAAGTTGATGATAACCTTAATGCATTTTAATTCATGTTGCATTCTATCGGCATAAATATCTTAACATATTCCACTTTTTAGATAGCGTTTATCTATATCTATTCGCTCTTACACAAATACAAAATGTCTTCCTAACAAGTCGGAACAGTAACTTATTCGGTACGATGCCTTCTTCTAAAGTCTGACACCTTATAGTATATGAAGATTTTAGTAATAAGATCTTAATGTTTTATACTGCTCGAATTTCCTACACTCAATATATCAATTTATTTTTATCAATTTATTTTTTATCAACAACAAATTGTTTAGCGACATAGCTATTATTTAAATTACACCGCATCCACCGTTAACTTTTTCTATTTCTCATAAGGCAAAAGTTAAAAGTTTGATAACATTTTTCATAAGGAAACCACCAACCTAACGAACAAAACCTTTTTTTTTTGTAAAAAAAATTTTTCATATTTTTTTGTAAGGCAAAGGTCATAAGTTTTCTATTGGAGATGCGCTGTTAGTCTTTACCTTGATTCGAAAATTTCATTATTTGTCAGTACCGTAATATGCAATAATTATACCTTAATCGATTCAGGAACTATTGTATTTTTGACAAAACATGATTATATTTGCTAAGAAAAACTGTTTGTATTGTATTTATATTTTTTTTGCTTTGGTGGAACCTCTTAAGCCTGCTGCACGACCGTGAGATTTTACCCGCACTCACAATCTGAAGTTATTAACTAATACTTTTTGCCTAAGACAAACAGTCTCAGTTACTAGCTTCAGATTGTGGGTGCGGGTAAAATCTCAGTCGTGCAGCAGGCTTAGAGTGTAATCTGTTTTAATATGTCCCCAAATCTGGAATATTTTGTAAACAATTTTTACATGATTTGAATCAAAACTCGAAGTAGCGAGTATCGACTTGTAAAGACTCTCTCTGTTTCTCTTTATGAGTCACTTTACTTTCAAGAAGCCATTTAAAATAAAGATGGCCCTATTACATAGCGTAAAATAGAGATGGCCCTATTACATAGCGTTAGAAGATTCTAAAGACAACGATTAATTTTGGTTTGTTTATTTGTTTAATAAAGTGCTTATTAAGACACTTATAGCGCTATATTTGTTTCATTCCCTGTACATATAACGGTTTCCTTTATAGATTTACTGCCGAATAAACGCGTTTTCCGTTCGTTAGCTCATTCAAATGTCAGTGGTTTAGTTTGTCTCGTGTGTATCGGTGTTTAAGCGTTTACATGTGTTCTGTGAATATTAAATGCATCTTATATATTAATACGCTTAATTTTTAGTTTGTGCTCCCTTTTTAACCTATTTCCCGTGCGCGTATCTTAATGAAACATATATCAGGTGAAAGGTATTTTTTCATAGATGTGCAGACTGCAGAATATATGTTTTATTAAGGTACGTGCACGGGAAATAGGTGTTAACGCCAAGAAACATTTTTCCTATACTGTGCATCTAATAAATTCATCACGACGCCAGAATGTCATGACAAAATATGTTTGTATTGAACCGTCATTACACCGTGACAATACAGAACAAAACAGAAAACATAAAATGATTTTACATACATACAAACATTTTGGTGTTCTATCAGTGTAAAAATACAATTTTGTCATGGCACTCTATCATCATGACAAAATTTTGCGAGTGAAGATTGACCATAGTACTTACACAAACATAATATCTATGGAAAGTTTGGAATAATCATTTTCCTCCGATTTCAGGTAAAAGTCATTGGATCTCTTAATTTATGCGAAAGGTTAAGTGGGAAGTTTCGTCCCTATATGCGGTTGATTTGTGTCCCAGTATATTTCGTAACTGGATAATTTATTAAGCTCTTAATTAAAGTTCATGCTTGAACTAGCGTGACGTGTTTCTGCTTTTTGTGTGGTGGTTAATCGACTATCGACTATATAATCTACATAAGTACATTAGTTTAGTACGTCACAATTATTCATATACAAATGAAAATAACACACAATTACAGCGGTCCTTTTGTACATTTCTTATTAAATATTTAGATTAAAGTTGCGCGCTATGGCAATTGTGTGCTTTTCCTTCTTGAGATTTTAATATTTGGAAATGGCGCATTTCGACAACATGTATGCGAGTGTAAATGAAGACCTGTCAGCAAAGGTCTTTTACGTTGACGCTCCCGACGGGTGTGGCAAGACATTTGTATTGCAATCACTCATTGCATTTGCCAAGGGGCGTGGCTTGGAGTCCATTTGCTCCGTCGTCACAGGATTCGCCACGAGCTTGATGGGAGGTAGACGTACGCTATATAACATTTTCAAACTGCCGGTTCCAATATTTCCAACATTTTCAAACTGCCGGTTCATCAATGAAGCCAAACTCCTCTCACGCTACCACGTTGAAAAGCGCGCGACTCATCATGATAGATGAGGCCAGCATCATGCCAGGGGCCGCGCTCATAATCAAAGACAGACGTGTAATCGATTTCGTGTATGGTGACATCAACACAACACTAGCCGAGGGCACCATAGAAGAGCGCGCCACCCTTGCACCCAAGAATGATCATTGTGCGCTAATCAATCAGCAGGTGCTTGACCTCCTGCCCGGCGGACAAGAAGTCAAACTTAGTGTTGATAAAGTTGAGAGTGATGACATGAATGAGGAACTCGGCCTACATGTCGAGGTTCTCAACAAGAAAGGATAAACACTAGCAAAGGTCTTATCAATGGAACAAGCATGCGAGTCGCAAAAATAAACCGTTACAGTCTGGAATGTGATTTGCTGACTGGTTTCTCAAAAGGCGACCGCGTTCTCTTGCCACGCATAAGCTCTCACCCTCGAAAGGCACCTTCTCATTTAAAATGTCTCGCCTCCAATTTCCCGTCCAGCTCGCGTTCGCCATAACCATCAACAAGAGTTAGGGCCAAAGCTTGAAGAAGGTAGAAGTGTACTTTCCGGCCTCCGTATTTACACACTGTATGTGGCCTTTTCACGATGCCGCTCATTTGACGGACTCAAGGTGTTTATGGTTGAGACAAGCGATCAATCAGCTGATCGGGACGGGCGCATCACAACAAAGAATGTTGTTTTGTAGAGATTCTACGCATGTAAATTCATATTTTATTATCCTTTTGTACATTTCTTATTAAATATTTAATAGCGTATATGAATTTACTTTATTTTTAATAAAAGTGCACCAAATTTACATTTTAATAAATCTTCTTAATCATTTCTTAATCAAAAATATAATAAAATGTAATCACGTGACTGATTATTCAGTCACAGGCCCGCTAGTTTATATTTAATAGTGATATAAGTTTTATTAAAAAGTAATTAATTTGTGATAGTGATATCAATTTATTTAGTACGTTCAATTTTTAAATTAAAGTGAAATTGTTTTGAACCAAGTGCTTGTTTTTTCTGTGGCAATAATGGAGTACGACTTCATGAATATCGAAGTTCTAGGAAAAAAGAATTTGTTTAATGCTTTTTTTATTATGGTTATCTCCTACGCGTCACTTGGCGACGTCCATTTGCCTCATTCAAATTTTGGTATTATGATTCTCGCCGTGAAAACGAAGTGAGCAAGAGTGATGTAAAAAATGATCACCTAAAATTTTTATGTGAAGTAGTGCGAATTTTTTTTTATATCCCTACTAAGGTTTTCGCATTTGACATTCAATTTGGTATTATGTATTTGTTTTCGCATTTGACATTCTCGGCGAATCCAACTCACATTTTTGGTATTACGATTTTCACCTATGTATACCAGCA
The DNA here is from genome assembly GCA_947310385.1 of Nephrotoma appendiculata. Taxonomy (NCBI): domain Eukaryota; kingdom Metazoa; phylum Arthropoda; class Insecta; order Diptera; family Tipulidae; genus Nephrotoma; species Nephrotoma appendiculata. Next base: position 82,201,516 of record OX371225.1, read on the forward strand.
ATAATATCACAGCTACAACCTATGTATAACACCAATAGAATAGACATTTGGTTGCAACCATGAAACAACAAAAATCAGCGAACAAACTTTAATTTCATTCAATGATTGCACAATCACAATAAACAACGCCTCGCGTTCATAACGAAAAACAACTTACTAAAAGAAAACTAAAAACTTGTAAAATGTCTAAATCGTCTGCAAATGGTGATATGATTTTAAAAATATTGTTGACGGCACTGTTTATTTCAGTAACATTCTTGGTTTGGATAATATTATGTAATATAATATTTAAATCAAATAAGTTCAACACTTTTTCATTGAAACGATCTTTCAAATCGCCGATTAAATTGTCAAGCATTGGAATATATAAATGTATTTTGAAATTACTTTGAGGATCCAGTTATGTCCCAAGTTGCTGAAATCTCACATTTCTCAAAGCGTAGTTTGGAATTAACATCTCTATATCCATTGATTTTAATATTTCCTCAGCTTCTAAGAAAATTTCATTAAAAATAATGTCTACCTCAGTACGTTTCGATTCCAAAACACCAATAACCTTTTTTATGGAAGTCTCAGCTGTGTATTTGTCTAAATTTTTTTTTTTGTAATAATTTACTTAAATTGACAGATGTGGAAAGTAAATGCGCCAAGGCGCAAATTGACATAATGAAAGTAGGTGTGGAGAGTGAATTCACTAGTGATTTTGCTTTTGATGCAGTGTTGGAGTCGTTCCACAAAGATATAATATTTAATACATCAACAATTTCTAAAAGATTCGATTTAAATTTTAAGACGGACTCATGCCGTTCTACCCAACGTGTTTCACAAAGGCTCAGAACGACGTAACTTTTTTAAATTTTTTAAAACGTTTTGTCTTTTTGAAGAAACATTAAAAAATGATATAGTTCCCTTCATTATCTGTTGTTTCATCAAAAATAAAGGTGGATTTACATATCCGACGATTTTTCGGCGCGACTGCTTGCCGCAGGAAATTCGGCGAACGCGTATTATCGATGATTTACATATTCAACGATTTTTCGGCACAGTTTTTTCACACATCCATACATAAACAATAGAATGACACATAATATAAAAAACAGATGAAGTTAAAAAAAAATTATTCTATGTATGCTGTGTCGTTGCGCCGAAAAGATAAATTTTGTTCATGTCTTCGCCGTGTCGCAAATTCAGCGAAGAATTCCTTTCTGATTGGTTGAATGTGCCACGTGATGTTCGGCGCAGAAAAATCGTCGGATATGTAAATCCACCTTAATACTGTAAAATTTCGCTTGTTTAACCCGATTCAAAATATTAACACGGATATAATCGCCGCAACAGTCTATTAAATCATTTTGGGTTATTTTGCTTATGTACGTAGCTTTGGAAGATGCATTTTTATGGTGATTTTAAATTTTTTATAACTTTTTTAAAAATTTTTAAAACTCTTTTTTAAAACTCTAAAACTATTTAAAACTTTTAAAAACTTTTGAAAAGTTTTTAAAACTTTTTTAATTTAATCTAAAACTTTTTAAAACTCTAAAACTTTTTAAAACTCTTTTTTAAAACTCTAAAACTTTTTAAAACTTTTTCAAAACTTTTTAAAACTTGCAAGGTAATTGCGTGTTCAAAAGCGCATTTTTTAAATATTTAAATATCATATTTTTATTCAAATTTTATAACTTTTCATAGCTCTTATAGCCAATTTGGATCGTTTCATAACATTTTTTTTATTGCTAATTTTAAATTTCAATTTTTTCAATTATGTAAAATTTTAGAAATGTTAAAATATTTTAAAGTTTTTATTTATATTTTTATTTAATTTTTTTGATTTTCATTAACCATTTTGTAATTAATTTTGTAAGTTTTAAATTTAGTTTTAATTTAAGTTTTTAATTTGTTACTTTACTTAACTTAAAAAATGAAACCGTTAAAAGTAAGAAAGTTGTTTGCTATTATAATAACATTCTTATATAAAACTATTCACACAGAATTCAATAATCATATTCCATTATTTTATAAAGGTAGTGTTTCATAGCTATCTTAAATCGAATTTATGATGAGTCATTAATTAAACATTCTTTGAATTCTTTAAACGTTATTCTAGATTTCACAACACAAAGGGGCAATAAGCCCCTTTTCGAAACGGATACTTATTTCAAACTTATTTACTTATTTGCCGCCATCTTAAATAGGTAAGAAAACCCATTCGAATTGAGTTTGCCTACTTATTTTGACTGCAACACGAAAACATTGAATATTTTCAATTGAAAATTCTTCAACCAATATTTTATTTGTTACTTTTATTAATTCAACGTATACAATTTAATAAAATAACAAATATTCATAATATTTGTACTAACTAAAATGCTTAGTGGCAATTAAGAAGTATAAAAACGAAATATTCTTTCGTTTTATTATTAAAATATTAAATATTTATTATAGAAATATTAAAATATCGTATTTATGTTGATATGAATTTTAGTTGGTTCACGTTATATTTTTTATAACATATTTGAGATGCTAAATTAAATCTTAAATAATTTTTAATTTATATCAAATTTGATTAATAGCTCTCAGTTATATAAAAAATAAATGCTGCAACTTTTTTTCTCGCTACATAAGTACATAGATCGTGCAATTATAAATAGCAACAACCAATCTTTATCAACAATAATTTTTTTAACTTTTTATTATATTTAATAACTCTTTTTTAATTACCTACTATAATTTACTATTCAATATTGTCACTATTCATAAATATTGTATATGTTTTTAAAAAATTTATAATTTTTATACCATTTTACTAGTTTTTATGATTTTTTAAACAAATTTTATAAATTTGTTAACGGTTTTGTTACCTTTTCATAAATTTATTAATTTTTTGTTACTTATTATAATTTTAATAACATCTTTTATTTTCTAAAATTTATTATTACTGTTTTTATTACGTTTTAATAACTTTTATAACTTATAATAGCATATTTTTTATACAAATTTTACAACTCTTAAACTTTATAATTTACGACCTGTAGTTTTTAAAAAATTTACAATTTTTGATACCATTTCAAAGGTAGCTTATTTTTTATAATTTTTTAGAAATAGTTTATAAACTTAATAACGTTTTTTGTTACTATATCTTTTAATAACATTTTTTATAATTTTAAAAATTTATCATTTTTTATAACTTTTTATAATTTTTATATCTTATTACAACTTTTTGCGTAATTTTTTTTTATAATTCTTAAAGTCATTATAACTTTCAACATCATATTTTTTGTTCAAAGTTTACAATTTTTCATAACTCTTACAACTAATTTTTTATAACTTTTAATACATTTCATAAGTTTCTATAGCTTTAAATGTCTTTATATAACTTTTAATAACTGTATTAATTTAGGTACTATAAGTTTTATACATTTATATCACTTTTCATTAAATTTGTATAGTTTTTAAAAAACATTAAAAGTTTTATATACTTTAATTACATTTAATTAGCCACCACTAGTAGTAGTAACTTACTTTAGTATAGTAAATTAGTGCATAAAATACACACCAATTCTCACTACTAAGAGCGCTACTTTCTATCAGTAAAATGATTATTAGTACTACTAACTAGTTAAGCTTCTCGTCGCCAGATCTCACAACTACATGTCACAAACTTTATTACGCTTAATTAATGCAATACCACTTCTCACCACTAGAACGCAGTACTTCCACCAGTAATTGTTGCACGCATTTTTCAATTAATATTTTTTTTATTTTTTAATAAATTTTTAGATTTTAATTTTTTTAATTTTCAAAATTCGTTTGTAATTAATATTTTTTATGTTTAAATTTTATATTTTTTTATTTTCAGGTTTTTATTTTAATTTTATAAAATTTTAATTTGTTATTTTACTTTTTAAATAGAGGACAACAGAATAAAAGATCTTCCGAGTCGGAGCAAGTATAATTTCATGTAATTTAAGTATTACAACAAATCTTCAAACTCAATGTACAAATACTTTATAAACTTAATAAAATTTTTTGTTACTAAAATAACTTTTAATAAGATTTTTCATAATTTTTAAAATTTATTATTATTTTTTATAACTTTTTAATAATTTTTATAACTAATTCTGTTTTTTCACGTATTTCTTTTATAACTTTTAACGTTATTATAACTTTTAACATATTTTTTGTTCAAAGTTTATAACTTTTCATAACTCTTACAAATCTTTATAACTTTTAATAAATTTTATAACTTTTTATATCTTTAAATTGTTGTGTTATATTGTGTTATATTTTTTTAACTTAAGTACTATAAATTTTATACATTTTTGCCACTTTTCATAAAATTTGTATAATTTATAAAAAATAGCAATTTTTACATCATTTAATTACTTTTATATTTTATGTTTTTTTAAACATACTTTATAAACTTGTAAACATTTTGTGTTACATTGATCTAGGGTAAAGCTGTATACTACTATAATACTTAGCACAATTTACGAATTAACTGAACAATGATAAATATAGTAGTACATTAGCCTAGTTTTCTTTTTAAATATAATCATTTTTAATATTAAAGCATGTGCTTTGTTATCGCTGTCATCAAAGTGTTCTTCAATTTATTCGATAATGTGGTCAGGCCCAATAAGACTCGAAATATATTTCATAAAATATAAGTTCGAGCTCATCATACCATCTAGTTATGTATGTGAAACTTCTTCTTTATCATCTTTTATAGACAAGTAACAATGCATTTTTATTATTCATTTTTCGTTTTATATAAAAAAAAAAAATGTCATAACTTTACTGCATTTAAACTATTTAAATAATTTACTATCCTGCTTTTATTTGAATGTCAGTGTAAGTCTTCTTTAGGTTTTTGTTTATTTTTGATTGTCCGCTGGCAAAATAAATTATAATAATCAAATAATAAGAACACTACACAAGAAAATGAATATTTAATCGAATATTTTTTTTATTTTTTTTAATAAATTTTTAGATTTCAATTTTTTAATTTTAATGGTAGGTTTTTATTTTAATTTTATAAATTTTAAATTTGTTATTTTACTTTTTAAATAGCGAACAACAGAATAAATGATCGGCCGAGTCGGTACAGGTATAGTTTCATGTAATACTTAAAAATAAACAAATCCAAACTCAACGTACAAATACTTTATAAACTTAATAATGTTTTTTATAATTTTTAAAATTTATTATTATTTTTTATAACTTTTTAATAATTTTTTTAACTTATTATAACTTTTCAGGTATTTCTTTTATAACTTTTAACGTTATTATAACTTTTAACATATTTTTTTGTTCAAAGTTTATAACTTTTCATAACAATAACAATATATAACTAATTTTTATAAATTTTAATAAATTTCATAACTTTTTATATCTTTAAATGTCTTTATATTTTATAATATAATTGTTATATTGTTCTAACTAAGGTACTATAAGTTTTATATATTTTTGCCACTTTTCATTAAATTTAAATAATTTAAAAAAAAAATTGCAATTTTTACAACATTTAATTACTTTTATAATTTTTTAAATATACTTTATAAACTTGATATAATTTTTTCTTACATTGATCTAGAGTAAAGCTGTATACTACTACATATTATACTTAGCACAATTTACGAATTAACTGAACAATGATTGACATTAGCCTAATAAAATAAAATAGTATTTCTATCAGCTCTTTTCTTTTTTAAATATCTTGATTTTTAATATTAAAGCCTATGATTTGTTATCACTGTCATCAAAGTGTTCTTCAATTTCTTCGATAATGTGGTTAGATCCAATATTGACTACGTCACATTTTTAAATAATTTTAAATGTATATTAAATTTTATTTCGGTTATGTAAAAAATAAATGCTGTAACTTTATTGCATTCAACTTTTGAATATCATATCAAAAAGTTTGTAAATTACGTGTAATTAACATTAACTTTATTTAAAGTTGTCAGCTTTGCACTGTGTTTTATTTATCAGTTTTGTACTGTATAGCGATAATGTAGTTGCGCAGGTCGTTGCCATTTATTTTGTTGTAGAATAGTTAATATCTTTGATGATACTCTGATCAGTTTAAACATGAAATATATTTTTAAGAATTACTTCCTGATTGGTTTACTTAAATATATATGAGTTTTCATAATTAAGCTTATTAAACTTTAAAATTGACATGTAAACTAAATTTTTGATATATTATTATGCGATAAATAACGTAATTTTTAGTAAATTAAGTAGTAATTTTCATTAATGATTTGTTCGCTGGTTACCATAACAAAATATAATAATAAAATTATGACTTAATAGTGAAATGCACTAATGTGATTCGTAACCAAATATAAAATCTATTTACGCGAGAAAATTTTATCGTTTCATCGTTGTTATTGTTGACTATGCAATTATGCATGCTATCCTAAATACAAAATGATTATTAGTTTCTACGCATTGTTATGTGACATAACTTATCATCGTTTTTCACCTTTATCACTCATCGTTTTTTTTCTATTTTTACTTAATCAGTTGAGTTATACCACACTATTGCAACGAAAACATAACTGATCATGATTTTTTATAATTGTTACGAAAATATGCGAAATCGATTATAACAATAACAATTATAAAAAAAAAATATGATAAAAAATATTATTTAACCTATATTTTGATTATATTAAAACTTTCAATTCTCATTTGCATCCATCAGATTTGCTGTTGTTATGATATGTATAGCGATACATTTTCAAGATCAAGTTTAGTTTTATCTTTCTTATTTGCGATTACATAAAAATAATTCCTATATGTGCGCGCGTATCTAGTAATATTATGCATTTCGATATATGTACATACAAATAAAATATAATAATAATAACAATTCTGTACTTCTCATGATTTTTGGTGAAAGAAATGAAAACTGATCTTTTCTTATCTTTAACCTATAATATTTGTTACAGTTACTAAATTAAATATTGTAAATCGGACGTCGCACGTCGGACGTCGCACCCCGCGCCGCTTTTGAACACTTTTGTGTGAAATAATTTTAAAAGTAATAAATCAAATAGAAATTTAAAACCAAAAGTTTTCCAAAGTTACAAAAATAATTAATTTTTATTCGCGAGTACATAAAAATAAAATATAGTGATACGTTGTCAAGATCAAAAAAAAAATTTTTATTTAATTTACTATCGGAACAATATTCTTGCATATATGTAACACATCATTCAAATATATATGTAATAAAATTGTTCATTACAGTTGAACAGGCGAATGACAAACCTTAATAAATTTCAATAAAATTCATATGATTATATGTTGAAACGAAGATTTTAGTTATCGAGACATTACTATATTTCTCATGTTATATGAAGATGAAATAAAAAAGCAGTATTCAATATCCAATTACTATGGAAAAATTTTTGGGATGGGATTTATGCCAGAACCATCACAAAACAACTACTATCGAAGTGTATACATATTTAAATTACTCACGTTAAAAAGAGAAAAATATATTGTATGTGAACACGAATTTGTGATGCACAGCACATTACATCGGAAAACACTAAATATAAAAATTAAACTGCACGATGGTCTGTTTACGTTTGGTTGTGATTATCATAGAAAATTAAATAAAGTTTTTTTTACTTTGTGATTTGCTAGTATATTTAGGTCGTCATTTTTCGATATCTCAAATAAAATTATTATTAATTCTAATTAAATTAAACAGTTTCCTTCCCTTGAAAATAATAATGTACAAAATTTGTTTCAGTTTTTCTGCATTGTTTTTGTTTAAGATACTTATGGTATAGGTGTATTGCTCTTTGAAGCCGATTTGGTTTATGTAGATATGGTTAAAAAGATCAGGTTAAAAAGATCAGGTTAAAATAACCTGTTCAGTGGGGAAAAAAACCGAATCGTTCTTGGTTATCAAATTAACCAGTTTTGAACATCACTATCAGTCACAGCATTTTTGTGATAGTTACAATTTTCATGAACGGATAAATCGCCATCTTTTCCCAAAAGCTTTGAGTATTTTTGAAGTGGGGACGTTACTAATTTTTGTAACAAAATATTTTTTTGGAATCCACCATGCGTTACAAATATAGAGCAATATTTACTAAACACTCCATTAGATATTCGAGAATATACCAACAAATTAAATTTTTCTTGATGGTGTTTTGACAAATAACACTTTACGTCCTTGTCTTTTTTTTTGTGCGTGGAATACACAAGATTATCACGAAATGTGTCATTAGTTGATTTTAATATTCTGTATTTCTCAGCATTGCTTAAGCTTTATTTTCATTCTAAACCCTATATCTGTAGTGATGTCACACATGGTTAAAGTTAACTCAGATGTTTCTTGATTTGACGTGGAAGCTACTGATATAAATTCCCTTGTACAAGTTGTACTTTCATTCTGTTTTAGATTGTAGAATTGTACACACTACAGAAGACGATGGTGTTTGGTTGTTACTTAAATTCGAGGCACTACTACAAACCGTTTTACTCACTTCTAAAGGCAAACTTTCAATACGTATTTTTTTAAAAAAATTATCAATAGTTTTATCTTTTCGTTTATTCATATTAATATTTGATTTTGTTTTTTAGAAAAAAAGAATTACTATAAGAATAAAGATGATGGCGTCCAACTAAACAGTATTCAATGACTACAACTACAAGTCGATACATGTCATTCACGCAAACCGGAAACCCACACAAATATAAATTATTTTACTTTATTATGTTTACGTTACTATGCAAGGTTCAAACTGGGTTGAGTCGGAGTTAGCGCCCATGGAAACAGGATTGAGTTGAGTTTTCGTTAAATTATTTTGAACTCAAACGAAAATAACAAAAATTTTAGGATGATTCTGCTTAATTTTGTTAATACTTTCTTTTTCGAAAAATACTGTTGAGTTGAAATTTTACTGCTGGTTTCGTAATAACCAGCAGTAAAGTGTCAACTCAACCCAACTCATTCTACGAAAATTCCATTGGATTGATGCCATATTGAATATAATGCAAACCTAATTTTAACTCTACTCAATTTCAACCTCGTTCATGGAAAAGTAGTACACATATAATTCTTTTTTCTTTAGTGTTAGTACTTTGCTGCTTTTAATTAGGATGTGAGATATGCGTAAATACTAAATTTTTTGTTTACATTAATTTATTGTTAAATAATGAAGTTTTTTTTTTCATTAGTACATTATTTAATTCATTCATTTAGCATTATTTCTGTAAAATATCGAGTTTTAACCTTACTAAACTATACAAATGAATTATTTGCATTGGTTTTAATTTTAATGAATGAAATATTATCGATTACTAACATAGAAGTGAATTATTTTAATAATTTTAAATTAGTTATTCATAGTTTTATCAATTAATATGTTGCCGTTATATCTGTGTTTTTTAGACGTTTTAACCACTTCAGAATAAACAAATATTACACACATCTTCCGGACATATCTCATTATTCTTTATAATTACAGCCATTACAAGCTACATAATATTCAAAAATTATTCATCAGAAAAAGAGTTAAAACTAAGGTCACCATATCTCCAGCTACCGCACCAGCCCACTCGAAGCAGGCCAACGCTACTCTTAGAGGGGCGGAGTCATATTCGTTCATCACCATTCCCGATGCAACAATAACATCCAAAGCATTCATACTATTGTCAGACAAGTAACATGATACATATACAACAACATTGCATTCTTGTTATATAACGGATATCAACGCGATCAACAAAGTATGTTGTATGTCACAATCAACGTGACTATGTGATGTCGATGACCAGCAATGTGATGTCGATCACATTACGTGAGAAATAATTTATCATTTTCCTTTTTGCAAACAAATCAAAAAAAAATAGAAAGGTTAATTTATAATTTTTATAATCAACGCTTTCGACGCTGATTCTCAGTTTGGCATTCTAGTTGTTAACATCTTTTTATCTGTTGTTAAATTTGTAAAACCAAATTAAAATCTATAGATTTAAATTAATAACTAATAATAAAAATAAATAAAAGAATCCATTTCATAAAATAACTGCTGCAGTGGATAATAAAAATGTCTCCAGCCGAAGTTTAAATCTTGATGGAGCAGGCGAATCTGGCAAAACGTTCCTATACACAACACGGATGCCCTTCATCCGGGGAAAAGAGAAAATTCTGCTTTCATTTGCAACAACGGGAATCGCAGCTACTTTGCTTAAGGGTGGTCGAACAGTTCACAACTGATTTAAATTACTAGTACCGCTGATTGACACTTCTACCTCTGTGATGCGATTGACATTATTCGAAGCAAACATTTTGCGAGAAGCTTCACTTATTATTGTCGATGAGATTTTAATGCTGACAAAGCACGGAGTCCACTGAATTGGCAAACTGTTGCGTGAAACAATGGGTTGCGAAATGCCTTTCAGCGGAAAGGTGTTCGTTGTTGATGGAGACTTTCGACAGACACGAGTGCTATATAAAATCAAGCAATCTGTAGAGAAACTTTCAATTGTCGCTTACGATAAATAAACTGGTTGCTACAAGTTGTTATTGGCAATCATCCTCTTATCAAAAGTATCAACATTGACTGAACAGTCTGAATTCCTCAGTAAATGATCGAAACTGGAGTTCTGGTTAAAACTATCTACTAACTAAGACAAATCTACAGAGTCTCAAGATGAATCGTAAGATCATCGACATGATGTCAGTGTTACGATTTGAAAATCTCACATGGAATTCTTATGCATCGACAATTTCATGCTAACATTTTTACCTATCGATTAGCTAACTTATTTAAATTGAATAATGTACTAGCCACGCGTCTTAATGCGTTTTAAAATTAATTGTTGCTACTCTAATGTACCATTTACAAATTCTATTGTTATTGTAACTATAGTACTTACATACATAAACACAATTATTGTTAAACAGGAGTGTACTGCTTATCGTTGTAATGATGATTCGTGTTCCGTTGTTTTTGCACCTCCCACTACTCATTTTTTAGCCGACCAGCAAAATTAATACGAAAAATTTAAATGCAAATCACTTTTACTTTGGACGTGTACCTTAAACCTTAACTGTGATTGTGGTGGCAAGTGAAATAAATTAAAAGTTGTGTTACATTAAAATAAAATAAGTGCATTGTTGGAATTATAGCGTGCACATACACTGTGAGCGAGGATTAAGCGCGGAAGAGGTAAACTACTTAAGTTAGATTTTTCCTTTTATAATTTAATCCAATAATTATGTACATACATTCATTTTCAATTTGGCTTTGTTTTATTTTATTTCATTTGTGTAGAACTGCAAGTACATGATTGAGTATACATTGCAAATCCTAAATATAATTATTATTTTTTATAAATCTTAAAAAGTAACTATCGGATAAGTGACGTACCACCCGGAATAATCACACGACGATTTCGCATTGGTTCTTTCGTCAAACATCAAGGCCATATCGGTGCAGTTGGCCAAAAATCGTTGCAATTAGGAAGGTTGCGTGGTTACAGTGAACACACCTATAGTCATTGTCATCTTGGGATTTCGGTGGTATGTAGATATAAAGCATCACATTTCGAAACATACATATCGTGATTACGGATTTTACAGCTGAGTGTTGCGTTGGCTATACGTCATCTTGCCGCTTACAGCTAAGTGTACAATTTTGTTGATTTTTTTTCTATTTATTATTATTTATTTAAATTATTAGTAGGGGAAAGTTTATCGGCTACAACCAAAGTGTAGGAGAAAATGCGTGTGAAGTTTTTCACACTTTATTTCACACGTATACGTATACGAATCATATTGTAATTCGTAAAATCCAATTGAATTCTAATTGATTTATTAATGTATTAGTGCATGTGTACACTGTTATGAAATGAATTATTTTTTCAGGGGAGCTATTTGGGAATTCGATTCGATAACGAGAGTACTAGATTCATATTTGATTTTAAATAAGAATCGTTCGAATCGCATTCAAATCAAATATGAATCTTGTACTCTCGTTATCGAATCGAATTCCCAAATGAATCTGCAGGAAAAATATCATTAAAATTAACTAGGGATTTTTAAGTAAAATTTAAATATAAATTTACTTAGAATTTGGCAGTGTTCGATATTATGATTATTTTAATTTAACATAATATGAATATATTTTTTATATGTAATCCATATTTTCCTCACGGTTCGATTGATGTCTTGTCAATTTTTTTTTGTTTACATTTTCTTATACGCATTTTGCAGCTGCAACAAAATTATTGAAAGTAGCAACGAGGCAAATTTATCAAGAGCAACATAACTTTTCAAAGAAGCAATCTTGAGGTTACGTCAAAACATTGTTCATGGCATTTTTAATTCGTTTATGTAAATTGATAACACTGACTAACTATGCAATGTGATACAATTCATATCGTGGCGGTTCGATAACGTTATTAGGTAAAATTGGTGTAATTGACGACTGTTAAAGTTGGGAATGTGACGTCTAGCACAATAAAAATAAGCTCATTGCGGTTTTTTTCCATGAAATTTTAGCACGGCATACTTTATAAAAATAAAAATTAACATACAAAAATATCCGGAACAAGCTTAATTTGTTATGCCTTCAGATCCAGTTGTCTATAACGTAAAATAAAAAATATATATGTGTATATTCTCTGGTACTAAAAATTAGTACATACACCAAAGATACAAACCTTAAAAGCCGAGCATTTTGTTTAGTACTAAAATCATTAACCCTAATTAGATTTCCAATTTGCTTTTAATATCGGAATATAAGTATTACCAAAGAATATGGAGATGAAGAATACCGAAACAAAAGAAAAAATTTCATCAACAAGTATATGGGTTATGCAATTCAAATGGGTTATACACTAACACCAGTTAATTTATTTTATATTTGTATTTACGGGTTATGATACACTTACACATCTTTGCGATTATTTTTTTATGTTTCTCTGTTCTCTCATTTATTTATATAGTATTCGGCTACATTGCACAAACTCATTGTACACGTGTTTTTTTATTTATATGTATTTTGCGTAGTTTTCTTTTTTGGTTATCAATTCATTTATTTTTCGTATTGTATAAAGAGCTGTGAACAAAACAAAAATTTCAAGGTTGTTATCCCGTTATGAATACACGCATATTATATAGATACATATTTTTGTTCTCAAGATATAAATTGGTTAACTCGATTATTATATGTACGTATGTAACTAAATAGATTTCATGTAGTTTAAGAAATATTGAATGATTCTCGGTTACAAATAATTGGGAAACGATTATAAATTAGTAACAAATATAATTATAAATGTTCGATCAACATAGATTAAAATAAGTAAGGATTATTCTAAACGACAAAACTTCAATTTGATTAGATTTTAAGAATGTAAGGAGAATTTTTGGATTATGAAACGATTTTTATGGAACGATATTGCCACAATATGACAACAACTATGAATGTTTTAACAGATTTCTCATTTGTGAATAATTCGCTGCATACTTTTCAATTAAATTAATCACATATTGGCATCCAAAATAATAAATTTTCAATTATTAATCAGTTTAATAAAAGGAGAATATTTTTTTTACGTGTTGCCGTTTCTAGAAATGGTAAAATTGCAAAATTGTGATTTATCTGTTAAAATTACTAAATAAATATAATTGTATTATTTTTTCAATGTTGATTTGAGATGTTTTACATTGTATCTGATTAATTTAAGTGAAAAATCAGAAAAATCTCGATTTAACGGACTAATTGGAGAGTACGATTAATTCGAATGTCCGTTAAATCCGAATGTTTTTAAATTTAATCGACTATAGATTTTGTACTTGTTCTGGAATATGGGCACCTAGGACAGAACTCGCTTATCTCTTAACCGAATAAGAAGGGATTTTGTTTGTTGGATGGAAATGAGATTCATAAACAGTTCTTGGAAGAAGCTCTGGAATATGCCCATTCGTGACGGAATTCGATCAACCGCTAACCGATTGTGATGGGATTTTGTATGTTGGATGGAAATAGGATTCTTAAATGATTTTTGGAAGAAGTTCTGGAATTTGGCCATAGTAGTGTAAAGTGGGGGGTTCTGGATAATCCCAATCCCAAAAATTTTTCCATAGTAATTGGATATTGAATACTGTTTTTTCATTTCATCTTCATATAACTTGAGAAATATAGTAATGCCTCGGTAACTAAATCTTCTTATAACTGTATTCATCAATGGATTTTATGGAAATTTATGAAAGTTTGTTATCCGTCGGTTCAACTGTAATGAAGAATCTTGTTACAAAAATTCGAAATAGAATGTTTAACCCAATATATTCAAGAATATTGTTTCGACAGTAAATTAAATAAAAATTAATTATTTTCGTATTGAGAGGGTTAATTATATTATTTCACGTGAATAAGAAAGATAAAAAGTAAACTTGATCTTGAATTCGTATTAATTTACATATGGTAACAACAACAAATCTGTTTAATGTAAATGAGAATTGTAAGTTTTAATCTAATAAGAATATGGATACGTTTGCACAAAAACGTTTGTTTTCCCGTATTGTTTCATGCTACTTTTCTATAGTTGCATTTTGATTAAAAATAACAGAAAAATAATAAATGCGTTTTTTTTTTTAACTTTGTATGAAAATTTTATTTTATATATTGTAACATAAATAAAAAGTTTTCCGCTATTTTTCTACAGTTGTCTATTGGTAGTGAAACGACGAATATTTATATGAATTTTGAAGTATTGTGAAAAGTATTGTGATTTTAATTATAAAAATCAAATAGTGATTTTAATTAAAAATTCTTAAAGTAATAATAAAAAAAATATTTCAACATTTGTCTGTTTATAGCGAATCGCTGAATATTGGAAATAATATTTAAAAATTTATTAAAACTTTTGGATAAAAATATTGTGATTTTAATTATCAGCTGAACTATTTGTGATTTTATTTAAAAATTCTTAAAGTGTTAATTAGTATAATAAAAAATAATAGTAGTAACAAAACTAGTGTAAAACGATAATATTCATAATAATAATAATAATATTTATTATTTATAAGTAAAGTCTTAAATATCACATCAACAAAATTTAAAGAGAAAATTAAAGTAAGTTTCATTTTAACTACATACTATAGTAGTTTGTTGTTTAGAATCATTACTTTGTTTAGAAGATTATGTATAACATGTCTTTGTTTTACTTTATAGTTAACCCAGTTCTAACAATAATCAAGAACAATGGAGAGCAAATGCAAAGAGTGCTTAAAAATTTTTACAACGAAATGCAACCTTCAACGTCATCTTAAGCAACAACATGCTACTGAAGATGTGTTTTGCGATGTTTGCGGAAAAACCTTTGGTAATTCACGCAAATTCGACTATCATAAACAAAGATGTCAACATATCGATACAGCAGAATATACCAGAGCTGACGAAGAGGCGAAGAGGATGAGGAGGAATGAGAGTGATGAAATTCTCGAGCAAACGACATGTAACATTTGTAATGTAAGTGTTGCTAAAAAATTTATTAAGAACCATTTTAAGTCTGTTACACATAAAAATAATTGTTTAACTAAATTTAAAGATGAAGATGAGAATATTCAAATACTTGATACTGCTTTTGATTCTCGAATAGTGAGCTATCGAATTTCTGATTTAGCTCAAGAGCATATCAGTGTAAATGAATTTATGCATTCGGTTAAAAAAAATGTTAATATGTTAATAAAACTTCAAACCGACGTAATTGGAAGTGTGAAAATATACTTCGAATTGTTTGCTAGATACACCAAATTTGATGTAAAAGATGGTGAAAATGTAGCCACTATAAAGTCGTTTATCAATCAAAATGCTATATTCACAGAAGCTACTGATCTAGAAGTAAAGTTTTCTGAATTGGTTTCCTCTTTGAATACACAATCTGAAGACTTTCAAGAGAAAGAGTCTGGATGGGCTCTTGAAAAAATATTATATGTTGAAATTAACATTAACAAATATAATCCGTTGAGAGCCTCTTCATATATAAGTCTTCCAGATTTTATTACTAGAAAGAAAGCGATAATTAACATTCAAAATGAAGATCAAGCATGTTTTGCTTGGTCTATAATGGCGTATTTAAAGCATAAAACTTTCAAAAATATACCGAATGCAAATAAAACCTCATCATATCCTCACTTTAGTACTCAACTTAAGTTTAATGATATAAGTTTTCCTATGGCATTAAAGGATATCCCACAATTTGAAAATTTAAATAATATTAGTGTAAATATATATGGATTAGAAAATAATCAAGTTGTGGGGCCTTTATATTACACAAAATCAAAAAGAACTGATCATGCTAATTTATTATTAATTGAGAACGGTATAACTTCGCATTATTGTTTTATTAAAAATTTAAGTAGGTTGGTTAGTATGCAACTTTCAAAGAAAAAATGTAAAAAATGGATTTGTGATGGTTGTTTATGTTTTTTCCGCGACGAACAAAGTTTAATTACACACGATAATTATGGATGTAATAAAATAAAAGCTGTTGTTCCAAATGAAGAAAATTGTATACTTCAATTTAAAAAATTTCATCACTCATTAAGAGTTCCATTTATAATATATTGTGACTTTGAAGCAATTTTAAAGCCAATAGATACTTGTCTACCAAATCCAAATAAATCGTTTAGTGAAAATATTACTAAACATGAACCATGTAGCTTTGCATACTATATTAAGTGTGCATACGATAATAACAAATCAAAATTTGTTACGTATAGAGGTGCTGATTGTGGTAAAGAATTTATTAATAAATTAAAATTTGATCTTAAAGATATTTATGAAGAGTTACATAATGTGAAACCGATGAATAAACTTACCATAATAGAACAAGATCAATATAATAAAGCTGACATCTGTCATATCTGTAAATGCATTTTTGATGATGCTGAAAACTTTAAAGTTAGTGATCATTGCCATCTCACAGGAAATTTTAGAGGAGCAGCACATTTAAAATGTAACTTAAACTATAAACTTCCAGATTTTGTACCCCTGGTGTGTCATAATTTAAGTGGTTACGATGCTCACTTTATTATAAAAGAGTTAGATTTTGATACTGAATCAATAGACCTTATTGCTCAAAATAAAGAAAGATATATTTCTTTCACAAAACATTTCAAAATTGAGAATGAGAAAGAAATTAAATTAAGGTTTATTGATTCATTTAAATTTATGGCCTCAAGTATTGATAAATTATCCAATAATCTAGAAAATAATCAATTTTTAGAAGTAAGAAACTCATTTGTAAACGATAATGAGTTTAATCTTATTAAAAAGAAAGGTGTGTTTCCTTATGATTATTTGGATGGCTTTGAAAGATTTGAGGAAACAGAATTACCACCTATATCTAAATTTTATAATAAGTTAAATAATTCAAACATAAGCGTAAAACAATATGCTCATGCTAAAAATGTTTGGGATACATTTAAATGTGTTAATCTTGGCGAATATTCTGATTTATATTTAAAAACAGATGTCTTAATATTGTCTGACATTTTTGAAAACTTTAGAAATGTTTGTCTAAATGCTTATGATCTCGACCCAGCCCATTATTTCACAGCTCCTGGCTTAAGCTGGGATGCTATGTTGAAATATACAAAAATTAAAATGGATCTGCTAACAGATATCAATATGATTAATTTTATAAATAAAGGTGTACGAGGTGGTTTAGCGCAATGCTCTAAACGATATTCAAAAGCAAACCATAAATATATGAAAAATTATAACCCATTATTAGAGTCCCAATATATAATTTATTTAGACGCTAATAATTTATATGGTTGGGCAATGAGCCATTACCTACCCTATGCTAATTTTGAATGGTTAAACTCTGATGAAATAAATGCATTTGATATTTCCAAAACAAATGATACAGATAAGTTGGGGTATATTTTAGAAGTTGACGTAGATTACCCCGAAAATTTATTTAACAGGCATGATAAACTTCCCTTTCTAATGCAAAATATTAAACCGCTGTATGATACTTCTAATCAATCTAAATTAATTGCTAATCTTTTACCCAAAAACACATATGTTATTCATCAGAAAAATTTAAAGCAGTGCTTATCAGAAGGTTTAATAATTACAAAAATACACAGAATTCTCAGATTTAATCAAAAACCTTGGCTTAAGCCTTATATTGATCTTAAGACAAATCTCCGATCGAAAGCTAAAAATGCTTTTGATAAAGACTTTTTTAAGCTGATGAATAACAGTGTTTTTGGTAAAACACTAGAAGACGTATCGAAACGAAAAGATATTAGACTTATGACACACTGGGAGAATATTCGCAACAAGTTTGGTGCTAGCCGTATGATTAGTAAACCAAATTTTCATTCATCGTCAGTTTTTTCTGAAAATCTTGTAGCAATTCAGATGAATCGATTATCGATATGCTACAATAAACCAATTTATATTGGATTTTGTGTTTTAGATATTTCAAAAACACTAATGTACGATTTTCATTATAAATATATTACGTCAAAATATAATGACAATGCTGAGTTATTATATACTGATACCGATTCTCTTATTTACGAAATCAAAACAGATGATTTCTATGATGATATTCGGAATGATATTGACGAAAAATTTGATACGTCAGATTTCGCTTCTGAAAATATATATCGATTACCACTAAAAAATAAAAAGGTTTTAGGAATGTTTAAAGATGAATGCTGCAGAAAAATAATAACAGAATTCGTTGGACTGAAAGCAAAAACATATTGCTTACTGTTAGAGGAGGACAATGATATTATTAAAAAAATTAAAGGAATAAAAAAGAATGTAGTGTCAGAGTCGATATCATTTAATGACTATAAAAATTGTCTTAATAAAAATGAAAATATTATTAGATCTCAGCAGAACTTCCGAAGTATAAAGCATAATTTGTACACGCAATTGCTTAATAAATTAGCATTATCAAATTTTGATGATAAGAGGTTTGTTATACCAAACTCAGTTGAAACATATGCATGGGGAAATAATAAAATTAAAGAATTCTATTTCGCATAAGATTAAAATTATAAGTAAAAATTTTGTATTAGTTTTTAAATTATTTAGTTTTATTGATTGCTACAACCTTATATTTAAATAAAAGTCATACATATGTTAAAAATATTTTAAATCATATCTGTTTTATTTATCCACGAGTTGTGAGATGAATGAAATCCTAGCCATTTTACGTAAACCTTATTTGCATTTTTCTTCATGATCTTCTCTACAAGGTAAGTATTAGGATGCTTCGTTTTTTGTAATTCTTTTTCATAAAACCGTCCAGCAATTGGTAGTCCTTCATAATCTTGAAGTAAGTATGTTACTGGAAATTTGTTGTTCACGCTTATAATTTTAAATATTTCCGTAGTCCAGTTAGGGGTATAACCTTTATCAAAAACTTTTTTAAATTTACTAACTCGTACAAAATCACCGATACGAAATTTGTTTTTCTGCATTAGCTTAGGAAATGTATAAATACGTTTCAATATATCTTTTTCATTTCTTTTAGTAACTTCTGAAGGCGCTAGTTGTATCGTACTATGTTTCTTTTCATTGTACTCCCCCACTAACTTTTCTAGTATATTTATCCAGTTATACGAACCCCGAAAGCTAAACATCTTCCACATCGCCTCTTTAAGTGTTCGGTTGAATCGTTCTACGATACTTGCTTTCAAATGACTGAATGTAGAATAGTGATTAATATTCAATTGTTTCATTAGATGTTTAAAATGCTGATTATGAAATTCCGCTCCCATATCAGTTTGAAGATTTTTAGGTGTTCTTTTATGCTGTGTAAAAATTTTATTCATAGCATCTATAATGCTTTGCGAAGTTTTATTCTTTACAGCTACAGCCCACGCAAATTTGGAGAAAGTATCAATCACCGTCAAAATATATTTGAAATTTGTATTATATTTTGCATATGGAATCATTTCTACGAGATCAGCCTGCCACAAATCATCAATTCCCATGATTTTAACACGACGGCGGATAAATTTTTTATATGCAGGCTTATGCAATTCGTCTATAATTTCTCTGCGACTCATTATTATGTATTTCAATGTATGCGTGGAATGAGATTGTAATTAAATAGTAAATCTATTTGCATGCCCTATATATACATATTTTATTTTTAGCTCTCACAGTTCTAAAATGGATGTTGAGGAAAATAGATTATTCACGTTTCGAGACTGGCCGCACAAATTTATGGATACGAAAAAAATGGCTTACTCTGGTCTATTTTATTTAAAACGAAAAGATTATGTTATGTGTAACTACTGTCATGTGCAAATTCACCAATGGGTAAAGGGGGACGATGTATGTGCCGAACATTTTAGATGGTCACCTGGATGCCGTTGGTTACAACACAAACTCTCAAAAGCAGAAGAACAAGAAACGTCTTTCCCCGTTTGTTACAGCAGTTATGAAGAATTTCAGAAAGCAATTTTGGAAAAGGCAAATAAAAAAATAAATTGAACTTGTATTTTTATATAATATATATTTTATTTAATAAACAAAATTTAAATTGTATTTATCGATTTTTATTATATGTAGTGACTTCTCACACATTTGTTTTAAATGTGCGATTTCATTTTCGTCGAGAACGTTGTACCGCTCTGGCAAAAAGATGGTATTCTCCTCGGTTTCCACTAGAAGTCTTTCCCCATATTGCGTTGAAACAATCTTTACATCTTCGATTTTATATGTATCACCTATGATTAAATCGGTAAATTTCAACGTTGGTTTTTCGATAAATGCCACCACATTATTTAATTTGATTAAAATTTGAGATGACGATGATGATGCCGACGACTCCATGGTTTAAATATTTTAAGTAAACTGGGATTTAATATTCTGTTGTACAGCTAATTTATCAATGTTAAATCAGGTCGATGCTCAGATTTTGTTTAATACTGATTATTTAAATTACCACTGGTGAGGTTTAAATAAATCAGAGTGAGAACTAGATGGTTGTAAATTACTTTTAATTCTAACTCATTTTATTCGCAAATTGTCTTTTTATACATTATTTTTGCATACATTGTAACAAGAGTTTCAAAAATTACATTTTTTATATAACAGAAATTAGTGCATACATAGCAAAAATAATATAAATTACAATTACATTAATTTTTTACGTAAAATAAATAATCAGCAAAATTTAAAAAAAAAAATCAAAATTGTATACAAAAAACCAGTAACTTTAATCTTCTTATATGCGTGTGAAAGTTAATAGGAAAACAATCTATGGAATTCGAACTTCGGATGACGTTGCACATCACATTTCGCACTTCGGACGTCTCATTTTGCGCTCGGGGACGTCGGAATTCGGACGTCGGAATTCGGACGTCGGACTTCGGACGTCGGACTTCGGACGGCGCACTTCAGACGGTGGAATTTGATCATCTATTTTTCTGCTGCTCTCATGTACCACATACGATAACTTAACTGATGTGTTATTTGTTTTATAACTGGAACTTTCACGATATGAACATGATAAAACATGAATTTTTTATCTACAAGCCTGCGACGACGACTACGACCTCAATAAAACATGATTTTACGAGTTGTAATTTTTAAGAATATTTTATTGCTTATTTTACATTTTATTTTTACTTAAAATATTATACGCTAACAACTATTTTTTTCTTGAACTCTTTTCTTGAATTTTGTGTATCGTAATTTTTAATATTATTTTTAATGCTTATTCTACATTTTACTTATAATTATACACTAACAACTATTTTTTCGCGAACAAAATTGCGAAAAGCTGTCCCCTTCACCATATTGACATAATCGCATTTTGGAAACCATATGGCATGTTGATCCCATGGTTGTTCAGCATCCTCCCAGTTTTTCAAGATTCCACCACAGCAAAAACATTTCACCTCATCACCTTTCTGCGTGTAATAGAAACCTGCATCACATAACGGCTCAACAAGATATTTTAATGATTGAGGCCAGTTTTTCTTATATGATGTCATGCGTTGTTTATGTAACATATAGTTAGGCGAGATCATATTAAACTCGCCTTCAATATCTGAGAAATCTGGATACATCTTTACCAAGGTTTAAAGAAATACTGAATTTTAAATCTCATTAATGATGCTATTTATAGATGTCTGAACGGTATTATTAAAGTAATCGTTGAATAATTTATTTGCACATAATACAGGTATTTCATGAAATAATCTTGAGTAATTAATAGTATGTGTATCTATTTCATATGGTATAATCGGTTGCAGATCAAGTTTTACAACGTGCTGTTCCAAACATTGTTTTAAGTATGAATCATAATAATCTTTCACGAGATATGCACTACGATATTGATAGTTTATTACTGCTACTATAAATGGAAATAAATTATATAATCTATTCCATTCTTTCTGCTTTATTGTAATTTTTCCGAGACAATCTCCTATAGTTATTTCTTTTACTTTCTTTGATGATAATAGAAAATCATTACTTTTAATGGTTAAGTATGATGCAGCATCATTAAAGTACTTATTTATTTCCTCACGAAATTTGAATATATTCATAAATATCGAATATTCTATTTCCTTGAAACTAGTGGTTTTCTTTAGCAGTATCGTAGGTAATAAATGATTAATATCATAACCAACACTAATTAAACTTTTTTGATCATTATCCAGAAAATATGTGTATGATAATAATAAATCTAATGTTTTGTTATTCATCTTTCAAAGGTTGAATTCGTACTATTTGTTCTTTTTTACTGCTCAACATGTTCAAAGAGCAAGATTTATAATATTTGACGAAGTTTTTTTCCATTCTTCTTCTTCTTCTTAAATGATTTTTTAAATAAAATTGTAGCGATCTGGTCATTGTGTTGTGACATTTTCTTTTTGAAACGATTCACAAAATCATTCATAGACCTGCCACTACATCTATCTAAAATATAAAGGCAGCAATATTTCCCACATAATAAACTAGTTCGATCTTGCAGCTCTCTCCTATTAAATATGAATCGATAGGAGTTATTCTTCATAAATTTTGTAAATCTTTTATTAAATGGCGCACGACCAAATGAATCAAAGAACTCAACAGGCCCTCGTACCGGAAAATGAATTGCCACCCAATGAGTTCCGGGTTGGTACGATGGATCAGTATTTATAATATAGCTGGCCGGTTTTTTTAAAATATATTTTGGTATCATATCGAGTGAATATACACCACGGAAACAGTTTTTGGTTAAACGATTGCCCGATAAATTTTTTTTTATTTCTAATGTATTCATGTTTTTTTTTTTTTTTTGTTTCGTTTTCAATGATCTAAAATAATGTTACGATCTTTATCAATTTCCAATGTTGCGTCATACTCTAGGTAGATTAAGCATGTGGTTGTGTTTGGAAGTGCCTCCTCAAATCTTAAATCAAGTCTTATATTACCTCGGTTGAGTAATGAAACACAAGAATCATTTGATGATAAATCGGGTGTCAGATCGTATGCAATCATGAAATAACCATGAGAATACATTTCTTTAGTTATTAAATTTCCATGTGATGAATGTAGCAATCCGGTAGCCGAGAATATTGAAGCGTAAGCTCTAGAATACTCTTCACTATTTGTAAAATCAGTTACTATTGATGAGCTTGGTGTTGGTACCCCATTGACATATAAGGCGGATGAAGTGATTTTATTGTGTTTAAAGTTGTAAGGGTTTTTCTTCTTAATACCTGTGTAAGCATCATTGTCAACCATACAAAAAATTAGATTTGTTGGTAGCTGCCCCAATACAATGTTGTCCAAATTTATTGAATTGCCTTTTGAAGAAACTGTATATGATTTTACTTCACATCTTTTGTAGTGATATCTTGCATTTGCACGTTCAAGTATTTTGTGATGCGCCACCAAAATATTAGGATTTATAGTACAGTGTTTTGCATATATAGTAGCTTCCACAATTTTTATAGTAGTCTCATCTTTTGCATCGTCAGTTAAAAGATAAAATTCTGGTTTATTGAGTGTGAATGTTAATCTTACATCGACATTGTTTAATAACAATAATGGTTGATTTAGCATGTCAACATGAACTTTTCCAAATAATTCTACGATGGTACTATTTTTTAAAATGGCTGCTCTTTTGCTGGACCCATCGAGATCGTTTAAGGTATCAAGGTTTTTCGAATCCGTATAGTACCCTGATAGCTCCAAATGAGTTCTACTAGCATCCTCTCCAAAATTAAGCAACGTTTCTATATACGCGCGATAACTGTAGTTGCCATCAGCAGAATTTATGTTTTTCCCATTTAAATATACATTTACTTGTCGAAACAAGGAGTGTAACATATTATTAATTACACTAGGTTGTCCCAAATCAGCAGTCTTGTAAGCAGTCCCATTACTTTTAAGCAATTGTATTTTTACGCATATATTAATTGAAGATAAATCTATATATGTATCACCATGTCCATGGCAGACGAACTCAATAACTGACTGATTTTCTAAACTTGTTAATGGTTTGTAGGCAACTTCTTCCGTTTTTAAAATACTTGTTTGCAGATTTCGAGGTTTAAAAAGATCCAATTCAGATTTCATACACTCAGTAAATGCCATTTTTAATTTTTAATACGTCTATGTAAATATATCCAAAATCCTAGCTTTATTATTTTTTGATTGAATGCACGCAGATCTATTAACGCTAACGGCTCTTGTTTTCATCTGAGGCTTGACTCGTTTTGCTTTCTTATTTATTGATTTTTTCAAGGTGTACGTTGAAATTTGCAGCTTTCTTTTTCGTTTACACCCAGCACCAGCCATTGAATTTATTTTGTCAACAGCATTATTTCTCAATTTATCAACCACTTGCATGGATCTATCTCGAAGTATTTCTTTAATTGGTTTCTGTGTATTTAAATTACGCAAAACCTCAGCACCTGTGTCAATCAGCTCATCTTTTACAAAATTTGCGCCTTGCATTAAAAGTGGTTGTAGATATTTCCAGAAACCTGAGAAAATTCCTCCTAACCCTCGTCCACGCTGATAAACTTTAGGTAATTTTAGTACATTGCCAAATTCATCATCACCTAATGAAATTCTACCGCCCTGTTGTTGAGCGTAATATCTTATGTACGCGCCTTGCATTGTAAACAAAAGTAGTTTATATTTATGTGTGTCCCCCCTTTATATACCTTTACGGAAATGTAGTATAACCATTGTACTGAATGAATCGTTTTTAAAATTAATTTGTTCACCATTTTCGTCTGCTATTAAAATACTTATATCCGTAATTCGAGATTTTTCTAGTGGTAAATATTGAATGTTTACAATATCACAATTTTGATAGCTTGTATATTGTTTATCATGTTTAACGGGATGCATAACCAGGCCTCGAGCCATCACGTTACCAAATATTTGAGGTCGCACCACATCACAATAAATACACATATAATTAGGAATACCGTATTCTTCATCCACCGGTTCGGGTAAAATTACTTCTACAAAATTCTGAATTTCAGCTTGTTTTTTAGCATCTAAAACTTTTACAGGTTCTTTAATTGATTTCTTTAAATTTTCAACCACATCACGTCTTTCCTCTTCTTTTATTTGAGACAGGAGTGTATCGAACAAAATTCTCATTGAATACTCTTTATTAAGTGATACGACGCAAAGCTGTGTGTCCACTAAGATCGGAACCGTATTAGTTGTAAAATATTGTGCAGGTAAATCTACGCCTTCTGATGTATAACGATCAAAGAAATTTTCCTTTTTCACCAAGTTGAATAATTCCGGATGCTGTCTCAATATATCAATTATATTTAGTTCACCAACTTTCTTTTTTTCGTTTAGAGGAATTAATACCGCTGTAAATGGATCAGCCTTTGTGTGTTTTCTCGCATTGATAAAAACAATTCTTGCTACTGAAGATGGAGGTATTTTACCATCTATTTTTGTACAACAAAATTTAACAATGCCTACAGACCATTCATCATCTGTGGTGTTTTTAAAATCTAAAGATATAGGGAGTTTCGTTGTAAATTTCGATAATGTATTTTGAGGATAGAGGTCAAGCGAAGTGTTACTGGTTAAGGTGATAAAAAACGATTTTTGATTGGTCAACATTTTCGTAGTTGATTAGTTTTATTTGCAATGAATAACATTTACACAACTGAGCTTATATTTATAGATTCTTCCATTTTATACCGCTTGCTGCTGCTGCTTTCACCTTTGATTTTAATGGTGTACTCGTAGAAGATTGTTTTGATTTTTTCTTTTGATGAGTAAAAGCCAATGTAGTCTGAGATGTGTCGGGATGTAGACCACGTTTAAGTGTTGAACGTGTTACCATTTGTTTTTCAACCGGTACATTTACCATATCGCCATTGTCTAACTCAAATACTCGATATTCGCTCGGATCAAGAGAATTTCTTTCTTTAATTATTTTAACCGAAGAAGGTTGACCCTCTAATGCTTTATTTCTTACATCATCATCCATATCAATCTCCACCAACTCATTTTCGTCAGATGTATTGTTACTCTCGTCTTCGAGACTAGAAAATCGACTTTGAGTTGCAAAAAATTCTTCTACAGCCGGAAGTTCTTCGACCTTTTTCATTATATTAGCCTGAGTTCCGACACTGCTTACATTCGGCTCCAATGTTTGTAATTTTTTATGTTTATGTTTTACGCGGTCCGTTTGAATATTCGCATCTATATATTTTTGTTTTATTTGTGTACTGTGATGTCGCTTCTTATTTAAATATCTTAATAAATTTTAACGGTAAAAATACCATTTGCTGACATCATTTAGTTTATTGTTAAATAAAATATTTTTCATTTCGCGGTCCAGATCGGATAATTTTTTATCCATCAAAACGATTTTTCTCCAACGCTCAAACGTATCCGGCGGGATGACAATCATTCGTTGTAAACTCATTGTGAGGTCTGCTCAATTAATTTTCCTACAACCCCCGATAGTAGTGATGATAAGAGAACGGGAAGAAATCCACCTTTTTGAATTAAGATTTTTCGTTTTGAAGATATACGAGATTTTGAATTTGCTAATTGACGTAATATTGTTTTATATTTTCGTAAACGGACTAGACTCTGTTTGGAAATTTTTGCATTACCGTTTACTACATTCAAACATATTTCACACAAAGTTTTTATTAACTCTTCACTACCGTTTTTTAAAATGTTTTTACGTGTACAAGGTTTACAGTTTTTTAACACATGTAACAAATGTTTGTGCACCCTCATACCTCATACCGCTCTAATTTATTTATCAAATTTGCTGGTACATAACAGGTATCATATGTGGTATTAAATATATTCGATCGAAAACGAAATAAATCGTTACATGCCTGTGTCAAATCCAGAAATAAATAACCGTTAGGTTGTGATGCCACATCTTTATATAGTTTTACAAATTCCTTTACGTTATCGGGAAAGATTTGTTTTGCAAGCGGGTAAATTTGTGATTTATCTCGAGGGTTATTAAATGCCACCAGATATTTGCAGTTTAACGATATGTCACGACAAAATTTGCCTTGATGAAATATGTTTTGAGTTATTAATATAACCGAAATTCGTCTATGGTGAGAACCTTTCGTAAACAATTCACATACATTTTTGTTATAAACGTCGGTCATCAGATCATCGAGTACAATCAAAGTATTATCTACATTGTTGAAATTTTCTGGTACTGTTTCCATTACTTCAATATCACAAGTCACAACCACAATTCAAATTAGTTAACGGTATTGCACTCCGTTCTGCATTACACCATAATAGCTTATTGAAACCCTTTAGAAATGGTAGGAGTTTTAATACAAATGATGTTTTACCGCAACCAGATGGTCCGGCAATCATCATTGTAAAGGGTGTTTCAAGATTTAACATCGTAATTACTGTAAATCACTCTTCTCATTCGCAACATCTATTTATAGTTTTAATCGAAAGAAATGTTAAAAATTGAGGGATTGTAATTTATTGCAAACCAGATCAGTAGATTTTCTATACCAATAAAATCTAATTGTAGAGATTGTAGTTATCAATTTAGTAGTAATGTTAATAATTCATGTTAAATAAAAATCGTTTATTCGAAGTTTTTTAGACATCCATTTATTTATTTATTTCTTTAAACTATTTTAAAGGTATGATTTTTATAGCATATAATAAGTTATCTATTCTATCAAATAAAATTTCTGCTACCTCTTTTCCTTTTCGTAATTGAATACATTTACATAGTAAAGCATGTATTTTATTGTCTATATCAATGTAATCAGCTTCAATTTCTTCAATTATACAATCTGACATAATATTTCTTACTCTACATTGATGAACTAAGGTAGAGTAATTTAGACAACGTGAAATTATTTTAATAAAGTTCTGGTTATTACACTTTTCGGACATGATTATACAACTAAACCATAATTGTGTATGTCTAGATATTTATAGAATAATTTGTATTTCATCAATAAATAATTACAATGCGAAAGATCTCACGAAACAATAAAATTTAAATGATATAATAATTTAGTTATATATAGTATACATATGTTTATTGTTGCGATTTCAAGATCAAGTTTACTTATGCATTTCTTATATACGTATTATTCGGACTTATCAGCAATAAGAAATTATATCATATATGTACAAGTAAAATCCAATTTCAATAATCTTTATCATTATGTATTCGTATACAATAATAATAATCACTAAATTTAATTGTTAATAATGTGGTCATTCATTCCACTTTCCATTTCAAGATATTTATAGAATTATCAATCAATCGTACCAAAACAATGCGGAAAAACAAACATTTTTGTGCAAACGTATCCATATTCTTATTAGGTTAAAACTTATAATTCTCATTTACATTCAACAGATTTGTTGTTGTTACCATATATAAATTAATACGAATTCAAGATCAAGTTTACTTTTTATGTTTCTTCTTCACGTGAAATAATATAATTAACCCTCTCAATACTAAAATAATTAATTTTTATTTAATTTACTATCGAAACAATATTCTTGAATATATTGGGTTAAACATTCTATTTCGAATTTTTGTAACAAGATTCTTCATTACAGTTGAACCGACGGATAACAAACTTTCATAAATTTCCATAAAATCCATTGATGAATACAGTTATAAGAAGATTTAGTTACCGAGGCATTACTATATTTCTCAAGTTATATGAAGATGAAATGAAAAAACAGTATTCAATATCCAATTACTATGGAAAAATTTTTGGGATTGGGATTATCCAGAACCCCCCACTTTACACTACTGGCCATCTGGAACGGAACTCGATCAATTTTTATTCGATGATGACGCGATTAGGTATGTTGGATGAAAATGGAATTCTTAAACGATTTTTGAAGAAGTTCTTGAATATGGCCACCTGGGCGGAACTCGTTCAATTCTTTACCAATTATGATTTGATTTTGTATGTTGAAATGGGATTCTTAAATGATTTTTTGGAGAAGTTCTGGAATATGGCCATCTGGGGCGGAACTCGTTCAAATCGTAATCATGTTGTTAAGGTGAATGAAACTATGAGCTGTCCTTATGTTTTAAACATTGGTGTTCCTCAAGGTTCCGTCTTGGGACCCCTTTTATTTTTGATTTACATAAACTCAATTTTTAGTACAAATTTGGCAGGCACGATTGTTGCCTTTGCTGACGATATGAGCTTATGTTATCGTGGGTCCTCACAAACTGATGTTCGCCGTAAAATTGCAGCGGACCTTTTAGTTTTAAGGAAATGGTTTGACCAGCATTTCTTAATTTTAAGTGACAAAACTAAGATTATGCATTTTAGTTTGTGTAGCAGTTTTTTACATTCACCGTTAACGTATCATTCCAGTTTTTGTAATACCGTTAATTGCTCCAGCTTGTGCATTTCCATTGAAGCTGTTGAGAGTTTCAAGTATCTTGGAATTATTGTTGATTGTAATCTGAGTTGGAAGCATCATGTCGATAAATTAAAAAAGTCTCTCAGCAATGCATTACGAACCTAATTTCTATTAAGACCTGGAGCTCCTAAATCGGTATTGCTAAAATTCTACTATGCCTGCATTAACTCTAGGCTCGAATATGCTTTATCGTGTTGGGGTGGTTGCTACCATTCAACTTTAAAAATTCTCATTATTGTTCAGAAATATGCTATTCGTATCATGAGTTTTAAGTCTTCGCGGGTTTCTGCATGGCCATTATTTTTGAGTTTTAAAGTTTTACCATTACAACATTTATATGTTTATAAGGTTTTACGTTTATTTTATTTGCGAAGTGGGCACCGATTATTGAGATCAAATGTGCGATACAACATTAGGAACAATGATCAGTTCTTATTTGTTGTTCCACATTTTTTTAGTGAACATTTTAGAAAATATTTCCTGGTAACTGCTCCTTCCTTATTTAACCAACTTCCACTTAGCATACGGCAACAAATAAATTCAAAATCATTTCTCCAATTACTTAAAGTTTGGCTTTTTGAGCACCCTAATATCGATTTCCTTTTTAGAGTTTTAGTCTGATGCAGTTTAATTTTAGTTTCAATAGTTTATCTTTTTTATATTTTTATTTTTTATATTTTTATTTTTATTCTTTATATTTTTATTTTTTATATTTTTATTTTTTATATTTTTATTGTTAAATTTTTATTTGTAATATTCATTTAAATTTTTTTTTGTAATATTTATTCAACTTTTTTTCATAATTTTTCTTATTAAAGGGTAGATCAATACTGCCGTTAAATCGGTGATCATTACCCTACTCATTTATTTTCTTTTTGTATATTATTATTATTATATGTGACAAAAAATCGTATTGAAAATAAATGATAAGCCTGCGTGCTTCAAATACAAAAAATTCTTAACCAATTATAATTTGATTTTGTATGTTGAAATGAGATTCTTAAATATTTTTTGGAGAATTTCTGGAATATGGCCATCTGGAGCGGAACTGGTTCAGTTCTTAACCGGTTATGATGGATTGGGTATGCTGAATGGAAATACGATTTTTAAATGATTTTTGGAAGAAGTTCTGGAATTAGGCCATCTGGAACTGAACTCGATCGATTTTT
The DNA here is from genome assembly GCA_947310385.1 of Nephrotoma appendiculata. NCBI lineage: Eukaryota > Metazoa > Arthropoda > Insecta > Diptera > Tipulidae > Nephrotoma > Nephrotoma appendiculata. The sequence goes on from OX371225.1 coordinate 82,232,609, forward strand.
ATTCGATGATGACGCAATTAGGTATGTTGGATGAAAATGGAATTCTTAAACGATTTTTGAAGAAGTTCTTGAATATGATCATCTGGGCGGAACTCGTTCAATTCTTAACCGGTTATGATTTGATTTTGTATGTTGAGAACGAAAATATGTATCTATATAATATGCGTGTATTCATAACGGGATAACAACCTTGAAATTTTTGTTTTGTTCACAGCTGTTTATTCAATACGAAAAATAAATGAATCGATAACCAAAAAAGAAAACTACGCAAAATACATATAAATAAAAAACTCGTGTACAACGAGTTTGTGCAATGTAGCCGAATACTATATAAAAAATGAGAGGGAACAGAGAAACATAAAAAATAATCGCAAAGATGTGTAAGTCCGTAAATAAACAATATAAAATAAATAAACTGATGTTAGTGTATAACGAATTGGTATTGCATAACCTATGAATGATGAATTTTTTCTTTTGTTTCGGTACTCTTTATAAAATTCTTTACTCTATGGTATTACACTATTTTCTGTGGCACACAAATTTTGATCTATTTTTGATCTTTTTCTGATTCGAAATGGATTTGTTTACATTTATTGTCTTTTTTTTGAAAATGGATCAAAAAAAAAATCCAAAAAATTTGTTAAAGTTTTTTCTGATCCATTTTCAAAAAGGAAAAGACAAAAGATGTAAACAAATCCAATTTGAATCAAAAAAAGATCAACATTTGTGTGCCACAGAAAATGAAATTAGTGTCTGTAGGGTAATACTAAAATTGTAATCAACAAATTTGGTTTTCTTCGAAAAAAATTCATGAACACTTTGGAACCCAGATTGGAGGATCATGTATAGGCTCATCGGATGAGGAATTTAATTGGCTATTATACGCACTATTTGAACCTGAGTCAAGATCTCTAGTAAGGAGTGTTAATGGCCATTTTCAGTTTCAACACAATTTCTTTTTCGGAAAAAACTTGTGAACAATTTGGGACCGGGGTTGGGAATCATATATAAGCTCATTCAATGAGGAATTTAATTACCTATTAGACGCACTATTGGAACCTGAGTCAACATCTCTGGTAAGGAGTGTTAATGGCCATTTTCAGATCCAAGACAAATTTAACTTTCTTCGAAAAAAATTGTGAACACTTTGGGACCTGGGTTGGCGGTCATACATATAGGCTCATCGGATGTGAAATTTAATTATTTATTAGACGCACTATTAGAACCTGAGTTAAATCTCTGGTAAGGAGTGTTAATGGCCATTTTCAGTTCCAAGACAAATTATTTTTTTTTTGGAAAAAAAAAAACGTGAACACTTGGGACATTGTTTGGGAGATCATGTATAAGCTCATCAGATGTGGAATTTGATTAGCTATTAGACGCGTTATCGGAATCTTAGTCAACATCTCTGGTAAGGAGTGTTAATGGCCATTTTCAGATCCAAGACAAATTTAATTTTAAATTTATTTATTATTATGAATGTAATTAAGCTAGGAAGCTTTTATTTACAAAATAACCCAAAACATTAAAATACATACAAAATTAACAATATAATACAAATATTTACAATATATACAATTAAAATAATATAAAAATAATAATTTAAATTTAAAAATTAAATAATGATAATATTAGAATATTAAACATAAGTTTTTTTTTTTAAATACCACAAAAATTAGATTATGGAAAACAATAAATGCAATGCAAAAACTTCCTAAGTGGATTTCAAATCCTAAAAACTTCTTATAGTTATTTATAAATTTTTGCTGCGTATCACTTAGGCGAACCGACAAGAGTAATTTATTAAACATATTCATTCCAAGAACAGAAAATGAAGAATGAAATATACGATGGTTATTATGCGGTAATATAATATGCTGTGTGCGATCAGAATTAGAAAACTTTATTTTATTATACAAATAAGAAGGTTTCTTAATAAGCAAAAGTTTATGAATATAGACGCAGGTTATAATAACCATAGAAATATGGTCAAATTTTCGAAGTGAGAAAACATATCTAACGCATGCATCGAACAGAGATTTTATTCTATCCATACAATACCCATACATACCGAACTATACAGCATCACAGTACAAGAAATGTGGTAAAACATAAGCCATAAATAATTTATGTCGGAGTTTAGAATTTGCAAAATCAGTCATTTTCCAAAAAGAGCGCAAAATACTATACACTTGACTACACATTTTATCAATATGTTCGTCCCAAGTCAAAGTTGAATTCATAATGAGTCCTAAGTTCCTAACTGTATCGGAGTAAGTTATTAACTCATTACCCAGAATCAAATTTTGGAAATCATTCTTATACAACTTTCGTTTATAAATTATAATAGCTTGAGTTTTCTTTGCATTAAGTAATAAGTCATTTTGTTTTGACCATTCTACAATTCTTAATAAATCACTATTTAAGTTTGTTATACAAACATCTTTATTCGATATTTCACTATAACTATAAACCTGCAAGTCATCAGCATAGAGATGAACTTTTGAAAATCTAAAGCAAGTAGAAATATCATTAATGTACATCGAAAACAGTAACGGACCAAGCACTGAACCTTGTGGAACTCCACAACTTAGCTCCATAATATCAGAAAATATTCAAATAATTTCAACAAGGTGTGATCTACCTCTTAAGTATATGAATAAATAAATCTACATGCAGATCCTGAGAAGTTAAAAAACGACGACAATTTAACACAAAGTTTATAATGATTTATTGAGTCAAACGCTTTAGAAAAATCCAAGAATGCTAGTGCGGTAAATTTATTAGAATCAATATTACGCCGAATAGCGTCAGTAATATTGAGCAAAGCAGAGGTGGTGCTATGCATTGGTCTGTATGCTGATTGATAATCCGAAAGTAAGTCATTTTTCAGCAAAAAACTTGTGATTTGATTTTTAATAATAATTTCTAAAATTTTAGAGATAGAAGATAACGCACTAATTGGTCTTAAATCAGACATCATATCAACATTCTTAGTTTTTGGCAATGGAGTAATTTTAGCTAACTTCCAACAACTAGGAAAATAAGATTTAGTAATAATATTATTAAAAATATAGAGCAGATATTGAGAAATATAAGGAAAAAGTAATTTAATAAATCTAATGGAAATATTTTCCATTCCAGAAGCTTGAGATCTAACAGAATAAATTGCTTTAAAAAGTTAGTCTTCAGAGATTAAACTAAACAAGAATTTTGAAGAACTAAATTTAGGTTGCAAAATAGAACAATCAATTGTGTTAGCTCCAGATGATTAACATTTAACAGATTCACAATAAAACTTATTAAGATCATTAGGAGTAAACGGAATCTGTGCCTGCTCAATAAATTTTCCAACACCAAGACTTTTTAAATTATTCCAAAAGATTTTAGGTGGAAGTTTAGGATCTAATTTGTTCATTAAAAAATCGTGTTTTGATTTACGCTTAAGTGAAGTTACCTTATTTCTAAGAAATTTATATTCATTCCAACTGTTGTCAGTTCGAAGCACTGTCCATCTACCATAAGCCCTGTTCCTCTTTTTCATGAAATTCGAAATTTGAGGAGTAAACCATTTCGGCTTCGATATATCAATTATAAAAGATTTTACAGGGACAAATCTATTATACATTTCAATAACCATACCATTAAAAAGTGCAACTTGATCATCAATCTCTACTAAATTGCGTAATAAGTCCCATTGAAGAGAATTACAAAACGTCGATAAACGATCTATATTAATGTTATTAAAGTCTCTATACACAAAGAAATTTTTCTCAAGTTTAGGAGCAATATCATACGAAAAAAATACTAGATCATGGCAAAATTCCAGGTATCGAAGTTTGATTAATAAAATTAATTTTATTTGAGTTACAAAGAACTAAGTCCAAAAGTGATGATGAGTTTTGAACAAAATGAGTTGGTTCATTATTGCAAATACTAACATTGAATCTACTAACAAGTTTTTTAAATTGGACTGTTGAAGAATTAGAAGAAAGCATATCATAATTGAAATCCCCAACAAGGATAAAGTCAGAGTAGCAAATAGAAAAATTTCCTAAAATTGTTTCTAAGTCATCTAAATAATCAGATCCAGTAGGATTATAGACGACGCAAAGTATAATTTTACTATTTGCTACAATCATTTCGATTAATAAGACCTCATAAGCTGAGTTCGAAGATTTATATATAATTTTAATAGGAATAGACTTTCTTACGAAGATACATACTCCACCTCCACGTTTACGAGGTCTATCGTTTCGTAAAACTCTAAACCCATCAAGTAAGATAGCATTATCCAATATATATGATTTCAACCAAGTCCCAGATATGCAAATGGCATGAATATTAATATTTGAAAAGATACATTGAATTTCATCTTTTTTAGGTAAAAAACTTTGTGAATTGAAGTGACAAATATTAAATGTACATTTATTATTTAAGGCTGATTTAAGAATTACGTTAGGCATATTAAAATCGTTCACAAAATGAGTATTAGCATTTAATTTAATGGAATAATCAGTAAAATGTTGTATTTTCCTTACCTGAGTTAAATAAACAAAACAACTTGAACTATCAGCCCTATGATTAGTACAATAAGTAGATTTTAATTTAAGGTTACTTTCTTCACAATTACTGCATCTTAATAAATTAATAGTGCAATCCTTAAGATGATGATTACCGGCACATCTAACACAGCTAACTTCATTTTCACATTTAATAGAGATATGATGATACCGCTGGTACTTGAAACATCTCGGAACATAAACATCTTCTTTAACGTAAAACGAATCCCATCCAATATTAATATATCGGTTAACAAGCTTCTTAAACGTAGCGCCAAAAACTTCAAATGAGATCATCCACTTCTTAGTAATTTTATTAAATCTGGAAAATTTTATCTTAATAATGTCATCACCATTCATAAAACTATTTACAGCACATAGCTCTTCATATAGTTCGATGTCAGTATACAGTTTACTGAGTCCATTAATATAAAGTCTCGGATTTCTAGTATTAGTCTTATATATATCATATAAATCGCCAAGTTGTTTTACAGCTTCATCCTCAAACCGCATATTTTCCGAGTCACTAAAAGTTTTAACAACTGCCGCTCCATTACTAGTAGTTCTAAAAGAAGATATTCCAACCTTGATACTACTAGGATTAATTTTATTTTCAATATCCATTTTTGTGGTATCAAAATCCTGTTTATATTTCGGTTTAATGATAATTCCCCGAAGGGCATGGGCCCCATATTTTTTTTAACGTCTCCGACATTAGGTTTTAACATATCGGCATACGACATAATGTTTGACGTAACATTAATTGGTTTATTTAAGCTAGCTTCAATATTACTAACTCTATGTCGTATATCTGTCAACATTTCAATATATTCACAAAGTAATGGAGGCAAATCATGAACATGTTGGTGGCTAATTTGATTTTTCCACATTTCAAATTGAATTTTGTCACTCACGCAAAACCAAAAAATTTCATTACTCAAACGTTGGATTTGTTTGTACAATGTGACAGACATATTGATGCAATCAATATGATGCCATTTATCACATTTCCCACAGCATTTTAATGCGTTGCACCGTTTGGTAACTTCACAGTTACATACAAAACACAAATTATTATACACGGTAGCACCTTCACCCATTATATCAATGGAATCACAAAGTTCGATCCTCAGATCGTCAATTAATATTTAATATTTTTTTTTTTATATACACAAAAACTAATCTATATACACTGGATACATATTTACATTTATTATATATACACTTACGACTAAAATAACGATATAAATTAAGAAATACAAATAAAATTATTTTTTGTTCATCGGTAAGGAATTTAATTATTTATTAGACGCATTATCGAAATCTGAGTCAACATCTCTGGTAAGGAGTGTTAATGGCCATTTTTAGTTACAAGACAAATTTAATTATTTTTGAAAAAAATCCATTGTTGCAAATTGTATGGTATGAATCTGTAATGGTATTATTTCGTCATTCTGTTAACAAATAAATAAAAATAAAATTAAAATTGGTATTTAATAATGGTACATTTATTTATTGATACATATTTATTATATATACATACCGTTGAGAAGGTACCAACTTTAGAATAATTAATATTTCAATATTTTGTAAAAGAAAATAGAAATCAGGTTGTAGCAAAAGTTTTTCTATATCCCTTATCCGGCCAGAAAATTAATAAATATAATATATTAATTATTTATTTTTGATAACATATTAATTATATTATTATTATTATAGTTATAGTGTCATTTATCGGACGAATATAAGTTTAAGTGGTGTACACAAATTTTGGTCCAAAATACATAGAAAAGTTTTTTTTTGACATTATTCTGTTTATGTTTAGCGGATCCTTCTTATTTACCTGCTAAAATTTGTAGAAAAAAACAATTTTCTATATGTAAATGCCCCATTATAGTACACATTCAAAAAAATTCGGTTAAATCTGAATTATTTTTGAAAAAAAAAAAAATATTATAATTAGATTTGACATTTGGCGTTTGTATTCAAATTACATATATCACGTTTATACCAATAGAATAAAAGTATCTAAAAAGTGTCAATTTATATGGTATAAAAAGAGCAAAGCAAACTAAACTAATATGTTATATTATTGCCGCTATAGAAATGAGACATGCTACACGAGATTTTAGTTTCGGGTTTCAAACTAAGTCCCAAAGTGTTCACATTTTTTTTTCTCGAAAATAACTACATTTGTCTTGTAACTAAAAATGGCCATTAACACTCCTTACCAGAGATCTTAGAACTCAGGTTCCTATAGTGAGACTAATAGATAATTAAATTATTCATCCGATGAGCGTATAAATGATCTCCCAACCCAGGTCCCAAAGTGTTAACAATTTTTGTTTTCGAAAAACATCAAATTTGTCTTGGAACTGAAAATGGCCATTAACACTTCTTATTAGAGATGTTGATTCAGGTTCCAATAATGCGTCTAATAGATAATTAAATTTCACAACCGATTAGCCTACACATGATACCGTCAGATATTTTACATTATTTTCACCATTTACACTAAATGAAAAAAATCCTCGAAGGTCGCAGTAATATGCCGCGGATTATATTAGATTCGATTTAGTGGGATAAATAACAAATTTAACCCTGCCAAAATTTTTTTATTTGATTCTACACATTTTGTTGAATTGGGTATTTACAATTTTGTTTTTTGTTAATTTGTATAGATACACTTTTGATAAATGTTGAAAATTTCACAACAGTAGTACAAAGCAGCTTCATGAATTACAAAGTATCTTGGTTTGGGTTCGAATAACAAATAATTCACAAACCTTGATGTTTTGACTCTAGCTTTGTTGGAGTGCATTTGAAGTGTTCCTTGATTGTAGTTAAAATACCCAATAGGATTGTTGAAACTTCTGAGTTGCCTGTGAAACCATTCGACAAGACCATTTGCTCCCGGGTTGTATGCAGTTGTCCTCATGCGACGAATTCGCTGGAGCTTTGTGAGTATAGTGGAACGGTTGATTCGAACTTTGCCCTTTGGTATGTCATGATAAAGAGAGGAACACTATTTACATCTACAGATGTACTCGTTGAGAAGATCTACGGATTTTGTGATCAATTATCGGATTGGGTAAGCTTCTGATTGACGGGAAAATCGTAATAATACAACTATCGTAATAATATAAGGAAAGTCATTTCAATCGGGCAGTGGATCATCTAGATCCTTGTGGATAAATGTGTTCAAACCTGCCACTTGGTATTTCGAATTTACAAATTTCTGAATTCGTGGGGCAGAGAACTTTGAAGTTTTTTACATCCCCAGTTGCTTGTATAAGTGTTCATCCTTGGCCGGGATAAGTCTTCTAGACGAATGCCGGGATAAGTCATCTAGACTAGATTATCATAAATTGTTTGACACATGTTGTGGGTGATGAAAGGCCGATTTTTGTATGAAAATGATGATAACAACGTTTAATTAAAAAAAAAATTGGAATTGGTATTTATTTTCAAAAGAAAAATATATAATTGGACAGGAATCTTAATGTTGTGCCGTTGAATCTAGAAATTTACAATTTTTAGCTTACATTTTTGGGAAGGTTTGCCATTTCAAAGGTTTAAATAAAGTTTATTTTCGAAATTCGTTCAATGAAAAATTATATTGAGTAAATTAACATAGCATTTAAAATAGCATTTAAAATGACTGTAAGTACTTTTTTGGAATTATTGCGCATTTCAGAAATTTCAGAATCAATCTCTATCGATGTAACAAGTTAGGTTTGTTCCACGTGGCTTCCCTATTTAAGTTAATCGGGTTTGAAAATTTAAGTGACTATGAGCTTCCACTAAATTGTTTAGAGAAATAGAAAATTTCCAGAAAAATCAAGTTTTTACTTGTGTTATTTTGAAAGGCATGTGCGAATACCGTCAATACTGGAGACATCATGAGTTCTGGCCTACGATTTCCTACAGCTTGACCAGTACACTAAAATTGTAGTAAACGTTAATCCAATCTGATGAATCAAAGCCAAATAAATAATAGAAAAAATATATATTGATGGTCACAAAAGCAATCGTTAGGGCTGGAAACTTGGCTGTGTCCTAAGATCCGAATTTCCACTGCTTCTAGTAAAATTTACCATCGTTTTTGATTTATAAAAGCATTCGAATCAATCAGTTTGTGGAAGATAATATATTTGATATAAATTTGAATTTTTCATAAACTTATTTATTTATAGTTATTCTGTTTTGAATTTTCAATTATTTAAACACTTATATACGTTCTCAACTTTATTATATAGTTTAAACCAATTTTTCCAATACAATTTTTTTAAATATAATTTTAATTTATTGTACACATGAATTTGATTTTACTAAATGAAAAGTTTTATAGTTTAGCACCCTGTACTTTGAATACTTTTACATTGCTGATTTACCGATATCAGCTGCGGCCCAATATATTTTTTACGACAAATAAATGTTTCTTCAGTTTCACATGGATAATCAGAAAATTTATAGTTTTCTTCAGACCATAATAATAAACACTTTTCATTTTCTAAGTTTTGTGGTTGAGCTGGTGCCCAATTTGCATAAACCAACGAATGACCAGTGGTTGCCCAATAATATTCTAGTTTTGTTCCGAGTCGTGTTCCACTTGTCCATATCCTTCCTAAATTAGTAGAATTGCGGTATGCAATTAAATTTTCAATACTTTTATATTCTAGATCGGTAGGTATGTCGATCAAGTACATTCCATGATAAGTACAAAAACGTAATGCAGCAAACCAATTCGCCTAAAGAATGAAAGTTGACGAGTTTAATTATTTTATATAATTTTAAAAAGACATTTAAATAATAGTATACCTTGTCTGGATAGCTGATATAATAATCATCAGTATGTATTCCAGCATTGACCATCACAATAGAGACTAACAAACCGAAAATTAAAAATGCCATGTTTCGTTTTAACTTTAATGAACGTTCACTTCAAAATAATTGTTTTAAAACGATACCAAAACTATTTATACAAAAAAATCTGCATTAGAATTACATAATCAGCAAACTACAAAATTTTGTTTAAATTTATTTCCGGTTTGTTTTAAAGTGTTATCAAAATTGTGTTGCGAGTATTGAGTAAAACACCTAGTAATGGACCTCTTTAAGCGAATTTATGCGTGTTTACAGATAAATCATTATTTAAGTCGCTTGGTTGGAAATGATAAGGAAATGTTGCTGAAGTCGCCAATGTGTTGCTGCTACTCAACTGATACCATAACTTCATTAGTATATAGTATGTACAAATGACGGAACTTTTAAGTGGTTTTAAGAAGAATCATCAGAATTACACACTTGGGTTTCCGGTCTGTCGATACATGCAATACGACTGCATTGCGATTTTTGAACTATTAGGAGGTTTTGTGTGCACTGCTGCAAATGTTTCTGAATTAGTACAACCATTTAACAATAGGGGCCGCGCGAGTCGTTTCACAAACATGCAGATGTATTTAATACTAGCTGACCCGGCGAACTTCGTACCGCCTCAAAATCAATAAATGTTTTTTAAAGTTATTAGCTTAATAAAATTGAGTTTTTTATTAAGATTAAATAAATTAAATGAATACTCCAAATTAATTAAATTCAATGAAATTACAAAAATCAAAATGAAATATATTTTAATTACATTGAAATGAATGTAATTCACGTGGCAGCAAGGCTTTCGTTTTATTGAATTGAATAGAAATGGTTCGCGTAGCATTATTGCACTACTTTCTTTTAAACTATTTGCTGGGTGAGTTGCAATGGAGTCGAGTCCCTTCATTGTAGCACCTTGTGATATACGACATTTTTTGTTTTATTGTTAGGTGCGAGAATGAATAAAGCGGATGGTTTACCGACACGTGAACATGCTACGTACAATTGGCCGTGAGAGAAACATTCATTTTCTAGATTCAGGCCACAAACACTCAAGGATTGGCCTTGTGATTTGTTGATCGTCATGGCGAATGCAAGACGAATCGGAAATTGAATTCGTTTAAACTCGAATGGCATATCGGTTGGGATCATCGGAATTCTCGGAATGAGAACTTCCTCACCTTTGAACTTCCCTTGAAGTATCGTCGCGTGAATTACATTGCCCATGAGTTTTCTCACCACCAAACGCGTTCCGTTACATAGTTTTGGTTGATTCAGGTTTCGTAGCATGATGATTATCGAGCCAACTTTTAGTTGTAAATTGTGCGGTGGCAAGCCAGGTAGATCCAATGAGTTTAAAAATTCAGTTGGATAGTTGGTTGCTTCGTCTTCGTTTGTCACACAGTCAATAGATTTGAAGGAATGAAGTGGACCGACGATTAGATTTTGAATTGTAAAATTTAAGTGATCCACATCTTTGTTCTTTGCCGCAATAATTACTCGTTCACTCACCCAATTGTGATTTTTGTGGTTAGTAATGATGTTCGGGAACACTTTGTTGATGAGCTCGTCCTTCGTTGAGACAAAAATGCAAAAGTTCTGAGGAAACTAAATCAATCCGTTCGATTTGTCGACCGGAACACGGCCATTACCGATAGTCAGCAATTGCTTGGAGAATTCTTCCGCAGATGGATCGTTTAACAATGCAACTCGCATGTTTGTCGTCAGCTGAAGTTTCTTCACATAACACCACAGATTCGATGATTTGAGGCAAGCGTTTATTTCATCAGCAGCGGTCGATCTTGGAATAACTGGTATTGTTTGACGGAAATCGCCAGAAAGTAGAATCATTGCGCCTCCAAAACATCTTGAGTCATTGCGTAGATCTTTCATAGTTCTATCGAGTGCTTCCAATGCGCGTTTGTGCGCCATTGTACATTCATCCCAGATGATGATTTTACTTGCTACCAAAACTTTCGCCATTGCTGAGTGTTTTGCAATGTTGCATGTCGGGTTTTCAGCCGATTGAAGGTTTAACGGTAATTTCAACGCTGAATGAGCTGTTCGGCATCCTTCTAGCAATGTGGCCGCTATCCCAGAAGAAGCAACTGCTACAGCAATATCGGATCTCGCACGAACAGTGGCCAAAATCAATGACATGAGGAATGTCTTCCCAGTTCCACCGGGCGCATCGAGGAAAAATAATCCACCATTTCCGTACACTCCTTTCTGTTGGAGGTTCAACAGTGGTACATTGGTTCGAACTGATTGGTTCAATGCATCTCGATCATATTCATGTTCACGTTCCAATTCTCGATTGAAAGCGTCGTTCATTCCACGACATGGCGTTGGCATTCCTAATTTGACTAACAAACTGCCGCACATGCGAAAACACATGTCTTCGATCAAAAGCAAAGCCTGGTTATGTATCTCCTCATTCACTTCGAGATCGGGATTTCCGAAACTGACACGAATTCGATGTAGAATGTCTTCTGACATGTCATTCTTGTACTTGCTCCATAGTTCACGTGGATTTGATGGGAAGCATGTCGAAATAATGATAGCAAATAATGTGCGTATCTGGTTTGGAGTTGCAGAAATAATTGATTCAGCGATTGTCATGTCCCAATGAGTATCGTTTTCAAGCAAGTTGAGCTGTTGACATGCAGCACGAAATGTTGGGCACACTACACCATTGACAGTTCGAAGTGATTCAAATGATGTCGGCCCACGAATATTCACCAGCAACAACCGCAAGTAGAAGCACTCGTCATTCTTCGGATGAACTGTGTAAATGCGACCAAGAGCATCAGTAGAACGCACATTTGGATGATCAGGAACCTCATCGCCTTGCTTCCGACGTTGAAATTTTTTTGATGATGCGTTCCAAGTGTAATAACGTGGCATCTCAGAGTAGAGCAATGTTCGTGCAAACGGATCACTTTGACAAATCGAAAAGAAACTGGTCAATGTTGTTGCTGGAGGTGTCTCAGCACGTTGAGCAACATTCGATGAGTTGAAATAAACTCGTTGACCATTCTCCAGATGCACCGCCAAATGTACAACAGTGGGATGACGTTCATGAATAGGGAATGAGAATATACGCCAAATCGCCTCATTGCAGCTCACATATCGACCAACTTGATAATGCGTGATTTCATCGTTTGTATTGGGATTTTGAACACCAAAAACTGCCATATCGCTACCTTTCGTGACATATTTACAAATGTATTTTATGGACTTCACTGAATTGCAGTACTCCACGTTGCAATGCGCCTTGAATGTTTTGGAAAGAAGTGGCGAATATGGAACAATCCAAGTGTTGTCGACCACGAACTCATTTCCTCTCACTATTGTTGTGATAGTTCTACCGTTATCATCGGCTGATCGACGCCGGTACAGTGGATAACCATCATTGCCAGTGATAGTCTCTGCGGTTAAATTTCGTGGATAACGCTTGGAACACTTGTTGTCGACCATGCACGGTGATTGGGGATTGATGGAGCCACACGGACCGTGAACCATGTTCGTAATTACAACATCATGCAGGTCTGGATCGGTTTCGGGATCAGGAATCTCGGCACATATGATGTCATCTATTTGGTCTGGTCGAATTTTTTCGGCTAACCAAATAAGAATGTGAGCATGCGGCAAGCCTCGTTTCTGCCATTCAATTGAATACATCCAACATCGAGTATCCCCAAAGACGCAATGCCTAACAATGTAGTTCATCAGCGACCGGATTTTTTGTTTGAAGACACGTGCGATGATGTCGTGCCGATCACTTGTTATTTGCCCGGGTAGCAACAGTTGAACAATCTCTATCCATTTCGGATTGCAAGTAAAAGTGATGAATAAATCTGGACAACCGTAATGACGAACATATGTCATTGCATCTTGCGCATATTCATGCATATGACGCGGGCTGCCAATGTACGTCGCCGGTAGAATAGTCAATCGACCAACATTAGCTGCATCTCCTTCGGTGCTGATTGCATCGCGTAAATGGATATATTCCTCCGTACGCAGTTTAGCTTGGTTCAACCGAATGAAAATGAGGCGCTCTGTTTCGATTTTGACGTACATGTCGACGATATATTGCTGAAGCAAACGACGAAATCGCAGCAAATAGTTGTCAGCATTTTGACGAATCATCAAACGATATGCATAATAATTCATCGAGCTAACCTTCTTGTTAGTTTCCTCACCTGAAATGAAATCAGTAAAATTAGTGTCATAATCTAAATTATGATATCAGTACTCACCGCTCAATGGATTTATCATGTTGATATTGAAGTGATATCCATCGTCTCCTTGCCAAAACATCAGCGGGTATTGCAATGTATCGTATGAACGGTGTGTTTCATTTATTCGTTGCAGTTGTCCAGTGTCGCGACGTGTAAGCACAATATCGCGCGGTTCCACGCTTTCACCAACAATCACAATTGCGACTTCATCTATTGTTGGAGCATTAAATTGGCGTTCGTGTGTTCCAGCGGGTCGTTTATCTGCTCTGATCACGACTTTGCAGTCGTCACTTGGCATGCGATCCAACGCAGATTTAAACAATCGAACCAATGCATGATGTTCATGGAGTAGTTGCTGCAAATCTTTCAGAACTATCCTTTTTATTGCTGTATTGATCGTTTGGCGCCGATCAAGTTGATCCTCCATATTGCCCATAAAGTATATTTGGATGAATTTATGCTGTCCATCTTCAATCGGTTGCAATGACCCAATTCGGTGGTGAATTTGGCCTTGAATCTGTAAAGTCGAAGACGAAGTCAGAATTATAGATTTTTGATCACCAAAAGAAAATGAATGTTTACTCTCTCGAGCAGAAATGACCTTAAATGTTGGATTGAATCCGCGTTCTTCGATAATGTCTGCTCCAAATGAAGTCATTTGGAAACATCCGTTGTATCTTTGAGTGTTGGATAGAAAATGTCGTGATTCTGGTGTCTCGCCACGAAGCAATGAACGCAACAGTTCAGGTGGTGCAGGCAATAATGGCAATCTCACCTTGCCACTGAGACAGCACAATCCAGGCGTTTCTCCAGCGAACTTCAATGCACCGCAATGGTCGCACACAAACTCCATTGGGCCAATTCGAACGAAAGGATGCGAGTTGTAGTCAATTGTGCAATCGTATTGAAACGCTATTCGATTCAAATCAACACTTGAAGGATTTCTTCTTGCGCGTCGAAAATTATCTCGTTGTTGATCTGTGCGATAAGCTCGACGATTTCTCATTGTCAACTGAGCCATTTGACGTACTGCCTCTCTTTGTGCTTGTCTTTGTGAAGCGCGAAGTCGGGCCATACTAACGCGGCGCACTTCTCGTGTGATTTCTTGTTCATCTGCAGTGGATTGATTCGCAATAGTCCGAAGTCTAATTGCATTACGGCTTCGTGGTGAAAGATTAGATCTTCTGGCTCGCGGCATTGTAAATAATACTGGAAAATTAATCACACAATCCAAAATTACATAATCAATTATCGATGTGCGCACAATCACAAATGTGATAACCTCACAAAGTGAACATCTTCGAAGGGAACTTACCGTTTAAAAATCCCGATCGAAAATAGAATTCCGCAGAATAAAAAAAAAATTAAAAAAACCAAAAAAAAAAAACTGGTGTCCGGTGTTGGGACACTCTGTACCACTAAAAAAATTACGTACTATTGTACGCAAAAAAGTACTGTTTTCTTATTGTTATTGGCATACACCACACAACCTCTTATTTCACTAAATTCCACCACTTATTTTAATATTATATGCTAAACCACAAACCACTTAACTAATATGAAATAACCAAAACCAAAAATAAATTAAATTTAATATTAAAATCGCAAAGGAAAAAAACTTTTTTTGGAGCTGTCAAAATCTACTATTCGCACTGAAATCGTAACTCGGACGAAGATTTTATCTATATAAATAGATAAGTAGATGAAATAAAAAAAAAAAATTGGATAAAAAATAAAATGGTAAATGTGCATGCAGCCTCCAGTCGGATTCGTATCCAGTACCTTGCAGTCCAAGCGCCGAAGCTTTAACCACTGCACCACTCGTCACATACAAACTACACCTACAAAATTCATATAAAAAAAAAGATTTTTTTATTAGATTTTTGGGACATCCCTTTTGAGTTTTTCCGACTTTTTTTTTTCCTAAACCACCACTGTATTGAGACGAACAAAATAAAAAAAAACAAAATGAACTAAATGTATGAGAAAATGAATTTTCTTGATAAATTTTTATTTGGTGAATTTTTCCGATGTTTTAATAGTTATTGTGCTATTCGGAACGGAGTCAAATCCAACAAAACAAAAATCATAAAAATCGGTCCAGCTGTTCTTCAGTTATAAATGGTGTAACTAACACGACTTTGTTTTATTTATATAGAAGAAGATAAGTAGATGAAATAAAAAAAAAAATTGGATAAAAAATAAAATGGTAAATGTGCATGCAGCCTCCAGTCGGATTCGTATCCAGTACCTTGCGGTCCAAGCACCGAAGCTTTAACCACTATTTTGTTTTTTTTTTAAAATATAATTCTTTATTTTATATGCTCTAATCGCTTACAAATTTAAATGTGGACGAAAGGATATTACAAAAAATGTCTAAATAATTTACAATTAAATGGCTTATGATCCCAAATGGATTCTCAAACCAGATCTCTTTTGTTTTGATTTTAAGTACTGAGATCTCTATTTACAATATTATTATTTCAAAATAATTAGTTTTCTTTTTTTTTTTTAAAGCTGGCATAAAATTAGCATAATTAAAACTTTGCCATTATAAATTAAAATAAAATTAAACAACACTAAAAAAAACTTATTACTAAATTTAAGTTATCCTTATTGAACTAAATATTGTTAAGCCACCAAAATTTGGATTTTTCCCGTAAGAAACACTCATTGTCTACTCGCTTGAATGCAGTGCTATGTCTTATATACTGTTCTGGATTGCTGAACTTTTCGTTATCAAATCCTTTCTCGCATGTTTTTCTTGCTACATGGTAAATTATTGGCCTCTGCTCTGTATCTTGTATAAACCCAATTCTATCTAGTAAAATAAATGCTTCTGGTCCTGGAATATTATTATGTTGTAAGCTGTTTTCTAGGATTTGATTATCAGTATAGTAGGGACCGTGCAACAGGGAATTTGTAAGATTGGATGTCGTTCTAAGAATATGATTTCGGATTACGTCAATGATATAAAGGTCAATTCTCTTCGGCTTAAAATTATCGTATTGATTTTGATTCGATATGTAGTGAAGGAAATTCGTTTCAGCTTTACGAAAAATACCCCTGCAATGACGTATGCAACGTCTTTCGAATATGCGTATTTTCTCCATATATGATGAACTAATATTGAACCAGATTGGGCATCCATACGTTATGATTGGTCTGATTAGTGCTTGATAACAGATAGTCTTCACATCCTGGTGCACATATTTGGAGTAGAATATTTTCCTGTGACTAATGAATGCTCTTCTAGCTTTTATTAATTGTATATTGATATGCTCATTAAGGTAGCACAGTCTATCGATATTTATTCCAAGATATTTGACATTTGCCTTTTGCTGGATTATTGTATTTCCTATTTGGATTGCAAATTGTTTCCAATTTTTCCGTGTATCCCAGCTTGCATATGTGATCGGGTTGCGAAATAAAATAGTTTCACATTTATCAGCATTGATCGCGATTCTCCACGTATGCAAATAGTCTTCGATACAATTTAGTGCTGTTTGAAGCTTCTGTTGAATTGATATTATTTTAAGCAAAGAACAGTAGATTACAATATCATCTGCGTAAGCTATAGTTCGAATATATTCACTATTTAAATTTTCGCTGACTATCAAATTTTTTGTATATAAGTTAAATAGTAGAGGAGCTGTTACTGTTCCCTGCTGTAAGCCATTACATATGTTGAAAATCATACTGGATTTTTCACTTCCGGAAGTCGTTATAAACTTTCTATTATACAGCATATCCTGTAATATTTCCAAAATTTCGGGTGGGAATTTCATTTTGTAAAGTTTATATAAAAGGCCATCCAACCATACTGATTCAAAAGCTGTGTTCATATCAATCAGCACCGCTCCGGTACATCTTTTGGCGTTTAAGTTGTGGCATACATCGGATATCAATTTTGTTACTGCATGAGTAGTAGAGTGGCCGTATCGAAACCCAAATTGATTGTCAGGTAATAGGTTATTGATGTCGGCATGTTCTTGAAGTTTATTGTAAATGATGATTTCATATATTTTGCTGATGTTTGATAGCAGGCTGATTGGTCTATAGTTGTTGGGATTTACTTGATTTTTATTTTTCTTTAGTATTGGGTATACTTTCGCAGTTTTCCAACAATTTGGGAATGTTTTGTTATTTAAAAGATGATTAAATAAGCTACATAGTTTGATAATTATTTCTTCTGGGACGTGCTTAAGAACAATGCAAGGCACGTTGTCAAAGCCATATGATTTTTTTGTGTTCATATGTTTTAGTATACTCTTCATTTCTGTTACATCCACAAAGTATTTTGGATCAGGTGGATAGACAGGATCGGATGCTCTGTTAGTGACGGAAAATTTCGTTTTAGTTAGATTATTGTGCTTGTCATGCAGATGTTTATTTTTAATTGGTTGAATTATTTGCATTATTATGTTTTCGTGGTCACTTTTTCCTAGTGTAGGGTTTGGTTTCGTCCTCTTTTCTGTATAGTAACCCAGAATATTTAAATTAGTTTCGTTACTATAACTTATATAGTTCGTCCCAGATTTTGGGAGAGTTGACCAGTCTACGTTTAGTGTGGCCATGCTTGTTATTTCATTTTCCGAGACTTGTAGTTGGTTGATCTTCATTTCTGTGTTCGTTCGATAAATACTTTTAATGTTCCTGAACATTTTGGGTCCTGGTTTTATTGCTTCCAATTTTTGCTTCCAAAATTTGTTATATTCAATTTTAATATTCTGTTCTATTAGTTCATTGGTTCGCCTGATTTCCGCTTTAAGTAAATTATTTTGCCTCGTGTTATTCAACCCATTCCTTCTATTACGTTTGAGTATAGTGATGATGTTGCTTTTGTGTTTATACAGTCGTTCTATTATATTGTTTGTGTATACTTCCATACTGTTTTTTCGCCGGACTCTTGGTGCATTCGTATTTAAATTTTCGTTAATTAAATTTCTAATTGTGTTGATGCTTGTTTCAATTTCGATGTTATTTAAATTTCTGTCACTAGCTGTTATGTTTTCTTGACCAGTTTCTCTTAAATATCGTCTATATATTTTCCTCAGATTATTCTGCCATATTGTCCAATCGATGTTGGTAAAATTATACCTATTTCTTTGTGTTGTGTTTTGACCAATTTCCAGTTGTCCGATGTTCCGGCAATTAATTTCTATGGCTTTATGATCGCTGTCGTATGTGTGAGATGGAATTTCATGATGGGCATTTGTAGCGACTGTAATACGATTATCAGTTATCGCTAGGTCGAGGTAGTTACCCGAACGTGTGAAAGTGGGTGCATCCGCTTTATAATATGCTGCTCTGTAGGTCATTTCATTGGCTATTAGCCAATCATTTAGTTTTGTGCCTCTTGGATTGTTAGATGAATTACCCCAATTATATAAATTAAAATCACCTGCTATTACATAGTAGTTTTTTACGTTACCTAAGTCTAGATTTTCGAAAAGTTTGTCCCATTCGTTTATGAATAACGTGTCAATCATCCTGTTATTTGTGCATGGACAATAGATGGATACGATGTATAGATGGGTATTATCCTTTAGGTTGAGTTTAATAATCGTGAGCTCAATACCTTTTCCGTGATTCGATTTTTTGTATGCGATCTTCTGAAATTTGATGTTGGCGTTTAGGAGTATTGCCGTTCCGCCTCCTTGTTTTGAATTTGGACGATCTTCTCTCATAAAGTTATAATTTTTGAAGGTAAGTTGATGTTGTGTGTTTAATTTCGTTTCGCTGATCAGTAATACATCTGGTTTGTGTTGCTCAAGGAATTTGAGAAGGTTTAATCTTCTTGTAATGCTTTTAATTAAATTTACGTTTAGTGCTATTATTTTAATGTCACTCAAAATTTATTGATAATTTCCAAAAGTTGAGCGATTTGCTCACTTTGTTGTTGAATGGTTTTTGCCATCTGGTCCACTTTGGTCGCTAGCGCTTGTATCGATAGGTTCTCCGGCTGATTATTTTTGATCGGGTTTGTAAATTCAGCATACGTTCCAGATTCTGGATTCACGTAAGTGGATTGAAATAATCTGGGAGTTTTCGGGTTGTTGATGCGTTTTTCCTTTATTTTCAATTTTAATTTTTGAAGAGTTTGTTGGTAAATTGGGCATCCTCTGTACGACGCTGGATGTCCATTTTTCTTACAGTTGATACAGAAGATTTTTTCATTGTCAATTTTTTCTGTCACTCTGCATTCACCTGGTTTGTGGTGTTCAGAGCATTTAACACATCTGTAAATTAAATGACAATTTGCTGCAGAGTGGTTAAACCTTTGACAATTTTTGCATTGCATCATTTCTTTATTCTTTTTTAAATTCTCCTAAGTAACCCTTTGATAGTTTAAGGCTTTTATGTTAATTATTGGACTAATCGACACATTTGGTTCGAATTGAACTACGTAGAGCGGTAGTTTGCGATTAATTTTCATTGATCGTTTAGTTTTCATTTGAGTTAAGTTGTTTACTTTAACTCCTCCAATTTTTTCAATTTCGGCTTGTAATTCCAAAATATTTTCATTTGGTGTTAAACCATTTAGCACTAGCGTTTTAGGTTTAATATTTTTAGGAGTATATGGACGTCCAAATTTTCAGTTAGAACCGAATGTTTCTCATCATTTATTCTTTTTATTTCGAAATTATTGATATCTATTCCTTTGATCAATGCAATCGTATTTTGGATTTGCTGATTATGTATGTGGAGTGGCGGCGGTTTGCTCTTACTCTTGTTGTTACTGTTGAACAAGTCCCGGTTGTTGTCATAGTTTGTATTTTTGCTGTTGCTCCTGGTGAGGTTTGATGTCGTAGTTTTGGATGTGTATGATCCATTAACATTTAAATTTGTAGCTTTGATCGACTGTTTTAATTTTTCGAAATTTGTTGGTGTTTGAGGTCTTCTGTTTTCGCATCCGTTTTCGATTAAAGTGGAAGTAGCGTCATTATCAACGTCTTCATCATCATCCATATCGTTTGGATTAATTAACTGATGAAATCTATTTTCATTTGTAAAGCTTATTTCGCTCATATTTGTTGTTGTATCACTGTGATCAAGCTGTTTTTCCATAAATAATATACGATTTTTTAATTTTTCATTTTCAATTTGAAAATGCTTTAATTTATTAGCATACCGTTGTTCGGTGCTAATTAACACTGGTTTTATTAAAGTTGTTCGGCTTTTATGAACATTAGTTTTTGAATCATTCTGCTTCATTATTCTAATGTTGGATTGTAAACGGGGTAGCCCCGTTTACCAACAATTATTGGCAGTTTACGCCACACCTTCACTTGTGTCTCTGTATCCCGTGATATTAGATATTATTTCAATAACACTAACGGATATATATTATATTTAACTTTATTATAAAAATTTAAATTTTATTTTTTCTCCACTGACACACAATTTTATTTTTTTTATTTTTTTTTTTTTTTTGAAATTTTAACCACTGCACCACTCGTCACATACAAACTACACCTACAAAATTCATATAAAAAAATGTTTTTTTATTAGATTTTTGGGACATCCCTTTTGAGTTTTTCCGACTTTTCTTTTTTCCTAAACCACCACTGTATTGAGACGAACAAAATAAAAAAAAACAAAATGAACTAAATGTGAGAAAATGAATTTTCTTGATAAATTTTTATTTGGTGAATTTTTCCGATGTTTTAATAGTTATTATGCTATTCGGAACGGAGTCAAATCCAACAAAACAAAAATCATAAAAATCGGTCCAGCCGTTCTTGAGTTATAAATGGTGTAACTAACACGACTTTGTTTTATTTATATAGAAGTTGAGAGGCAGTTCGTGTGTTTTCGGTGCAGTGCGCATTCTTGACAAAATTGAATTGAATCAAATACAAACAGCCGCATTTATTATCGTATATGACGTAACACATGCGGTGTCGATTGAGAAATTCTAAATGCCCGTTGATATTATATCTGTTGCAATTTAACTTAACTACTTAAGTCGAAATAAATGGTTATGTTAAACTATATTTAGAGATTTCGCATACAGGTATTTCGAGTATCTTTGATGATCTAGAACAAACAATATGAGGAAATCCATCCTCACTTACGTTGCTAATCACGGTTATTTACCTAAATATGAGACTAAATAACACGATGTATTTTGGATTGACATACAAAAACATATCTGGGTGTGCTAGAGTACAAAAATTTGAAAAGTGGACGATGATTTTTTAAACAATCTAAGCTACTAAACTGTCACAAGTCATTGCAGTAAAAGTTTATGATAACCTTTTTAATTTTAATTCATGTTGCATTCTATCGGCATAAATATCTTAACATATTCCACTTTTTAGATGGGGTTCATCTATATGTATTCGCCCTTAATACAATACAAAATGTCTTCTTAACAAGTCGGAACAGTAACCTATTCGGTATGATGCCTTCTTCTAAAATCTGACACCTTATGTGAAGATTTTAGTAATAAGAGCTTAATGTTTTACACTGCTCGAAGTTCCTACATTCAAGTGCGTATTCGTAATTTACATTATTTTCGTACACTGGATGCTCTCAGGACATCCAACAGTTGAGTAAAATCCAGCCAACGTTATGAAAAT